>OZ024834.1:81874177-82208088 GCA_964016985.1 Anodontia alba | reverse complement strand
GGTAGTTTTCATCAGTTTTAAAGACTTTCCAGAAAGTCGAAAAAATTGAAGTTTTTCATGACCGCGGACCTGCGAGAGAATTGTCATTTTGGGGCATTTCACATTTTCTCTTATTTCTCACCCAGATGAGCAAATATTTACTTTTCAAGTGTCCTGTGGTCAACTGGTGGTTGTTTTCATCATTTTAAAAGGCTTTCTGGAGAGTTGAAAAAATTGAAGATTTTCCCCACCCCGGCCCTGCGTGAAAAATGTCATTTTGGGCATTTCACAAACTTGCATATTTCTCATCCAAATGGGCAAATATTTACCTTTCAAGTGTCCTGGGGTCAACTGGTGGTAGTTTTCATCAGTTTTAAAGACTTTCCAGAAAGTCGAAAAAATTGAAGTTTTTCATGACCGCGGACCTGCGAGAGAATTGTCATTTTGGGGCATTTCACATTTTCTCTTATTTCTCACCCAGATGAGCAAATATTTACTTTTCAAGTGTCCTGTGGTCAACTGGTGGTTGTTTTCATCATTTTAAAAGGCTTTCTGGAGAGTTGAAAAAATTGAAGATTTTCCCCACCCCGGCCCTGCGTGAAAAATGTCATTTTGGGCATTTCACAAACTTGCATATTTCTCATCCAAATGGGCAAATATTTACCTTTCAAGTGTCCTGGGGTCAACTGGTGGTAGTTTTCATCAGTTTTAAAGACTTTCCAGAAAGTCGAAAAAATTGAAGTTTTTCATGACCGCGGACCTGCGAGAGAATTGTCATTTTGGGGCATTTCACATTTTCTCTTATTTCTCACCCAGATGAGCAAATATTTACTTTTCAAGTGTCCTGTGGTCAACTGGTGGTTGTTTTCATCATTTTAAAAGGCTTTCTGGAGAGTTGAAAAAATTGAAGATTTTCCCCACCCCGGCCCTGCGTGAAAAATGTCATTTTGGGCATTTCACAAACTTGCATATTTCTCATCCAAATGGGCAAATATTTACCTTTCAAGTGTCCTGGGGTCAACTGGTGGTAGTTTTCATCAGTTTTAAAGACTTTCCAGAAAGTCGAAAAAATTGAAGTTTTTCATGACCGCGGACCTGCGAGAGAATTGTCATTTTGGGGCATTTCACATTTTCTCTTATTTCTCACCCAGATGAGCAAATATTTACTTTTCAAGTGTCCTGTGGTCAACTGGTGGTTGTTTTCATCATTTTAAAAGGCTTTCTGGAGAGTTGAAAAAATTGAAGATTTTCCCCACCCCGGCCCTGCGTGAAAAATGTCATTTTGGGCATTTCACAAACTTGCATATTTCTCATCCAAATGGGCAAATATTTACCTTTCAAGTGTCCTGGGGTCAACTGGTGGTAGTTTTCATCAGTTTTAAAGACTTTCCAGAAAGTCGAAAAAATTGAAGTTTTTCATGACCGCGGACCTGCGAGAGAATTGTCATTTTGGGGCATTTCACATTTTCTCTTATTTCTCACCCAGATGAGCAAATATTTACTTTTCAAGTGTCCTGTGGTCAACTGGTGGTTGTTTTCATCATTTTAAAAGGCTTTCTGGAGAGTTGAAAAAATTGAAGATTTTCCCCACCCCGGCCCTGCGTGAAAAATGTCATTTTGGGCATTTCACAAACTTGCATATTTCTCATCCAAATGGGCAAATATTTACCTTTCAAGTGTCCTGGGGTCAACTGGTGGTAGTTTTCATCAGTTTTAAAGACTTTCCAGAAAGTCGAAAAAATTGAAGTTTTTCATGACCGCGGACCTGCGAGAGAATTGTCATTTTGGGGCATTTCACATTTTCTCTTATTTCTCACCCAGATGAGCAAATATTTACTTTTCAAGTGTCCTGTGGTCAACTGGTGGTTGTTTTCATCATTTTAAAAGGCTTTCTGGAGAGTTGAAAAAATTGAAGATTTTCCCCACCCCGGCCCTGCGTGAAAAATGTCATTTTGGGCATTTCACAAACTTGCATATTTCTCATCCAAATGGGCAAATATTTACCTTTCAAGTGTCCTGGGGTCAACTGGTGGTAGTTTTCATCAGTTTTAAAGACTTTCCAGAAAGTCGAAAAAATTGAAGTTTTTCATGACCGCGGACCTGCGAGAGAATTGTCATTTTGGGGCATTTCACATTTTCTCTTATTTCTCACCCAGATGAGCAAATATTTACTTTTCAAGTGTCCTGTGGTCAACTGGTGGTTGTTTTCATCATTTTAAAAGGCTTTCTGGAGAGTTGAAAAAATTGAAGATTTTCCCCACCCCGGCCCTGCGTGAAAAATGTCATTTTGGGCATTTCACAAACTTGCATATTTCTCATCCAAATGGGCAAATATTTACCTTTCAAGTGTCCTGGGGTCAACTGGTGGTAGTTTTCATCAGTTTTAAAGACTTTCCAGAAAGTCGAAAAAATTGAAGTTTTTCATGACCGCGGACCTGCGAGAGAATTGTCATTTTGGGGCATTTCACATTTTCTCTTATTTCTCACCCAGATGAGCAAATATTTACTTTTCAAGTGTCCTGTGGTCAACTGGTGGTTGTTTTCATCATTTTAAAAGGCTTTCTGGAGAGTTGAAAAAATTGAAGATTTTCCCCACCCCGGCCCTGCGTGAAAAATGTCATTTTGGGCATTTCACAAACTTGCATATTTCTCATCCAAATGGGCAAATATTTACCTTTCAAGTGTCCTGGGGTCAACTGGTGGTAGTTTTCATCAGTTTTAAAGACTTTCCAGAAAGTCGAAAAAATTGAAGTTTTTCATGACCGCGGACCTGCGAGAGAATTGTCATTTTGGGGCATTTCACATTTTCTCTTATTTCTCACCCAGATGAGCAAATATTTACTTTTCAAGTGTCCTGTGGTCAACTGGTGGTTGTTTTCATCATTTTAAAAGGCTTTCTGGAGAGTTGAAAAAATTGAAGATTTTCCCCACCCCGGCCCTGCGTGAAAAATGTCATTTTGGGCATTTCACAAACTTGCATATTTCTCATCCAAATGGGCAAATATTTACCTTTCAAGTGTCCTGGGGTCAACTGGTGGTAGTTTTCATCAGTTTTAAAGACTTTCCAGAAAGTCGAAAAAATTGAAGTTTTTCATGACCGCGGACCTGCGAGAGAATTGTCATTTTGGGGCATTTCACATTTTCTCTTATTTCTCACCCAGATGAGCAAATATTTACTTTTCAAGTGTCCTGTGGTCAACTGGTGGTTGTTTTCATCATTTTAAAAGGCTTTCTGGAGAGTTGAAAAAATTGAAGATTTTCCCCACCCCGGCCCTGCGTGAAAAATGTCATTTTGGGCATTTCACAAACTTGCATATTTCTCATCCAAATGGGCAAATATTTACCTTTCAAGTGTCCTGGGGTCAACTGGTGGTAGTTTTCATCAGTTTTAAAGACTTTCCAGAAAGTCGAAAAAATTGAAGTTTTTCATGACCGCGGACCTGCGAGAGAATTGTCATTTTGGGGCATTTCACATTTTCTCTTATTTCTCACCCAGATGAGCAAATATTTACTTTTCAAGTGTCCTGTGGTCAACTGGTGGTTGTTTTCATCATTTTAAAAGGCTTTCTGGAGAGTTGAAAAAATTGAAGATTTTCCCCACCCCGGCCCTGCGTGAAAAATGTCATTTTGGGCATTTCACAAACTTGCATATTTCTCATCCAAATGGGCAAATATTTACCTTTCAAGTGTCCTGGGGTCAACTGGTGGTAGTTTTCATCAGTTTTAAAGACTTTCCAGAAAGTCGAAAAAATTGAAGTTTTTCATGACCGCGGACCTGCGAGAGAATTGTCATTTTGGGGCATTTCACATTTTCTCTTATTTCTCACCCAGATGAGCAAATATTTACTTTTCAAGTGTCCTGTGGTCAACTGGTGGTTGTTTTCATCATTTTAAAAGGCTTTCTGGAGAGTTGAAAAAATTGAAGATTTTCCCCACCCCGGCCCTGCGTGAAAAATGTCATTTTGGGCATTTCACAAACTTGCATATTTCTCATCCAAATGGGCAAATATTTACCTTTCAAGTGTCCTGGGGTCAACTGGTGGTAGTTTTCATCAGTTTTAAAGACTTTCCAGAAAGTCGAAAAAATTGAAGTTTTTCATGACCGCGGACCTGCGAGAGAATTGTCATTTTGGGGCATTTCACATTTTCTCTTATTTCTCACCCAGATGAGCAAATATTTACTTTTCAAGTGTCCTGTGGTCAACTGGTGGTTGTTTTCATCATTTTAAAAGGCTTTCTGGAGAGTTGAAAAAATTGAAGATTTTCCCCACCCCGGCCCTGCGTGAAAAATGTCATTTTGGGCATTTCACAAACTTGCATATTTCTCATCCAAATGGGCAAATATTTACCTTTCAAGTGTCCTGGGGTCAACTGGTGGTAGTTTTCATCAGTTTTAAAGACTTTCCAGAAAGTCGAAAAAATTGAAGTTTTTCATGACCGCGGACCTGCGAGAGAATTGTCATTTTGGGGCATTTCACATTTTCTCTTATTTCTCACCCAGATGAGCAAATATTTACTTTTCAAGTGTCCTGTGGTCAACTGGTGGTTGTTTTCATCATTTTAAAAGGCTTTCTGGAGAGTTGAAAAAATTGAAGATTTTCCCCACCCCGGCCCTGCGTGAAAAATGTCATTTTGGGCATTTCACAAACTTGCATATTTCTCATCCAAATGGGCAAATATTTACCTTTCAAGTGTCCTGGGGTCAACTGGTGGTAGTTTTCATCAGTTTTAAAGACTTTCCAGAAAGTCGAAAAAATTGAAGTTTTTCATGACCGCGGACCTGCGAGAGAATTGTCATTTTGGGGCATTTCACATTTTCTCTTATTTCTCACCCAGATGAGCAAATATTTACTTTTCAAGTGTCCTGTGGTCAACTGGTGGTTGTTTTCATCATTTTAAAAGGCTTTCTGGAGAGTTGAAAAAATTGAAGATTTTCCCCACCCCGGCCCTGCGTGAAAAATGTCATTTTGGGCATTTCACAAACTTGCATATTTCTCATCCAAATGGGCAAATATTTACCTTTCAAGTGTCCTGGGGTCAACTGGTGGTAGTTTTCATCAGTTTTAAAGACTTTCCAGAAAGTCGAAAAAATTGAAGTTTTTCATGACCGCGGACCTGCGAGAGAATTGTCATTTTGGGGCATTTCACATTTTCTCTTATTTCTCACCCAGATGAGCAAATATTTACTTTTCAAGTGTCCTGTGGTCAACTGGTGGTTGTTTTCATCATTTTAAAAGGCTTTCTGGAGAGTTGAAAAAATTGAAGATTTTCCCCACCCCGGCCCTGCGTGAAAAATGTCATTTTGGGCATTTCACAAACTTGCATATTTCTCATCCAAATGGGCAAATATTTACCTTTCAAGTGTCCTGGGGTCAACTGGTGGTAGTTTTCATCAGTTTTAAAGACTTTCCAGAAAGTCGAAAAAATTGAAGTTTTTCATGACCGCGGACCTGCGAGAGAATTGTCATTTTGGGGCATTTCACATTTTCTCTTATTTCTCACCCAGATGAGCAAATATTTACTTTTCAAGTGTCCTGTGGTCAACTGGTGGTTGTTTTCATCATTTTAAAAGGCTTTCTGGAGAGTTGAAAAAATTGAAGATTTTCCCCACCCCGGCCCTGCGTGAAAAATGTCATTTTGGGCATTTCACAAACTTGCATATTTCTCATCCAAATGGGCAAATATTTACCTTTCAAGTGTCCTGGGGTCAACTGGTGGTAGTTTTCATCAGTTTTAAAGACTTTCCAGAAAGTCGAAAAAATTGAAGTTTTTCATGACCGCGGACCTGCGAGAGAATTGTCATTTTGGGGCATTTCACATTTTCTCTTATTTCTCACCCAGATGAGCAAATATTTACTTTTCAAGTGTCCTGTGGTCAACTGGTGGTTGTTTTCATCATTTTAAAAGGCTTTCTGGAGAGTTGAAAAAATTGAAGATTTTCCCCACCCCGGCCCTGCGTGAAAAATGTCATTTTGGGCATTTCACAAACTTGCATATTTCTCATCCAAATGGGCAAATATTTACCTTTCAAGTGTCCTGGGGTCAACTGGTGGTAGTTTTCATCAGTTTTAAAGACTTTCCAGAAAGTCGAAAAAATTGAAGTTTTTCATGACCGCGGACCTGCGAGAGAATTGTCATTTTGGGGCATTTCACATTTTCTCTTATTTCTCACCCAGATGAGCAAATATTTACTTTTCAAGTGTCCTGTGGTCAACTGGTGGTTGTTTTCATCATTTTAAAAGGCTTTCTGGAGAGTTGAAAAAATTGAAGATTTTCCCCACCCCGGCCCTGCGTGAAAAATGTCATTTTGGGCATTTCACAAACTTGCATATTTCTCATCCAAATGGGCAAATATTTACCTTTCAAGTGTCCTGGGGTCAACTGGTGGTAGTTTTCATCAGTTTTAAAGACTTTCCAGAAAGTCGAAAAAATTGAAGTTTTTCATGACCGCGGACCTGCGAGAGAATTGTCATTTTGGGGCATTTCACATTTTCTCTTATTTCTCACCCAGATGAGCAAATATTTACTTTTCAAGTGTCCTGTGGTCAACTGGTGGTTGTTTTCATCATTTTAAAAGGCTTTCTGGAGAGTTGAAAAAATTGAAGATTTTCCCCACCCCGGCCCTGCGTGAAAAATGTCATTTTGGGCATTTCACAAACTTGCATATTTCTCATCCAAATGGGCAAATATTTACCTTTCAAGTGTCCTGGGGTCAACTGGTGGTAGTTTTCATCAGTTTTAAAGACTTTCCAGAAAGTCGAAAAAATTGAAGTTTTTCATGACCGCAGACCTGCGAGAGAATTGTCATTTTGGGGCATTTCACATTTTCTCTTATTTCTCACCCAGATGAGCAAATATTTACTTTTCAAGTGTCCTGTGGTCAACTGGTGGTTGTTTTCATCATTTTAAAAGGCTTTCTGGAGAGTTGAAAAAATTGAAGATTTTCCCCACCCCGGCCCTGCGTGAAAAATGTCATTTTGGGCATTTCACAAACTTGCATATTTCTCATCCAAATGGGCAAATATTTACCTTTCAAGTGTCCTGGGGTCAACTGGTGGTAGTTTTCATCAGTTTTAAAGACTTTCCAGAAAGTCGAAAAAATTGAAGTTTTTCATGACCGCGGACCTGCGAGAGAATTGTCATTTTGGGGCATTTCACATTTTCTCTTATTTCTCACCCAGATGAGCAAATATTTACTTTTCAAGTGTCCTGTGGTCAACTGGTGGTTGTTTTCATCATTTTAAAAGGCTTTCTGGAGAGTTGAAAAAATTGAAGATTTTCCCCACCCCGGCCCTGCGTGAAAAATGTCATTTTGGGCATTTCACAAACTTGCATATTTCTCATCCAAATGGGCAAATATTTACCTTTCAAGTGTCCTGGGGTCAACTGGTGGTAGTTTTCATCAGTTTTAAAGACTTTCCAGAAAGTCGAAAAAATTGAAGTTTTTCATGACCGCGGACCTGCGAGAGAATTGTCATTTTGGGGCATTTCACATTTTCTCTTATTTCTCACCCAGATGAGCAAATATTTACTTTTCAAGTGTCCTGTGGTCAACTGGTGGTTGTTTTCATCATTTTAAAAGGCTTTCTGGAGAGTTGAAAAAATTGAAGATTTTCCCCACCCCGGCCCTGCGTGAAAAATGTCATTTTGGGCATTTCACAAACTTGCATATTTCTCATCCAAATGGGCAAATATTTACCTTTCAAGTGTCCTGGGGTCAACTGGTGGTAGTTTTCATCAGTTTTAAAGACTTTCCAGAAAGTCGAAAAAATTGAAGTTTTTCATGACCGCGGACCTGCGAGAGAATTGTCATTTTGGGGCATTTCACATTTTCTCTTATTTCTCACCCAGATGAGCAAATATTTACTTTTCAAGTGTCCTGTGGTCAACTGGTGGTTGTTTTCATCATTTTAAAAGGCTTTCTGGAGAGTTGAAAAAATTGAAGATTTTCCCCACCCCGGCCCTGCGTGAAAAATGTCATTTTGGGCATTTCACAAACTTGCATATTTCTCATCCAAATGGGCAAATATTTACCTTTCAAGTGTCCTGGGGTCAACTGGTGGTAGTTTTCATCAGTTTTAAAGACTTTCCAGAAAGTCGAAAAAATTGAAGTTTTTCATGACCGCGGACCTGCGAGAGAATTGTCATTTTGGGGCATTTCACATTTTCTCTTATTTCTCACCCAGATGAGCAAATATTTACTTTTCAAGTGTCCTGTGGTCAACTGGTGGTTGTTTTCATCATTTTAAAAGGCTTTCTGGAGAGTTGAAAAAATTGAAGATTTTCCCCACCCCGGCCCTGCGTGAAAAATGTCATTTTGGGCATTTCACAAACTTGCATATTTCTCATCCAAATGGGCAAATATTTACCTTTCAAGTGTCCTGGGGTCAACTGGTGGTAGTTTTCATCAGTTTTAAAGACTTTCCAGAAAGTCGAAAAAATTGAAGTTTTTCATGACCGCGGACCTGCGAGAGAATTGTCATTTTGGGGCATTTCACATTTTCTCTTATTTCTCACCCAGATGAGCAAATATTTACTTTTCAAGTGTCCTGTGGTCAACTGGTGGTTGTTTTCATCATTTTAAAAGGCTTTCTGGAGAGTTGAAAAAATTGAAGATTTTCCCCACCCCGGCCCTGCGTGAAAAATGTCATTTTGGGCATTTCACAAACTTGCATATTTCTCATCCAAATGGGCAAATATTTACCTTTCAAGTGTCCTGGGGTCAACTGGTGGTAGTTTTCATCAGTTTTAAAGACTTTCCAGAAAGTCGAAAAAATTGAAGTTTTTCATGACCGCGGACCTGCGAGAGAATTGTCATTTTGGGGCATTTCACATTTTCTCTTATTTCTCACCCAGATGAGCAAATATTTACTTTTCAAGTGTCCTGTGGTCAACTGGTGGTTGTTTTCATCATTTTAAAAGGCTTTCTGGAGAGTTGAAAAAATTGAAGATTTTCCCCACCCCGGCCCTGCGTGAAAAATGTCATTTTGGGCATTTCACAAACTTGCATATTTCTCATCCAAATGGGCAAATATTTACCTTTCAAGTGTCCTGGGGTCAACTGGTGGTAGTTTTCATCAGTTTTAAAGACTTTCCAGAAAGTCGAAAAAATTGAAGTTTTTCATGACCGCGGACCTGCGAGAGAATTGTCATTTTGGGGCATTTCACATTTTCTCTTATTTCTCACCCAGATGAGCAAATATTTACTTTTCAAGTGTCCTGTGGTCAACTGGTGGTTGTTTTCATCATTTTAAAAGGCTTTCTGGAGAGTTGAAAAAATTGAAGATTTTCCCCACCCCGGCCCTGCGTGAAAAATGTCATTTTGGGCATTTCACAAACTTGCATATTTCTCATCCAAATGGGCAAATATTTACCTTTCAAGTGTCCTGGGGTCAACTGGTGGTAGTTTTCATCAGTTTTAAAGACTTTCCAGAAAGTCGAAAAAATTGAAGTTTTTCATGACCGCGGACCTGCGAGAGAATTGTCATTTTGGGGCATTTCACATTTTCTCTTATTTCTCACCCAGATGAGCAAATATTTACTTTTCAAGTGTCCTGTGGTCAACTGGTGGTTGTTTTCATCATTTTAAAAGGCTTTCTGGAGAGTTGAAAAAATTGAAGATTTTCCCCACCCCGGCCCTGCGTGAAAAATGTCATTTTGGGCATTTCACAAACTTGCATATTTCTCATCCAAATGGGCAAATATTTACCTTTCAAGTGTCCTGGGGTCAACTGGTGGTAGTTTTCATCAGTTTTAAAGACTTTCCAGAAAGTCGAAAAAATTGAAGTTTTTCATGACCGCGGACCTGCGAGAGAATTGTCATTTTGGGGCATTTCACATTTTCTCTTATTTCTCACCCAGATGAGCAAATATTTACTTTTCAAGTGTCCTGTGGTCAACTGGTGGTTGTTTTCATCATTTTAAAAGGCTTTCTGGAGAGTTGAAAAAATTGAAGATTTTCCCCACCCCGGCCCTGCGTGAAAAATGTCATTTTGGGCATTTCACAAACTTGCATATTTCTCATCCAAATGGGCAAATATTTACCTTTCAAGTGTCCTGGGGTCAACTGGTGGTAGTTTTCATCAGTTTTAAAGACTTTCCAGAAAGTCGAAAAAATTGAAGTTTTTCATGACCGCGGACCTGCGAGAGAATTGTCATTTTGGGGCATTTCACATTTTCTCTTATTTCTCACCCAGATGAGCAAATATTTACTTTTCAAGTGTCCTGTGGTCAACTGGTGGTTGTTTTCATCATTTTAAAAGGCTTTCTGGAGAGTTGAAAAAATTGAAGATTTTCCCCACCCCGGCCCTGCGTGAAAAATGTCATTTTGGGCATTTCACAAACTTGCATATTTCTCATCCAAATGGGCAAATATTTACCTTTCAAGTGTCCTGGGGTCAACTGGTGGTAGTTTTCATCAGTTTTAAAGACTTTCCAGAAAGTCGAAAAAATTGAAGTTTTTCATGACCGCGGACCTGCGAGAGAATTGTCATTTTGGGGCATTTCACATTTTCTCTTATTTCTCACCCAGATGAGCAAATATTTACTTTTCAAGTGTCCTGTGGTCAACTGGTGGTTGTTTTCATCATTTTAAAAGGCTTTCTGGAGAGTTGAAAAAATTGAAGATTTTCCCCACCCCGGCCCTGCGTGAAAAATGTCATTTTGGGCATTTCACAAACTTGCATATTTCTCATCCAAATGGGCAAATATTTACCTTTCAAGTGTCCTGGGGTCAACTGGTGGTAGTTTTCATCAGTTTTAAAGACTTTCCAGAAAGTCGAAAAAATTGAAGTTTTTCATGACCGCGGACCTGCGAGAGAATTGTCATTTTGGGGCATTTCACATTTTCTCTTATTTCTCACCCAGATGAGCAAATATTTACTTTTCAAGTGTCCTGTGGTCAACTGGTGGTTGTTTTCATCATTTTAAAAGGCTTTCTGGAGAGTTGAAAAAATTGAAGATTTTCCCCACCCCGGCCCTGCGTGAAAAATGTCATTTTGGGCATTTCACAAACTTGCATATTTCTCATCCAAATGGGCAAATATTTACCTTTCAAGTGTCCTGGGGTCAACTGGTGGTAGTTTTCATCAGTTTTAAAGACTTTCCAGAAAGTCGAAAAAATTGAAGTTTTTCATGACCGCGGACCTGCGAGAGAATTGTCATTTTGGGGCATTTCACATTTTCTCTTATTTCTCACCCAGATGAGCAAATATTTACTTTTCAAGTGTCCTGTGGTCAACTGGTGGTTGTTTTCATCATTTTAAAAGGCTTTCTGGAGAGTTGAAAAAATTGAAGATTTTCCCCACCCCGGCCCTGCGTGAAAAATGTCATTTTGGGCATTTCACAAACTTGCATATTTCTCATCCAAATGGGCAAATATTTACCTTTCAAGTGTCCTGGGGTCAACTGGTGGTAGTTTTCATCAGTTTTAAAGACTTTCCAGAAAGTCGAAAAAATTGAAGTTTTTCATGACCGCGGACCTGCGAGAGAATTGTCATTTTGGGGCATTTCACATTTTCTCTTATTTCTCACCCAGATGAGCAAATATTTACTTTTCAAGTGTCCTGTGGTCAACTGGTGGTTGTTTTCATCATTTTAAAAGGCTTTCTGGAGAGTTGAAAAAATTGAAGATTTTCCCCACCCCGGCCCTGCGTGAAAAATGTCATTTTGGGCATTTCACAAACTTGCATATTTCTCATCCAAATGGGCAAATATTTACCTTTCAAGTGTCCTGGGGTCAACTGGTGGTAGTTTTCATCAGTTTTAAAGACTTTCCAGAAAGTCGAAAAAATTGAAGTTTTTCATGACCGCGGACCTGCGAGAGAATTGTCATTTTGGGGCATTTCACATTTTCTCTTATTTCTCACCCAGATGAGCAAATATTTACTTTTCAAGTGTCCTGTGGTCAACTGGTGGTTGTTTTCATCATTTTAAAAGGCTTTCTGGAGAGTTGAAAAAATTGAAGATTTTCCCCACCCCGGCCCTGCGTGAAAAATGTCATTTTGGGCATTTCACAAACTTGCATATTTCTCATCCAAATGGGCAAATATTTACCTTTCAAGTGTCCTGGGGTCAACTGGTGGTAGTTTTCATCAGTTTTAAAGACTTTCCAGAAAGTCGAAAAAATTGAAGTTTTTCATGACCGCGGACCTGCGAGAGAATTGTCATTTTGGGGCATTTCACATTTTCTCTTATTTCTCACCCAGATGAGCAAATATTTACTTTTCAAGTGTCCTGTGGTCAACTGGTGGTTGTTTTCATCATTTTAAAAGGCTTTCTGGAGAGTTGAAAAAATTGAAGATTTTCCCCACCCCGGCCCTGCGTGAAAAATGTCATTTTGGGCATTTCACAAACTTGCATATTTCTCATCCAAATGGGCAAATATTTACCTTTCAAGTGTCCTGGGGTCAACTGGTGGTAGTTTTCATCAGTTTTAAAGACTTTCCAGAAAGTCGAAAAAATTGAAGTTTTTCATGACCGCGGACCTGCGAGAGAATTGTCATTTTGGGGCATTTCACATTTTCTCTTATTTCTCACCCAGATGAGCAAATATTTACTTTTCAAGTGTCCTGTGGTCAACTGGTGGTTGTTTTCATCATTTTAAAAGGCTTTCTGGAGAGATTTCGATGACCTCGACCCTGTGGAAAAAAAAAAGAAAAAAGACAGTTTTTGCTGTTTTCACAAATTTGCATATTTGGCATGCAAAATCAGTGACATTTGGATTCCAGGTATCCTGGTGTGAATACATTATGATATTCTTCAATTTAAAGTGCTTTTCAGATGATCAGAAAAATTGAAGTTTTCGATGACCGCCCCATATAGTTTGTTTGTGTTGAGGTTTTACGGCCCAGTCAACCCAATGGGGTCATGTCGAGCGCGGTCAGTTTACTTAACCACACGTTTACTGGGCATGCTTAGTCCTCTAAACGGTTAACCAGTATTGTGCACATTCTTTCGCCAGAAACTGACAACTGCCCTTCTTGAATCAGCGGAAGGGAGAGAATGACCGTAGAAAATATTTCAGGATCAATCTCCACGAAGGAATGTTGCCGACCTCGGCGGGGGTTGAACCCGCGACCTCCTGGTCTCCAGTCGGACGGCGCATCCAACTGAGCCACCGAGGCCGGCACCGCCCCATATAGCATGGTGTGGGTTTTCAGTAGATCAATTTCTCTCATGTTGCGGGTATCATTTTAACCCTTAAAGCGCCAAGAAAACCTGCATCTGAAAATGTCGTCTGTTTAAGTCGTCTGCTGAATATTCTTGCAAACTTTTCAAACTTATTTTCGCATACAGGCAAACAGTATGGACCCACTGCTCCTAAAGGAGCAGTCTGATCTGGGTTCACACTGTTTGCAGAAATGACTTTTAAAGTAACGGGCAGAAGACAAAGCAGACGACAATAGTCGTGACTGGCACTTTAAGGGTTAATAAGCCGAAACATAAGGACCCTGTTGGAGTTTACTGGTTACAGAATAATGGCCATTTTCTATACAGATTAGAGAGAAAAAAAAAGAAGAAAACACACACACACACACACACACACACACACACACACAAGCACGCGCGCGCCCGCGCCCATACTGAGAAGATTAAAATGAGGGCTTAGAAATAAAAATGAAAAAAAAAAATGTTAAGATACGCAGAAACAATAAAAAATGTTTAATGGGAATGAAAAGCTTTAGCCTGTATGGTGTTAAAATTTGACATTTCAAAGACTAAGGGACTTTTTGTGATAAAGAATAAGCAAAAACCGTCAATAATAAAAAAAGAAAAATAATGAGGTATGTTTCAATCAGAAAATTTTAGAGCCGTCTTCGCTTCATCCCCAACCACCGACACCCCAAACCCCCGCCACAGCAAAACTTTCAAACATATGAAAATGGCAATATGCCGCATGCGAATAGTAAAGACCCAAACCAGCATACGCACCTGAATGCGGAGATCGAGGGAAATCAGTCAGACATTAAACGGTGCGCATTGCGAAAGAAATGATATATACGAACTAGTGTTTCATACATGACGAAAACTTTAGTATATGCAGGCCTGGTTCAAATGTGCATTCTGTTTCACCCATTAGTACGTTAAATATATAAATGTTCAATTAATGTAGGGATGAGGTTCACTTTTATTTACAACAATAATTCAAGGGGGACATAATGCGTGAAATACACACTAGCTCCTCAATAAATGCAGTCAGGTTTATTAAGTGCTTATTTTCTACACATATGCGTGTCTGTCCGTATCGGGTGAAAATAAAGAGTTCTCGACTTTTCAACGAAGTTAAGCAATGCCAACCAAGTTAGTACTTGGATGGGTGAACGCCCTCCTCTACCGGGAGATGTACGTATTTCGCGTTTTTTGTTTTTTTGTTGTTGTTTTTATTATTATTATTATTATTATTATTATTATTATTATTATTGTTAATCTCTTTTCTGTTCTGTGCGTGCTCTGTTTCTGTAGTAGTATAGAGGTGGGGGTTTTCTAGCAAACTTTTCGTCTGGCATCGGCATCTACATCGAGACAGCAGCAGGGAGAGGCTACAATTGCACATCTACGGCCGGCCCGAGGGGCTCTAGCTCGGTGGCCGCGGGGTCTCGACGTGCATGCGCCAGAACCCTGGCAGCCGCGGTTGGTTTGGTGGCTTCTAGAGGGAGGCCTAGAATCATGGGTATACGAAATGTTGGTGGTGGATGTGCAATTGTAGTCTCCCCGTGCTGCTGTCTCGATGTAGATGCCGATTGATTGTCCCCCGCCTTTTCGAAGAAAAGTGGAGGGACACTGTTTTTGGTTTTCCGTGGGGCGTGGTGCGTGGCGCGTGGCGCGTGGCGCGTGGCGCATGGCGCGTGGCGCGTGGTTCCGAGGTTTTAGTTGGTACTTTGTCCCCTTAACTTCTCCCACAGTTTTTGTCCGATCCTTTTGAAACTTTACAGGTGTTTTAAGGATGGTCTGAAGATATGCATGTGGTTTTTTCAGAATCCTGAAATAATATTTTATTACTTTTTCCGCATTTTAACTTAGACATTTTTTGAGTTCTAATATTACAGAAGTCTATAGGGAGTAGGTACTTTGTCCCCTTAACTCCTCCCACAATTTTTGGCCGATCCTTTTGAAACTTTACATGGGCTTTTAGAATGGCCTGAAGATATGCATGTGGATTTTTCAGAATCCTGAAATAATTTTTTATCACTTTTTCCGCATAGACATTTTTTTGAGTTCTAATACTACAGAAGTGTATAGGGAGTAGGTACCTTGTCCCCTTAACTCCTCCCACAGTTTTTGGCCGATCCTTTTGAAACTTTACATGGGCTTTTAGGATGGCCTGAAGATATGCATGTGGATTTTTCAGAATCCTGAAGTAATTTTTTATTACTTTTTCCGCATTTTTAACTTAGACATTTTTTTAGTTCTAATACTACAGAAGTCTATAGGGAGCAGGTATCTTGTCCCCTTAACTCCTCCCACAGTTTTTGGCCGATTCTTTTGAAACTTTACAGGTGTTTTAAGAATGGCCTGAAGATGTGCATGTGGTTTTTTCAGAATCCTGAAATTAATTTTTATTACTTTTTAGACATTTTGAACATAGACATTTTTTGAGTTCTAATATTACAGAAGCGTATAGGGAGTAGCTACCTTGTCCCCTTAACTCCTCCCACAGTTTTTGGCCGATCCTTTTGGAACTTTACATGGGCTTTCAGGATGGCCTGAAAATACGCATGTGTTTTTTTCAGAATCCTGAAATAATTTTTTATTACTTTTTCCGTATTTTTAACTTAGACATTTTTTGAGTTCTAATACTACAGATGTATATAGGGAGCAGGTACCTTGTCCCCTTAACTCCTCCCACAGTTTTTGGCCAATCCTTTTGAAACTTTACAGGTGCTTTAAGGAATGTCTGAAGATATGCATGTGGTTTATTCAGTATCCTGAAATTATATTTTATCACTTTTTACACGTTTTGAACTTAGACATTTTTTTAGTTCTAATACTACAGAAGTCTATAGGAGTAGGTACCTTGTCCCCTTAACTCCTCCCACAGTTTTTGGCCGATCCTTTTGAAACTTTACAAGGGCTTTTAGGATGGCCTGAAAATATGCAGGTGGATTTTTCAGATCCTGAAATATTTTTTATTACTTTTTCCGCATTTGTAACTTAGACATTTTTTGAGTTCTAATATTACAGAAGTGTATAGATTGCAGGTACCTTGTCCCCTTAACTCCTCCCACAGTTTTTGGCCGATCCTTTTGAAACTTTACAAGGGCTTTTAGGATGGCCTGAAGATATGCATGTGGTTTTTTCAGAATCCTGAAATAATTTTTTACCACTTTTTCTGCATTTTTAACTTAGACATTTTTTTAGTTCTAATACTACAGAAGCGTATAGGGAGTAGGTACCTTGACCCCGTAACTCCTACCACAGTTTTAAGCCGATCCTTTGAAACTTTACAGGTGCTTTAAGGATGGTCTGAAGATATGCATGTGGTTTTTTTCAGAATCTTGAAATTATTTTTTATCACTGGTTTCCTGCTTCAATACTTAGGTAATTGATACAGGACCAGTGGTCCTCTGGTTAACTTTACCATTTTTAACACCTCAAATAAAAATAAGGCGGGGGACATAAATTCCCCATGGAATTTGCTTGTTGTCTGTGGGAGCCTTCACAGTTGATTTAGTGGCTTCTAGAGGGAAGTCCTGGAGAGGGGGGCTGGGAGCGTCTATGAGTGATATGGTGGCTTCCAGAGGAAAAGTGTGATAGAAACCCCCACCTCTATACTACTTTCTGTTTATGTATTGCAACTGGAACAATATTCGTCAGATTAATATGGGAAATACTTGTACGACTGGTAAGCCATTAGCAAACAACAAGTTATTTCCCTTAGAGATCGGATTCACTTACCTGTACATAATATGCCATTCAGTGACGGTCAGTTAGGACATGTATCGAAGAAGGTTATTGCAAAGCCCATTGATCCTATTATCGCGTGTTAAGAATCAGTTGTTCTCATATGATTATTAATATAGATCCTTACCATCATCCAGTCTTTCATCACGAAAACATGTCTATATAATTTTGATCCCCTTAAACCCCTCTTTTATACAGTAAAACTGGGGTTTACAGGGGTATATTTACATGTATTTTTCTTATTTCTGATCAAAAACATAGATTGCGGGTACTCGTTAGAACCGCCTCTGAGTACCCACAATCTATGTTTTGACTGAAATATGAAAAAAAGCAGAGTTTTTTATCTGAAAATTTTCAGTATTTGGCGGTAAATTTTTCTATATATTAGAACAGGTATGTTTTCGTAATGTAAAGTCGACTGATTTTCTAGATATTAAAGTTTGAATGAGATGTGTCTGCAACTTTCAGTCAACAGATTGTTAAGGAGCGAATCAGTGTATTAACGGGTCCTCCATGTGAATAGTCCCTCCGGGCAAAGCAAATAAATTTCGAGTCTCTGTGACAAACGGGCGAAGGTGTACTAAAATTGATTTCAATAAAAAAATATATGCACTGATTGTAGCCAACAGTCTAATTATCAATTTCTTGTTAATGCGCGTTATTTGAATCGTACATATGGCGAAATATTTAGACGTAAACGTCTAAGTACCGGCGCAAATTTTGTTCATGTTTATTTAGAGATATGGGTCAAGGGTATACTAAAGTTTAATAAATTTTCAATGTAACAGGTATAAAAAAAAAATGTGATTCTTTAATTTATGCTTTATTAAGCAAGGTTTATAAAAAATTTTGAATGAAATGAGAATAAATTGGACATTAAACTGACAAGTATATAAAGCCAAACCATTTCATCTGGAAACACTTAAAAGCGCGAGCAAAGAAAAAAGAAAATATCTGTGTGGACTGTACTGTATTTTTATCAGGTATATGATGCCGAGAAATTAGGGATTTTTTTTTTTTATTATTATTTTAGCTACGTAGGCATTCTGATGTCAAGACAATGATTTTCATCATTTGAAAAGGCTTTCCAGAAAATCAAAAAACTGGATTTGTCCATGAGCATCACACCACCACGTCTATGCAAACAATCTATGTTTTGAGCAGAAATATGAAAAATATCAGAATTTTTCGTAATGAGTTTTTGATGACCGCAGACCCTGTCGAAAAAATGTCCTTTTTTGCTCTTGTCACATTTAAGCATATTTGGCATCCAAATCAGTGAATGTTTGGATTTTAGGTATCCTGATGTCAAGACATGAAGATATTCATTTTAAAAAGCTTTCCAGAAAATCAATAAATTTGGAGTTTTCGACAACCGCGGCCCTCTGCAAAGTCATTTTTTTTCTGTTTTCACAACTTAGCATATCTGGCATCCAAGTCAGTGATTTTTTGGATTTTAGGTATCGTGATGTCAAGACATGATGATATTATTCTTTTTTTAAAAGGCTATCATGAAAATAAAAAAAAATGAAGTTTTCACTGATCGCAGATCTGTCGATCGCAGATCTGTCGATTTCTTTTTTTTTTTTTTTTTTTTTTTTTTTTTTTTTGCTGCTTTTACAATTTTGCATATTTGGTATGAGTTCAGTGAATTTTTGGATTTTTGGTGTCCTGATGTAAGACATGATAATATTCTTCATCAAGAAAAAAAAAATGAAGTTTTCGATGACCATAGACCTGTCGAAAAAGTGTCATTTTTGGCTGTTTTCACAATTTTTCATATTGGCATCAAAGTCAGTGAATATTTGATTTCAAGAATCATGATGTCAAGACATGATGATATTCTTCATTTTAGAAGGCTTTCGATAAAACCAAAAAATTTGAAGTTTTTTTATGATAGCGGCCCTGTCGAAAAAAAAAAGTCATTTCTTGCTGTTTTCACAATTTGCATATTTGGCATCCAAATCAATGCTTTTGTTTGTTTGTTTGTTTGTTTGTTCGTTCTATTCGGGCTTTACTTCGCTTTCAACAATCTTTCAGTCATATCGCGATGGTGTCTTGGTGTGGCAGAGAGCTCAATGCTCCTTTCAGTGCTGCCTCTCTGAAATATCACGCCCCAGACACTTGACATGATATTCCACCCAATCACATTATACTGACACTGAGCTGACCAGCTCCGATTCCTTACTCTGCTTGCTTAATGTTGAGCGCCAAGCGAAAGAGCAGCTAGTATCATTTTTTAAAGTCTTTGGTATGACTCAGCCGGGGATCGAACCCGCAACCTCCCGGTCACAAAGCGGACGCTCTACCAACTGAGCCACTGTGCCGGTACAAATCAGTGCATTTTTTATTTTAGGTAGCTAAAGATATCCTTAGATATTCATCATATCTTTTTGTGTTGAGGTTTTAAGGCCCAGTCAACCCAATGGGGTCATGTCGAGCGCGGTCAGTTTACCTAACCACACTTTTACTGGGCGTTTAGTCCTCTAAACGGGTAAGCATATATATATATATATATATATATATATATATATATATATATATATATATATATATATATATATATATATATATATATATAATTTCCAGAAAACAAAAACTCGTGCTTTTAGAAAAATATTAATTTGTCATCCATCACAAAAACATGCCTATATAATTCTGACCCCCTTTAACCCAAGTTTTATATAGTAAAACTGGGGTTACAGGGGTATACATTAATTTTCTTATTTCTGCTCAAAAACATAGATTGTGAGTACTCGTTGGAACCGCCTCGCCGAGGCGGTTCTGACGAGTACCCACAATCTATGTTTTGAGCAGAAATATGAAAAATATCAGAGTTTTTTATCTGAAATTTTTCAGTATTTGGAGGTGAAATTTTCTATATATTTGAATAGGCGTGTTTTTGTAATGCTGCGCCCAGAGAGTGATAAAGCCTGATAAGGGGAAGTTAGATTTCAAAGTTTATGATGAAGACAGAGAAACAGGTAAGGTGTGTTATATTTGATAATAACTTTGATGTTTTTTTGTTGTTGTTTTTTTTATTCTATAAAATATTGTTGGTTGTTATTCGTCAGAATCGCCTCTCCAAGGCAGTAGGTTTTATGGAGAAATACAGATACCTATGCCTCTATATCATCAAATGACAGCTCTTTATCTGTTTCTTATTTGCATAAATTTCCAGTAGCACTATTTTAGTAGCCTCGTCAAAAGATATTCACTGAAAAGGGTGAAATAAATAAGTCCATTGTTCAGGAAAAGCATAATTTTGTAGCACTTTTTTTTTTCTTTTTTTTTTTTTTTGCACAAACATTTGAGAATTGTTACTCACCAGGCAATGGGCGGATTCAGAAGATAAATTAATGATGTTTTTTCTTATTTCTCCCATAAAATAGGATCTGACATTTCATGTAAATGGTCTCCAAAGGAAACAATTTGCATGAAATGTCAAATCCTATTTTCCAGGAAAAATAAGAAAAAAAAATGTTTATTATTCTTTCTTTCTTTCTCAGCAGTTCAGTGCGTAATAATAATGCCCTTCTGCTTTCTGTAAATAATGATTGATAATTGATAGTACTGGAAAACATGTTTTGTCATAAAAATGCAACATACAACGGATAAAGAATTTCACAGTTTGGTCAGATATTTACGGTATGTACACAGACATACATGAATAAACGCAGTAATTGGCGCATTCATGCAGAACTGTTATCTTCACCTGCTAAGGTGGCTGACTAAAATTTATTTCCCGTGAAAACTATTTATCAATTTTTTTATTAATCGCCAGTAGTATGCTGTGTGGTGAAATCATTTCTGAATCTCTATAAAATGTGTAGCATATCACTCTACCTTTTTCTTTTCCTTTCCATGACACTCTGTTGGCTTTGTCGAGGCAACGGGGGGATAAAATGTGCATCTCGCCAGGGCGACGTCGCATTCTTGTCTGATAGTTGTAGAATGTTGTTCTCATTGGAAGATGTGACTTGTGGGATATGATAGGGGAAGGGAGAACTTTTTAACTAGTGTTTCAAACTCCTTATTTCATAGTTCGATGGTACACTGTGGGTCAGCTATTTTTTTGTGGCGAGAAATTCTGATTTCCGTTTTTTCTTTTCTTTTTTTTTTTTTTTTTAATATTATTGTCGCGGGAGCTTCTCGCATGCGAAAAACGTTAGTTAGTTTCTGGTACTGGCGTGTACTTTTAAAGGAACCCAATATGTTTGTACATGTAATTGTCGTAAACAGAAATGAACAACAATTTATAGTATTATAAACATGTATATCACACAGGCGAATGGATCATTAGTGCTTGATTTTAATCTTACGTTTGTCAGTTTACCACATATACTTATGTAACAAATATTCTGTCTGTACATGTATTTAATTGAGATTGTCAGTTGAATAATAAAAAAAAAGAATTTCACAGTTTTTGACAGGTACTAAACAAACAAATCACACTAATTTCTGCAAAATAACATGTTCGCTCAATGAAGACTCGGATCAACCTGCGCATCTCCGCACCCTGATCAGTCTGTGCTATTTGGACAAAGAAGTAGTACTTATATCTTATAGAGTGTGTGGTGAAGACGGATCAGGCTGTGCAGATGTGCAGGCTGATCTGAATCTTCACTAAACATACAGACTAGTTTGTAGAAATAACTGTGTCAGAAAATTCAGTTTGTGTGATCCAAAAAAAAAATAATAAATATTCACATTTTTGGATACAATTATTTTTTAAATTTCCAATTAGATTTATTATATATCGCTCCATCAGTAGGATAAGGTGTCAGTTTGTGAAGTGTTCTTATTTACTTTAGAAAATAAATAAATAAATAAATAATTACATAAATAAATAAATAAAAACTTTCAATTTTATATTTCTATTTCAGTTCGTTTGTATTTTTTTGTTTTTTTGTTTTGTTTTTCAAAAAAAAAAAAAAAAAAAAAAAAAAAAACAACACCTTTATACTTTAGAAAAAAACTATCAAAAAGTAACTAAATAAATAAATAAATAGATACAACACAAATCAACAAATTAAATGCAAAATTTGCAAATTTATTTTTTTTGTTCTAAAGTAACATATTGACTACTTCTCAATTATATGAATTATCCCTTATAGGGCCCCACCTAAGAAGACATAACATCCTTATAATAAACGCATAATCACTTAGTGATATGCGCTCTGTTATCAGGACTATATTAGGGCTTACCATGAGAGGGGGTCTAGCCAAAGAAGGAAAACAAATATGTCTTTAAGGCACACTGATACAGCTGAAACACCCCAAAAGATGTACAGGGTACACCTGTGAGATCTATAAATAACACCATGGTGTTGCGAGGCTCACATGCTGAAAACTTTCTGTAATGCACGCAACGTTATACATTGTTAGAACACTTAAAGTGGGAGAGGGCAGGGCAGGAGAGCAATACATGTATAAAACTACATTGTGACTCACCTCACTTGGCCTCTAGGCCAACATGACACGGAAACATCTCTCGGAACAAGTAGCCATGTTGATGTGAAGCCAGACCGGTGGTGTTTACTTCCCACGTGCATTTAGCTACCACGATTTGCTCCACTTCATTGAGCATAGGAAATCGGGTGATTCATATTAACCCTTGCCATGCTAAATAAATTAAGATGCCACGCCCACTTCTAATTTTCAGCAAGTCAGATTAATAAATCTTGATTGTTGATTTAAATTAAAATACTTAATGACAAACTGTGTAAATCCAGATCAGCTGAAACACCCCAACTGATCTTGATCTACACAGTTTGCAAAGCCAGGACATTTTCGGGTTTAGCAGGACTAGGGTTAAACTATGTACTACGTACGGAGGACAAAGAGTGCAGGCGGTCAGACAACATTGGCAAATTCTCAAAACTGAAAAATTATTCCATGGTCCAGCTACAGTAAAATTTTCGTTTATCGAAAATTAACTTAGTTTTATTTACATAGAGACAATGGAACATCCATGGGTTAAATAATAGATACTGCATGGCTATGTGTATCCATTTCTTGTTAGCGAGCATAGCTCGCAGGCTATGAAGGGCTGGCGAATATCGCGAGTTATATGGTAGGGCATTGGATTGGGAAACCCAGTAAGCATTCTACATAAATCTATAGCGGGCCGTTCTCGGCCCGTCAGGGTAGCTGACGGGCCGATAACGACCCGCTATAGATTTATTAAGAATGCTAGTTGGGAAGTTACATGTTACGTTCAAATTACTGGTGTTAATTTTGACAAATATTCAAATTCTATTGGTGTGACTGGAGATCGAAAATTGCAAACAGACTGGCTCCTAGTGCGATGTTAATGGGCGGTATAGCTATTCAGCGAAAGGAAACGGAATATTTTACTGGTAACACATCAATACAGAGCCAACGATTACGTAGACTAGTCTCTAGATCTCACAAGTGATTTTAATCTAGCGGCAGAGTCCTCAGAACGTTGAGCAGAGGATATTATAGATGCAGGGAGTACATTCCAATCCCAAATATGGTGTATGGAAAGAAACTGTACTTGTAAATGTCAGTTTTAGCATATGGCACTTGAAATGCCATTGGATGCTGATTCCTACTGCACCTATTTGGGGGCAGAAGGTCAATGCAAGGTATACCTTTGCGTCTCTTGTGAAGAGACTCCCACCGTAATTGTTCAAGAGTGCTAGTCATACTTCAAGTTTCAAAGTTGTTCCCAGTCACAAACTAAGCTGCACGATTCTGAACTTTTTCCAATTCTTCCTGGACAACTATTCCATGTAGAGGCCCTCCCAGGGGTTATGGGGAACCAGGGGAATAATGTTATTTATTTCAGGGGAGCAGGGGAACACAAGTCTAAAATGAAGGGAACAGGGGAACAAATGTAATTTTGGGGAGCAGGGAACATAGAAAATAAATATTTTGATTTTGGGGAACGAGGGAAAATGCTGAAATATTTCAGGGGAACAGGTACCCACTCCCCCACCCCCACGTGGGAGGGCCTCCATGTCGGTCCCAAACAGGGCCGCGTAGCCGTGATATTCCAGGATTTGCCATTTTCTTAACATCTTGGGACATGATGATAGGTTTCGTGTTATGAAATCAATTGTTCTGTTTGCTTCTGTACAAGCATTGCTTACATGAGCATTCCATTTAAAATCCTGAAAAATTCTCACACCAAGGCACATGTATTTATAATACATGTACTAGCCACATTTTCGAGGACTGTTCCCTCAAAGGAGTAAACTGCATTGATCTTTTTTGAAACTGCTATTAATGATTGATCAGAAAAATAATATTTGCTTAAATTAAAAAAAAAATAAAATAAAAAAACGAAACAAAAACACCTAATTTTAATTTCGTGCATATTTTCGCTTATATTCTCTTCGTGTAAGAAATTAATCCACGCCTCTTGGAACGTACTTCCGGTGTTCACTGCCCGGGTTTCTGTGAAAAAAGTGAACTTTGTTTACGTTGACAATGTTATATTTTATAGTGTTATACTCGATATTTTTGACAGCGGTTGCGCTTGAACTTGACTTAACGGTTGATGTGGGTGCTGGAAAAATGGAGTGTTTCTTTCAGAAAATAAAGAAAGCTACAGAACTTGAAGTAGAATACCAGGTATCTTGTTTGTCGGGGTTGCGGAAGCAAATAACTTGGCAGTTTCAGAATTCAGCGGAAGGGAGAGTATTTTCTACGATTATTCTCTCCCTTCCGCTGATTCGAGAAGGGCAGTTGTCAGTTTCTTTCGGAAGAATATGCACAATACTGGTTAACTGCTTAGAGAACTAAGCCAGCTGATATTTAAAGATACGGTCTAAGTACAGAAAGATATTTAAAGATACGGTCTAAGTACAGAAAGATTCCCGAACAACGCCGGGCATAAAAAGGATAGCTCCTATCTATCTATCTATCTATCTATCTATCTATCTATCTATCTATCTATCTGTCTGTCTGTTTAATTGCCAATGTTGATTCAGAAAAATAAAGCAGTTTCATTCGTCAAAAGTTTCTTTTAAGAAGAGATTCTCATCGAGTGATCATTTAATGTCATAACCAGAAATATTATTATATATTTTGACTATATAGTAGCTAAAAACTAGGAGTAAAAATAGTCACCATAATGCAATATGATGGTTGGGCACGTGCCTGCTGATATGGGACAAATATAATTGAAACAGTTGTATTTGTCTTAGGAAAACCAGTCAGATTGCTTTTTAAAGCTGTATTTTAAAAAAAACTAGATAGAATTTACAATTGAATATTAACCAAAAGTGATTTATTTTCCAGGTATAAAATATTGGCATGAATCTATTGGTACATGTATCAGTGGAACCAGAAATGTTTCTGCCATCCACAAGTTTTGGTCACATGGCATATCATCATAATCACGTGGTCTGTAACCCAGATGAAAACAATAACATTAAAAAAGTCTGTTGGCTTATACTTTCTTCACTACTAAAAGCGTTCCGGGTCGTTTTGGCCCTGTGTCGTTTCAGCCAATTTGGTGGGTTGTTTCGGCCTGATTTTTTTTGAAGTCCCTCTATGTTAGGTACGATAGGTTAAACAATATATTTATATTTTTTTTTTTTTTTTTTGAAAAATAAGAGTAAATATTTCAAACTACAAAGTAACTAATGGACTCTGGACTCATGCTAGGATTTTTAACCACAGTTATTTCTTTATAAAACATGATTAGCACTTTAATCCTTTAAGCAGTCAGATGAATTCTGATTCGGCAAAATTTGGAAAAGACAACATTAGAAAAGCTCTATTCATCTTATTATTTTTCAAAGATAATAAGTCTTGACATTACATGTCACAAGAAATGTTCAGACATATTTTCTTTGGAGAAAAAAAGACATTCTATTTTAGAATGTTGTCATTGCAAACTTGCCTAGTGCTTTACGGATTAAAACAATTAACTTTTTTTGTAATTTTAGTTGGTTGGTTTGGAGTTTAACGGCCCACTAAACACTGTTAATGTCATGCCCTTCAGTTTTTGTACCTTTTTAGGATTGTCCGGCCGCCATTTGCCTCCAAAGTAAAATACATGTATCAAACAAAACATATTTAATTAATATGCACAAGTTTTCACACTTCAATAGATTGATTACTACCTGGATTATCACTAAGTATTACAGACTAACTTCAACTGGCCTGAGTTTTCTCACCTTGATAAATCCAGTGCTCCAGCTAGATTTGAGGGCAGAGGGGTACCGGGTAGGCAGAAGACTTGTTAAGGAGGAGTATTTGGTGATAATTGTGGGATAATTTTTCTTATTTCTCCATAAAAACATATGTTGTGGGTACTCATTAGAAGCACCTCGTCTATCTATCTGTCTATCTATCTGTCTATCTATCCTGGCATCATCCGTCCATCTTATAAACCCATGATAAAATCCTGCCATATTGAAATTGGGCCGAAACTACACATCTACTGAGGCCGAATCGACCCACCCCACAAAATTGGCCAAAACGACCCGGAACCAGTAAAAGTGGTAAACCGACCATGCTCGACATGACTCCAGTTGGTTGACTGGGCGTAAAACCTCAACACAAACAAACAAACAAACAAAAACTATCACACTATGATTTCCCTGAACAGACTCTTACAACAGACAATGAACAATGAAGCACTTGAAAGTCATTCACTTGTTTAGTTTTTCACACCTTAAAATACAGTTAATGGAGTTAATTTCAACCAATTTTCAATGATTAATTATCAATTTAATTGTTTTGCTGGGGATAAAGACACAAGTTGATTTCCTTTTATGTCTTTATGAAAAACAAATTGATGCATAATTTTTCCATTCATCTGTTGTGCAGTGAAATGCAGCCTGCTTTTCAGCAACAATACATGATAGATAGATAGATAGATAGATTCAATTCCAGCAGCTCAGTCGGACTTTGAGGATATACAACATACAAACATACATGACATACATGTATATAACTATAACATTGTATATTATTCATTTCAGATGCATTAGTTTTGTTCTATGATTCACAGAACATAATTTAGGATATTTCACTGTCAGTTCCAAATGTAATCATAAAGTAATCACAAAGTCAGTGCTTCAGCTAGGATTTTAGGGCAGAGGGGTGCCAGTTAGGGCACTTTCTGCATGGTCATACAAGAATGAGGGCACCATGTGTCATGTGATATGCTAAGTATCATGACATGTTACAAAATATTATCCCATTCCACAATAAATGCTTCAGACTAGAATACACATAAAACTGACCTTTACACATTGATAACTTTTTTAATTTTTGTCTGATTTTCATAAAATTTTCAGCAAAATGTAGGGTTTTATGTCTGGAGTTGAAATAAGGCAGAGGACAGCTTCAGAAGGGCAGAGGGGCGGCAGGAGAGGGCAAGAGAGGCGGCCCACCCCTCTACATAGGGCTAGCTGGAGCACTGACAAAGTAATCATGATTACAGGCTATTTTGCAATGTGATCAATTGCATTACAATAACAAGTAAAAGGAATCATCACTGTCTTAAAAAAAAAAAATAATAATAAGTGAAAAGTCCAGGGAGAGCCACAATCACAAGCCACAGCCCTTCCCAGACACCAAGAGGAAACTTCTGATTACATACATGTACTTCTAAAGACGGCTTTCTTTCCAAGGGAGAGAACTCAAAAGGTACCACAATATATTGAAAGGAGTTTACCTTGCTAAAGAGTACCATGATTACTTAGGCAATAATTATCTAATTTTCTCACTTTCATTAAATGCTGGTTTGTACTAGAGAATATGGTCAAAAAGTCACTTTTTTCATCCCTGTTTTGATAAATTGTTTCCATAAGCATTTGTTTTTTTTTTAAGTTCCCCAGAATTAAGACAAGCTTAAAAGAAGAGCCCATGGAAAGTCATTCTTTGCAGCTTAAATAAAAATAAGGCAGCATTTGATCTGGGTCTACACTATTTGCTAGTGTTGGATTGTCCCTTTTATTGGACGCAAGACTTAAACGGGTTAAATAAGGGGTGTGGTGAGGTGAATGGGGAGGTGTTAGTAAAATACTCATTTTACCAAAACCTTTAAGGCTTTTCTGGAGCACTGATAAATACTGTTACATAGCGGTGTCATTGTAAATCTACATATAAATTTGATATAATGGTACAATGCGGTGTCATTGTAAATCTACATATAGTGTTACAATATGGTTTCATTGTAAATCTATGTATAGTGTTACAATGCTGTGTCATTGGAAATCTACATATAGTGTTACAATGCAGTGTCATTGGAAATCTACGTATAGTGTTACAATGCAGTGTCATTGGAAATCTATATAAAGTGTTACAATGCAGTGTCATTGTAAATCTACATATAGTGTTACAATTACAATGTGGTGTCATTGTAAATCAATGCATAGTTTTACAATGCGGTGTCATCGTAAATCTACATGTAGTGTTACAATGTGGTGTCGTTGTAAATCTGCATATGTCTTGTAGATGTGGTATATTTCATAGCTCTTGATAAGATGCTTTTTAAAAATCCAAAATTATTGATATTTTGCATATTTCTCCACTAAAACATATGTTTTGGGTACTCATTTGAAGCGCTAAGGTGAGGCATTTCTAGTGAGTGCCCACAACATAATATGTTTTCATGGAGAAATAAGAAAAATACTTACCTGATACCCATTCTTATCTAGACACACAATATTTGATGATAATTGTAGGGTAATGCATTGTGGGTACTCATTAGACAGAATGCACACATCAGCAAAGTCTACTGGCAGTTAAAGTCTTCTCTTTACACAAGTAAATTCTCGTCGCCTGTCAGCTTTCTGCATGATGCAAATCATTAACCCTTAAAGTGCAAAGCAAAAGTGTTGCAGACGAAATTCTATACCAAAAAAAATAAATTATTATTTTACAGAGAAAATAAGACTTGGTCAGGGCTGTAGAAATACCATGCCATTTCCCAGAGAAAAGTAAGAAATGTCAATCTGGGTTTGACAAGTGGATTTTGACCATTTACTTGTCCCTGGACAGGTAATAAAATTTGATAATTCCACACCCTGGACTTGGCATTTCATGTGAATCATCTGCCAGGCAGGGTAAAAGCTGCAAAGCAACAGATGACATTCATTTTTTTTTTTTTTTTAAATATTTTCAGAGGAAATAATGCTTGTTATTTCTTGAATGGCACTTTAAGGGTTAATGTTGTTTCTTTTTCTCTTTTTCTAAGGTAATAGATGGAGGAGATCTTGATATCAACTTCTTTTTACAAGCACCAGATGGCAAAGTGTTGGTTTCTGAACACAAAAAGTCTGACAACTTACACAGGTAAGAACAGAGTTGTGAAATTATCAAATTGACTTTTACCACAAAATATCAGACGACTTACACAGGTAAGAACAGGGTTGTGGAATTATCAAATTGACTTTTTTTTTATTTCTCAAAGAAAACATATGTTGTGGGTACTCATTAGTTTAATAGAAGCACCTCTCTGAGTCGCTTTTAATGAATACCCACTACATAAGTTTTCTTTGAGAAATAAAAAAAATATATTACATAATGTGATACTCTTCTTAGCTAGAGCTATGAATTCCTTGTCAGGACAAATAAACTGATATTTCTTACTTGTGTTCAAAGAAATTGGACAAGTCAGGCATGGTATTTCCACAGTCCTGGGTAAGAACTCATTCTGGGTCTGACCTCAGGTAAGATAGCTCATATGAACAGCAACATCAGAAAACGTATCTTCATACATGTATATTCACCCTGTGTAGATTCAGATCAGACTGTGCATTCTAATCAGAATCTTCTCTTGGGCATATTATGGATAGCCAAGGATTGAGCACTAGCTCTTGATAAGATGCTTTTTTCAATTCAAAAGTGTTCATATTTTTCTTATTTCTCCACAAAAACATATGTTGTGGGTCCAGCAGGTAGTAGAATGGACTATTTCAAATTCTAGGACAAGTATGGCAAGTAGATAAGGTGTCCCAATACTTAGGGTAAATATGGTTATACTTTAAGGGTCAATATACACCAAAATTCTGGCATTAAGACCACTCAAAATTAAGACCACTCCACTATTAAGACCAGAATTTATCAGTCCTAAATGTTTTGCATTCTAATTACTATAAATGTTCCAAAATAGAACACCAAAGTTTCTGACAAATTGGCATATGCAAACAGTGTAGGCCTAGATCAGACTGCTCCTTCAGGAGCAGTCTGGTCATGACCTATATTGGTTGCCTTCTCACTAAGTATTTTAAGAAACAACTGCATTAAAAAAGCAGAATTTAGGCAAAAAAAAAGTATGGAATAATGCATTTGAAATTTTAGGACATTTCATTGGGTTGACTGGGGCCGTAAAACCTCAACACAAACAAACAAATTTTAGGACTACCATATTCTATAGTCAATATTAATTAACCCTTGTCCTGCTGAACCTGGATACACCCTGCCTTTGCAAATAGTGTAGATCCAGATCAGTTGGCTTCTTCACACTGTTTGTCATTAAGTATGTGAATTTGTATCAACAATCTGGAAAAAGTAATCTGATTGGCTGAAAAATTAGAAGTTGGGGGTGGCATCTTAATTTATGCAGCATGACAGGGGTTAATACCTGACTAATAAGACCAGTCTTAGACAGTTCCAAAGGTGGTCTTTACAGCAGAATTTTGCTGTACTTTTAATCACATCCTGATGAGGATCTCATTCTCATTATTGTTTTTAACCCTTACCAGTTTCCAATCAAATTCGGCAAACAAAAAATTTATATCTTCCCCAGAAAACAGGCTTTGATATTTCTTAGGGACGATTTGCCTGAGATGTCACAGCTTATTTTTTGGGAAAAATAAGAAAAATATTTCAAACTGTCTGCTGAAATTTTTATCCAACATGATAAGCATGCAGAATAGCACTGGATAAGGCACATTTTTTAAATAAAAAAGATATTACATAGGGATGTCTTTATAACATGATTCATTATTGACCCATTTTTTGGAGATCTTGCAGTTATCTCCCTTTGAAATTTTGAACTTCATTCTGGAGTACAGGCTAAAATGGAGGAAATCACAGAAAGTGACAGTAATTTTTAATTTGGTGAAAGAAAATGCATGGAGTCTTTTGATGTATAATACACTAATCATCATCCAGCCATGTAGGTTACCTGAGCAAATTTGTTGAAAACATAAAAAAAAAAAAAAAAATGCATATTTTCTTAGATTTTCCCTATTGTTGCAATGTCAACCTGTACTCCATAATGGTAGACAAGCTTTCTAAAGGAAGCAACTCCAACTCTTTCAGAAATGGGACTGTAGCATGTTGGATATAAGGTAGTTTAAAGATAAACCCCTAAAATGTATCCAAACAGAAATCTTTTTTTTTTTTTTTTTGTGAAAAATGTATAGATTATATAGAAAAATGACCATTTATGGTCATTTTTCTATATAATCTATACATTTTTGCTTAGATACAATGTAGCTAACATGGTTTTTGCTTTAGATCCCAGTAATAGTGTTGTAAAGACGCTGTGTAATAATTTTCTCCCATCTTTGCCTACAAATGTATATGAGTCTTTTTGCTCATGTGAGAATCTTCTGTCTGACATGACCCCTGCAGTCTACCATTTAATCTGCTGGTCCTAGGAACAAGTCACTTAAAGGTACAAGAAAAAGAATCCATCATGAGCCAGTCTATGTACAATAGGAAAATCTCACCCTTGGGATAGGAATTTCAACCAGGACGCAGCAAGCCTCGTCCCTGGTTGAAATTCCTACCCCTCAGTTGAGATTTCCCTGTCATACATGGACACATGATGGACTCTTATAGTCTTACTTCACCACAGAAAATACTGTATATGTTGTGGGCATCATTTAAAAATCCTGTTTTTTGGAAGAAATAAGAAAAACTATTAACCTGGATAAGATTCTTATCTGGAAGTCTGAGTGTGGATTCATTATGTATTGTAATGACAATGAAAGCAACAGATGTGAGGTCATATATTACATCTGCTCCATTTAATTGGAGTGAATCAATTCTGTACCAGCAGCTATTCAGCTGTTATCTCCAGATAAATATAGTGGCAATCAACAGATTATTAAGTTTAAGTTTTGTTTATGCACCAAAACATATGCATAGCTGCAGATAAGGCACTTTTTTCAATCAAAAACTGTTGATATTTTTCTTATTTCTCCACGAAAACATGTTGTGGGTACTCAATAGAAAAGCCTCAGTTTTCGTATTTCTCTGTTTTGTGGGTGGAAATTGTTTTGTGGGTGGGTATTTCTGATGAGTACCCACAATATATGTTGTCATGGAGAAATAAGAAAAACTAAGCTGGCCGCGGTGGCTCAGTCGGATGCTTGTCAGACTGGAGATCAGGAGGTCGCAAGTCTTCTCTCTCTTCCCCTGATTCAAGAAGGGCAGTTGTCAGTTTCTGGAGAAAGAATGTGTGCAGGTACTGGTTAACCACTTAGAGGACTAAGCTTGCCCAGGAAAAAGTGTAGTTAGGTAAACAGTCAGTGCTCAACATGACCCCAGTGTGTTGACTGGTCCATAAAACCTTTCTGGTTGAAAGAGTCCTTATCTGGAGCTATGTCTTGACTTATTCAAACTGTTCTAGGGTTACAGTGTCTCCTGGTGATATTAAGCTGTGCTTGGATAATACATTTAGTCATTTCTCCAACAAAATGGTCTTCTTTGAAATTATCTCCGATGATGAAGATGAGGAAAATGGAGACAATGCATTCGGCGAAGGGGCAATAGAAGAATTACAACAGATTATGGACATGACACTGGATGATTTTAAGGTTAGAAAAATCATTTGGGCAGCAACGTCAGAAAAAGTACAGTTGGACATGTGGGCCTAGCAAAGATTCAGATCAGTCTGTGCATTTGCACAGTCTGATCTGAATTTGCACTGTACTCATTTTGAATAGGTGAAGATACAAAGTTTCTTCATACTGACAACAAATACACCACAACCTCTTTATAACACTATTATTGGGGTCCATAGCATAAACCGCGTTAGTTAAACAACCGTGTTATATCCAAACAAAATTGTATAGATTATATTGAAAAATGACCATTTATGGTCATTTTTCAATATAATCTATACATTTTTGGGATCCATCTTTGAACTGTGTTATATCCAAAACCGTGTTATAACGAACCATGTTATAAAGAGGTTGAAGTGTACTCTGATCAGACTGCGCGGATGCACAGGCTGATTTGAGTCTTGTTGGCACAGGTGTTAGAAGGTAGGTTTTCTCAGGTTGTGGCTCATTTGATTGGAAAATGCTTAACATTTCATTTTTCTCAGAAAAAAATGAAAGTACACTTCCACCCCTTTATTACACGGTTCATTATAACATGGTTTTGGCTATAACAGGGTTCAAAGATGAATCCAAAAAATGTATAGATTATATTGAAAAATGACCATAAATGGTCATTTTTCAATATAATCTATACATTTTTGTTTGGATATAACACGGTTGTTTAACTAACACGGTTTATGCTATGGACCCCAACAATAGTGTTATAAAGAGGTTGTGGTGTATTTTAGAATGTTGTCTGTTGCTGCCATGACCAGCACTTTAAGAGTTAAAATCATCTGAATTCAGATGTGTGTTAGATTTTTATTTGAAAAATGTTCCACTGATTCAAGAAGGGCAGTTGTCAGTTTCTGGCAAAAGAATGTGCACAAGTATTGGTTAATTGCTTAGAGGACTAAGCCTGTAAACTGGCTGTGCTCGACATGACCCTAATGGGTTGACTGGGCCGTAAAACCTCATTACAAACAAACAAATTAATGCAAAATATTTTCCGAGGAAGTCTTCTGTCTAATTGTCCTCTGTTTTCCGGTAAAGTAAGAGAAATATTTCAAATTTCCCAAATTTAAATTGCTTAAAGTTTTATCCAGCATACAAAGTCGTAATCCTTCCTTCAGTAAAATTTTGTTTTAAAAAAACCTATTATAATATTTCAAATTTATGTTCATACAACAATACTGTGTCATATATAGAGGATCATACATTTGTGGTCATTTCATGTGAAATTCATAAAACCTCATTACAAACAAACAAATTAAAATGTTTTCTGAGGAACTGTCTTCTGTCCAATTGTCCTCTGTTTTCCGGTCAAGTCAAGTCAAGATTTTTAATGTAGCCGGGCAACAGAGTCACATAGGGGTACATGCCATTAACCAAGTGTTATGTAAAGTGTGGTCATATCATTTATATGACATGATGTTATTCACTTAAAAATAGTGATGTATGATAAACAGAATTATTAAAATGAGAAGGGAGTGAGTTTTATGGCGGTGGAATTTCTAATTAATACCATAGCATATTTTTCTCGCAGAGAAGTGAGAAAATACCAACATATTTTGATTGATAAAAGAAGCCTACCTGGAGCTATGGTCTTCAGAAAATTTTCAGACTTCCTCTAGTTGTACTGTACATTTTCATGCAAACTCCATGGCTCTATATAAGAGAGTGTATCAGGTAAATAGTTTTCTTATTTCTCTACAAAAACATATGTTGTGGGTACTCATTAGAAGCGCCTTGCCAAGGCGCTTCTAATGAGTCCTCACAAGATATGTTTTTATAGAGAAATAAGAAAAATATCAATACCTTTTGGTTATAAAAAAAAAACAAAAAAAAACTTATTCGGAGCTTTGAAATGCTATGTATCTCTCCCTCAGATTTACCTGCTTCAGCCTCTGTTGTTGTCTTTTTTTCAGTCAAAAATGGACAGAATGACAGAAAATTTGGATAAAGCAAGAAGTCTACAGACAGTTTTGAAAATGTTTGAAGCAAGAGATCGTAATATTGTAGAATCCAATTTTGATAGAGTGAACTTTTTGTCATGTGTTCAACTAGTAATTATGATAGGAGTAGGATTAACTCAGGTTATCATGATTAGACAGTTATTCAACGATAGTAGTAGAGTTAGTGGGAAGCTCAAAACCAGAACATAAAGACATACATTTTTGTGTAGCTCCAGATAAGACCAGTATCCAGATCAGTTATTTTCTTATTTCTCTACAAAAACGTAAGTTGTGGGTGCTCTTTGGGAGCACCTTTTTGAGGGGCTCCTAAGGAGTACCACAGCATATGCATAGCTTTAGATAAGAGGGGTTCCAAACATCATTTTTGTTATTCCTACTCGAAAACATATGTTGTGGGTACTCATTAGAAGCGCCTCAAGGAGGCACTTCTAATGAGTGCCCACAACATATGTTTCAAGGAAAGATAACAAAAATATCAGTACTTTTCGGACCCATGATATGTTTTCATGTAGAAATAAAAACTTTTTGTATACTTTAAGGTTGAAAAAAAAGTGTCTTATATGGAGCTTTGCATTTATACTTAGGTATTATGGGCAGCATTATGGGAAAAGGTTCCTTATTTAAGCACTTAAGCAGGGAGATTTGAGAGCCTGTTTTCATTCAAATTAGGAAAAATTGTAACATGATACTTCTCCTCTATAACAGACATTTCTCTGATTCCTCAAAAATCTGTTTTAATTATGATATTAATTTTGGTCCTGCTGAAGCTGGATATGTCCTGCCTTTGCAAACAGTGTAGATTCAGATCAGTTGGCTTCTGAAGAAGACAACTGATCATGGTCTGCTCTGTTTGTCAGTATTCATTAAGTATGTGAATTTCTGTCAACAATGTGGATCAAGTAATCTGATATACTGACAATTAGAAGGGGTGTGGCATCATAATTTATTCAACATGACAATGGTTAATAACCTCTCAACAACAGCCATCCATATAACAGCTAGTTTTATCTCATTCTATTGGTGGCTATTGTAGGGAAATATTGTATGGTCTCCCTGGAAAATTGAGCTGGGATTAACCCATTTTAGACTGAATAAACACCCCAACACTAAATCTTGGAATAGTCAAATTTCAGTTCTAAGTATGTAAGGCTATGTAATATAGAAACATGTGTTCCTAGAGAACAATGGCTAAACTATTTGCAAACAGTGGATACCCTGATCAGATGCCACATTTGCGGCATCTGATCTGGATCTGCACTGTTTTCGAGTTACCCTTTTGGGGGTCTCCAGTATAAAATGGGTGAATTAAACCTACAAAAAACACATGAACAGGGATGACCTAGATCAACTGGCAAACTGTACCATAAGTCTAGTTAAGAGTGGATATCAGGTAAATATTTTTATTATTTCTCCATGAAAACATATGTTGTGGGTACTCATTAGAAGTGCCTTGCCAGCTGTGTGCCTGTAATGAGAAAGCACACCATGTGTTTTCATGGAGAAATAAGAAAAATATCAGAATTTTTGGATTGAAAAAAAAGCATCTCATCAAGGGATATGTGTACTATCTGATCGGGAGCTTAACTGTTTACAGTAAATGTCCTAAATTTCAAACACTTTATTCCAGACTGTTTTGGCCTAAATTTTGCTATTTATGCAGTTGTTTCTTAAAAAACAATTGGATGGCAAACAGTGTAGACCTTTAATAAGACTGTTCCTTCAGGTCTGATCTTAGCACTCTTTGCCTATGTCATTTGCTAGAATTTTTGGAGTACACAGTTTTAGAACGTCGTTTAACATACTGGAATCTTAAAAGTTCTATACATGTATTATTATTATATTCATGTCAGCAGCGCATATTCTGCATTGACATTTGCTGTAAGCATAAGCATAAGGCATTTTTTTTTTCTCTTTTGCTAACTGTACCCTTTCCTGAAGCGTGCATGTGATCTTCCTTCATTAACGATAATTGTCCTAAAATTTTAACCACCAAAGTTTAAAAAAAATGGCATATTCAAACAGTGCAGACCCAGATCAGACTGCTCCTGAAGGAGCAGTCTGATCAGGGTCTGCACTGTTTGGCATTCCATTTAGTATTCTAAGAATCAACTGCATAAAAATCAAAATTTAGATAAAAAAGTATGGAATAAAGTGTTCAAAATTTTAGGACATTTACCATATATATAATAAAGAATATTTTCCTGTAAATGCTGCTGACTTTATAGTTTTCTTACGTAAATCCAGTAATAGTGCATTATTGTGGCAGGGAGGGAAAAAGTAATCTTAGCACATTTTTGCTTTATGTGATTGTCCCAGCATATGTTGTGGGTACTCATTAGAAGTGCCTTATTGAGCGCTTCTAATGAGTACCCAGTTTCTGTGGAGAAGAAAGTAAAAATGAGTCGGCTTACAACAAAAACCTACAATACGTCTTGTGCGACCAGCAAAGACTCAAATAAGCCTGCACATCCTCGCAGTCTGATCAGTCCTCGCTGATTCCATGTGCCTTTTACAGCCTCCAGGCTATCCATAGAGGGATAAATGAGAACTCCTGACATACTGGGTGGATATACAGGCTGATTTGAATCTTCGCTGGTTACACAGGTCTTATTGTAGGTTTTGTTGTGCACTGGCTCAAATGTTTATCAAGATACCCATCTTTTTTTAGAGCTATGGATCTTTTTCTTGTGAAAGAATAGGCACAAATACTAAGCCTGCCAGGAAAAGTGTGGTTAGGTAAACTGCTGGGCTCAATATGACCCTAATGGGTTGACTGGACCATAAAATCTCAACTGTCAATCAATCTTAGAGCTATGGACTGTAGTCCAAGTCTTCATTTTTACATATGAGTTGTAACAAGTAAAAAGGTGCTTTTTCATATACTGGAGGAGTATCTAGTAATAACTCTTTTTCTTTTTTCTCCTTGAAAAAACATGTTGTTGGTACTCTTTAGAGGTGTCTGAGCGAGGGGCTTTAAATATGTACCTACAACAAATCTTGATACGATTTATGGAGAGATGAGAAAATCATCCCAGAATTATAGTCAATACTCTTTCTTAATGGGTCCTCTGATCTGGGTCTGTATATGTGTTTGTGTATTTTCTTATATGCTAGATGACTTGTGCATTAATGAGTAAGGTTATTTTTCCCTTGCCTGTTGGGTTTTTTGTTCAAATTTCTTTTTCCTGTTTTCCTTTGGTTTTGGTTAAGTAGCCAGATATACATGTACATGTAGGGGCTTTTGATAGATGTTTTTATGTTTTAACATCACATCAATATCCATTTTGTCATTTTGGGATAGTGTTTTTTCAAACAAGGCTCCAGGACTTTTGGTTAAGAGAAGATTTAGAGGAAGGACATACCATTTCGTTCATTAAGATATATTCAAGGATCACATCGTAATCATCTCACTGAGGTGATTCCAGATCATATGTTTTCATGATGAACAAAAGGTTTCATTAAAACGTATTAGTAGGTGATAATTCTTGAATAATTTTCTTATTCCTCAGTATGTTTTTATTAATGGAGAACTGGGAAAATTTATCCCTGAATTTTCATCAAATACAATTTAATGGATAAATCTGAAGTAAGACTGCTATTTCAAATAATGATGATTTTCTGATAATTGAGGTGGTTTATTGACTCAGCAATTCTCCATTAAATGTTTCAAAATCCAGAGCACTAATGACTGTGTGTATGCCTTGTTTTTTCTACAACATTGTTAAAGTTTTGTTTTGATATTCATGACTCCAGATAAGGCACTTCTTTTTTCAAAAGAAAAATACTGACAGTTATCTTATTACTCCATGAAAACATATGTTGTGGGTACTCATTAGAAGCACCTCAGTGAGGCGCTTCTAATGAGTACCCACAACATATGTTTTCCTGGAGAAATAAGAAAAATGTTATTTGAATGCGCCGTCTGACTGGAGACCAGGAGGTCGCTGGTTCAACCCCCGCCGAGGTGGGCAACATTTTTTATGGAGATTGATCATGAAATATTAGATTAATCATGAAATATTTTCTACGGTCATTCTTTCCCTTGTGCTGATTCAAGAAGGGCAGTTGTCAGTTTCTGGTGAAAGAATGTGCACAATACTGGTTAACCGCTTAGAGGACTAAGCCTGCCCAGTAAACGTGTGATTAGGTAAACTGACCGTGCTCGACATGACCCCATTGAGTTCTGGGAAACCTCAGCACAAACAAAATCCTCTTATCTGCAGCTATGATCTCTATAGCTTTAAATGACATGGGAAAAAGGCCCTTATGTCATATGCGAACAGCGACAGTCCAGATGAGCGTGCACATCCATGCAGTCTGATCTGGACATTCTCTGTTCCTCAACATAAACTGCAATATCCATTCATTCTGTAAGTGGGCTACGAAGACCCTGAACAGCCTGCACATTTGTGCAGGCTGATCAGGACCTGTAATGTATGCAAATTGCGTAAGGGCATTTTTCATGTGTTGAGCATCAGATGTACTTGTATGGTACTCATTTGTATAAAACATGGTGTTTCATGGCTGTTCCTAAATATACCAGTGACAAAATACGAGATGACAAATGAGGAATATTTGATCTCCAGCTTGAGATAGCGTAGCCTTTAGGGCCCTTAGATGTGAATCCAATAAAGACTCAGATCATTTTGGAATCCACATCCTCCCAGTCTGATCACCTCAGAGGAGTTGTTAAGAAGTATTTGATGATGATTCTGGGATAATTTTTTCTGTAGTTCTCCATAAAAACATCTTATTGGTACTCATTAGAAATGCCTTGCAGAGGTGTTTCAAATGAGTACCCATATCATATCTTTATGGAGAAATAAAGATATCCCAGAATTAATACCAAATACTCTTCCTTAACAACTTGTCTTGATCAGTCTTCACTGTCTGCTTGAAGAATCCTGGAAGCTTTTGCTGTCCTGAGGGCACCCAATGAAGGCTCTTATCAAACTCTATTAACCTATTGTAGTCTCGAGATCTCTAAATTGGCAAACAGTGCGTACCCAGATGCTGCAGAATGCGATTCTGAGGCATCTGATCAGGGTCTCCACTATTTGCATATAGGTCACCCATTTTTCTTTAGGAATATCTAAATCACATAGTCTGACTTACCTGAATTGGAAATTGGACTCTTCCAATATATAGTATGGGGGAGTTTATTCAGTCGATAATGGATAATGCACAGACTGATCTGAGTCTTCACTGGGTGCTTCTGTCCAGAGGTACATTTCTCATGTTTTGTTTCATTTTTTCTCTTCTATTTTTTTCCAGAAAATAGAGGTTGAAGTGTCTTGTAGATTGTCATATGAGATGATTTGCATGAAATGTCAACTCTATTGTCTTACAAAAATAACTCGAAAAGCAGCAGTTTCAACAGCAGGAGTCTACTGCATTCTTTTAACCCTTGCAGTGCTGAATAAATGAAGATGTCACGCCCTCTTCTAATTTTCAACCAATCAGATTACTTGATCCAGGTTGTTGCTACAAAAACACATACTTAATTACAAACAGTGCCGATCCAGATCAGTTGCCTTCTAAAGAAGCCAACAGATCTGGATCTACATTCTTCTTCTTCTTCCAATTAAGTGCATGACTCATGGGCATAGTTGCACTGTGAAAACTTAAAATGTCCATGAAGGAAGGCTCTCTATTTACAGTCTAAAAGCAGGTAAAAAAAAAAGATTGTCCTCAGTTATGGTCTTGGAATACCGGCACAGATGAGGATCTTAAAAACATTGTTTGCAAAGTAAGGCTTACCTGGGTTAAGCGGGAACAGGATTAATTTTTCCAGTCATCAATACTATGTTTTATGTTTTATGGTCTAATGCATTCTTTTCTGCAAGTTCTATCCGGCATTTGATGGATGTAGTATGAGGTGTGCTTTTTTTATTAGAAAAAAGTGTTTTTGCTGAATATTGTACAAAATTCTTAACCCTAGTCCTGCTGAACCCGTTTGCCATTTTAGTATATGAATTTGTATCAACAACCCAGATCAAGCAAACTGATGAGTTGTAAGTTAGAAATGGGTGTGGCATCTTAATTTATTCGGTATGATGCTGGCCTCGGTGGTTCAGTTGGATGCCCATCCAAATGGTGATCAGGAGGTTGCAGGTTTGACTCCCGCCAAGTCAGCAACATTCTTTTGTGGAGGTTTGATCATGAACTATTTTCTACAGTCATTCTCTCCCTTCCGCTGATTCAAGAAGGGAAGTTGTCAGTTTCTGGTGAAAGAATGTCCACAATACTGGTTAACCTCTTAGAGGACTAAGCCTGCCCAGTATAAGTGTGGTTAAGTAAACTGACCACACTCGACATGACCCCATTGGATTGACTGGGCCATAAAACCTCAACACAAACAATTACTCAGCATGACAAGGATTAAACCAGATATATGTACATAGCTCCAGATAAGATGTTTTTTTTTTTTCAACCAAAAAGTATTGATATTTTTCATATTTCTTCATGAAAGCATATGTTGTGGGTATGCATTAGAAGTGTCCCGGAGAGGCACTACTAATGAGTACCTACATTATATGTTTTCTTGAAGATACAGGAAAAATGTATATCTGATACATGTACCCCTGTTGTCTAGAGCTATGTTATGGTATATAAAATATACTGTAAAATATAGGTGCAGCATCTGTGCAGAAAAAAAAAAAGAAGGAAAGTGCAACAAAAATGAACGAATCAAATTTTTTTGTCCGTTCAATGCAGAATTTCATGACAGATATGTGCTAAGTAGATCAATGCTCACTAGTATATGTGATAAATATTGCTTCCACCACAAAGTCCCTTCCCCATAATCACAAATGCATAGCTCTAGATAAGAGCGGGTATCAGTTAAATATTTTTCTTATTTTTCCACAAAAATATATGTTGTGGGTACTCATGAGAAGTGCCTTGCTGAGGTGCTTCTAATCAGTGCCACATGTTTTTTTTTTGTTTTTTTTGAGACATAAGAAAAACATCAACACTTTTTTGTTGAGAAAAACACCTTATGTAGAGCTAGGCCAGTGCCTGTCCTTATGTAATTTGTTATACATGTATGTTCACTCAGATGTTCCTTTTTGCTGTAGTGATCCTGTTACTTGATAATCAGCAGTTATGCCTGCTGATTGTATATATTAGAATACATTTTAAGATATTTTTTATGAATTTTTTTCCCCCACAAAAAGTGGGTGGGGGGTGGGGGGGAGCTCAATATTTCATTCAAAATGTCTTCTTCTGAGACAGTTTCGACAAAATGTCTAGCATTTGAGTGGAGGGGAGTCGGGGGCTTGGGGATCAAATTACTTGTTACTGTCGTCTCTGGTTTGGAGCATGCTAAAGGCACTTTTGAATATGAGCTAGCACATGACAAAACCTACATGTACAATAATACTGATGCAGTTGTGTGTCCATGGTCTGATCAGTCTTTGCTGATCACATTTGCCTTCTGCAGCCTCAGGGCTATCAAAAGAGGGATAAATGAGAACCCCTTGCCTTATAGGTGGATCAAACACGTCTTATTGTAGGTTTTGTTGTACGCTGACTTTTATAGTTTTGCTTTGGATCAAACTATGATAGTGTTTCATTTTTTACAAATGTATGTACTTATATTTTTTTTTTTTACCATTTACTGAACGTTTGATTACCAGAACCAAGTTAAAAACTGTGTGGCCAGAAAACTTAAAATTTGTGTGCAAAGTTAGCATTTGTGTGGCCAAGCCGTTAACCTGCTTGACATTGGTTCATGAGGTCCCAGGTTTAAAGCCCACTGGAGGCAGAATTCTACTGATGACTGTACAGCACTTCATTGTAAGAGCCTCTCATTATCACCTCTTCACTGATTAAAAGAGAAGGAAAACATCAAATCATCATATAGAAAATGTACTCCCACACATACCTTACAGTATAAAAAAAAAACACAGTGTGAGACTTCTCACCAAATTTACCTGTATATGGATGTTAAATTATATATTCTTTTAACTTTGCTTTTAGATCCTTTTGAATTTCCAAAGTCTTTAGATATATTCTTGTTACTAATACTCAGAGATCATGAAATCTACAAATTTCCATATGGTCATAATAGTTGTATACATATAGACTACCGTAATAACCCTAAGTATTTGGACAGACTGACCTGTACAAACAGTGTAGACCCAGATCAGATGGCTGAAAAATGTGGCATCTGATCAGGATCTACTCTGTTTGCCACCCAACCAGTAATATTTTAGACACATTAAGAGGTAGTAGAATGGACCCTTTGAAATTTTATGACAAGTATGGCAAGTAGTTAAGGTGTCCCAATACTTAGGGTAAATATGGTAATGTAAAATTTATGTTCCTAGTGCCATGAGAACAAATAATAGTGCTACTTTACAATTTCAGCAGCTGTACTTACCATTCTTAGGGGAATGGACACACATTCAGGGGAGATAACTGCTGCAATTGCTTTTACCTCCCTCCTGAAAAGGGGTCTACTCCCTTCTGAAAAGGGGTCTACTCTAAAGGGAAAGAATTTATTCCCCATACAAATTCTTTCCTTTTAGAGAAGACCCCTTAGGAGCTAATTCTTTCCTTTTAGAGCAGACCCCTTTTCAGAAGGGATTTGGTGTGCAGAAAAGCAAACAGGAAGTAACAAAAGTTGTCCCCCTTGTAAAATGGCAGAAATCTACCAAGTGTATCCGTTCTTCTTACTACTTTGTACTTTATTAGAATACGATGAATGATAGTTTGCATGAGATTTCAAATACCATTTGTTCTATGTTTACCATATTTAGCTTGAGTATTTGGACAGGCAGGCCTGAGCAAACAGTGTAGACCCAGACCAAATGCCACATTTACCATACGTTGAAATCATTGAAGTTACAGCTCTGCCTGCTTTCTCTGTTTACCAACATATTCTATAGTAACAAACAATCCCGAGTCTACAGTAAATGTCCTAAAATTTTGTATAACATAGTTTCTAGCAAAATGGCATATACATGTACCCCCACGTATTTTAAGAAACGACTGCATAATAAAAGTATGTTAGGCCATAAACGTATGGAATAACGTGTTCAGAATTTTAGGACTTTTACCGTTCATTATTTGTTGAGGCAGTTCTACATGAATAGTTAGGCTTATTATGGAGGGATTGATTTCTGAAGGCTCCTATATGAATTTGATATTTTTACAGGCAAATACCAAGTAAGTTTTTTTGTTGTTTTTTTTTTTTGTTTTTTTTTTTTGCATGTACAGAATGTGGGTTTAAAAAATCATGGGTAAATTATATATTTGTATTTTGTAAATAGATTTACTTTTGAATGAATCTGGTTACCTGCAAGCGGATGACAGCGAAGCAAGAGAGTGATAGTTTTTTTTTTCTCTCTCTCTAAAATAGACTGGCTTTCATTTAAATCTTGTTAATGAGACATTTCAGATAAACTTTTTGTCTGTTTCAGTTAAGGTTAATGGTCCTGTGAACATGAGTTTCAGAAATACCTGTGTAAGCAAAACAAGCAAATTTAATGCAAAACTTCAATGCAAAAGTTAACTGACAGATGGTTAGACAGAATGATGAGAACTACATAACCCCATTGCATACTTTGTTTAGGTTATAGATTGTGTGTTCTGAAATGTGAAAGTCTAATTAAAGACTCTAACCAATGCACCAGTTATGGGGCAATAAAGCATTGTAATCTATGGTCTTGACCTAATGATTTTAGGTAAGGAAACCTTGTATGGCCTAAAAATACCTGGTACATGTATCTGATAAATAGATAAAAATGCCCTTTATATCTGAGTAGGGGCCTAAGCAAAACCTTACACAGACTGATCTTGAAAGTCTATGAGGGTCTGAATTCTCACCCCTTACAACCTACGTCATAATGATGATGAGGCTACTTATTTTCGCCAGTAACTATTTTTGCGGAATCTTGACAAATGAATTATAATTTTATGAAATTTAGAATATTTGTTTAGGGCATCAAATTCAATACTCTATGGACTCTTTGTGTATTGAAAAATCGGGCTTCTGAAACACACTGGATGTTCAGACACTTTTGAAAATCTATGTTGATATTAAGTAACATATAGTCTGAGGACAGATGGTATAAGTATCTGCAATAATTAGAATGAGTATGGAACTTGCAATTTGGTGAAGATAGTTCTCATATAGGCATGTTTTGTGCACAAAGTGATTTTTCAATGCATTTTGCTTTCTTTGTGACATTGGCATTAATCCAAACCAGTGATAGTCAGAGCTATTTGCATATCACCACGCTGATGACGTAGATTGTTGCCCTTGAATCCTGAAATGTTAAGAGGGAAATGGACATACTTTCAGAGGGAGAAAACTCCAAATTTGTTTGTGTCCCTTCAGAAAAGGGGTGTACTCAGTCACAAACTTTGTCTCTTTTTTTAACCCTTCTCTTGCTGAACAAGACATGCCCTGTCTTAGCAAACAGTGTATTCTTCAGAAGCCAACTGATCTGGATCTGCACTGTTTGTCATTAAATATTTGAATTTCTATCAAAAACCCGGATCAAGTAATCTGATTGGCTGGAAATTAGAAGTGGGCTTGGCATCTTAATTTATTCAGCATGATAAGGGTAAAAAATAGCAGAAAAACTACCGTATCAAGAGAATTCATAATGAGCAATTAGCAAAGGCACGAACCAGGCAGTGCAGGCTTGCAGGTTTATTCAAGACTTTGCTTTTACACATGGTACTGCATTGGATTTCCCATGACCCAACTCGGATCATTTGATCACTGGACTGGCAAAAAATCCACTGGAAATCAATGTCTGCAGTGCAGTTTGTAAACATGTCCAACAAACTCACTGAAAATCTTTAGACAGATGAGTTTTTTTGGTTGATTGTTTGTTTTCTTTGTATTTTTTTTTTTTTTTTGTTAGTAGATTAACAGTTTTGAATAGATGAGAGTCCATGATGTTTTGGGGTATTGGTTTAATGGTGTTTTACAGTTTTAGATTAAATTGAAATGTTAGAAGCATCAGATGCCACTGTAAAATTGATTTAGATACCTAAATTGAACAAACTGAACCTTTACCACTCTCTGGGCATATTCAGCAGACAAGAAGATAATATATTTAGATAATATTTTTCAAAGAAAATAGGCTTAGAAATTTCATGCAAATTGTCTCAGGAGACAATTTGCATGAAATATCAATGCCTATTTCCTTGAAAAAAAAAGGATAAAAAATGTTAAAATGTTGTCTGTGGAAATTTTTACCCGAGTGCTGAACGTTAAAAGTAGACTGGCTCAGTAGGTTATTTATTTTAAAATATGCAAGTGCTGCTGCTAATTCTTGATGTCAACCTTGTATGTATATTTCATTTATTTATTTATCAAGGTGTATTTATTGACCAGGGATCACTATGCAATAGAATGTATTCAAGACATTTCTGCCATTTCAAAACCACTTTGACTTACTGCATAAATATACTTAATCATTTACACCTGTGTTACACAAAGCTGCAAATACTCATATCTACTCTTTACCATATTAACCCTAAATATTGGGACACCTTAACTCCTTACCATAGTTGTCCTAACATTTCAAGAAGTCCATAACATTTCATTCTCTCCCTTCCGCTGATTTCTGAAGGGCAGTTGTCAGTTTCTGGCGAAAGAATGTGCACAATACTGGTTAACAGCTTAGAGGACAAAGCCTGCCCAGTAAAAGTGTGGTTAGGTAAACTAACCGCAGTCCCAATGGGTTGATGGGGGCATAAAACCTCATCAAAAACAAAAATACTGGATGAGTAGCAGACAGCGTAGACCTGATCAGACGCCACATTTTGCAGCGTCTGATCTGGGTCTACACTGTTTGCTGTCTGTCCCAATACTTAGAATTATTACTGTAAATATTTGGACAGGCAGGCCGGAGCAAACATATAGACCCAGATCAGAAGCCCCAGATTGTGGCATCTGATCAGGGTCTACACTGTTTGCCACTCACCTAGCAGTGTTTAAGGGTAGAAAACAGGTTGTAAAATGGGCTTGTTCAAATCTAGGACAAGTATGCTAATGAGTTAAGGTGTCCAAATATTTAAGGTAAGTACAGTTTGATATCAGAGTATTGTGCTTGTTCTGTGGCTCTTAGTAGTATTGTCTTTCCTTAAAGAGTAGCTCCCATTTTCGAACGGTTTCAAATAGACCACAACCTCTTTATAACACTATTGTTGGGGTCCATAGCATAAACCGTGTTAGTTAAACAACCATGTTATGTCAAAACAAAAATGTATAGATTATATTGAAAAATGACCATTTATGATAATCTATACATTTTTATTAGCTCGCCTGAACAACGTTCAGGAAGAGCTATTGTACTACCCCCGGCGTCGGCGTTGGCGTCGGCGTCCACAAATGTTAAAGTTTTTGTTAAAGTTTTTAAGACCTCATTATTTCCTAACCTTATCACAGATTTGATTCATCTTTGGTATGGGGATACATATTGGTCCAAAATTTTGTGCAGTACCATCCCCACTACTCTAGGTCATGTCAGGGTCAAGGTCACAGACTTAGAATTTTCATGTTAAAAATTTTATGTCTAAGTTTTTATAATCTCATTACTTCTGCACTAAATGATGGATTTTGTTCCTATTTGGTATTATGATAGACACTGGTCAAAAGTTTATCAGCACCATCAGCAGTCATGACCGTGACCTTGATGTCGAGGTCACAGACTTAGAATTTAAATGTTAAAGTTTTCGTTAAAGTTTTAAGACCTCATTATTTCCTAACCTTATCACCGATTTGATTCATCTTTGGTATGATGATACATATTGGTCCAAAATTTTGCGCAATACCATACCCACCACTCTAGGTCATGTCAAGGTCAAGGTCACAGACTTAGAATATATATGTTAAAGTTGTCATTAAAGTTTTTAAGACCTCATTATTTCCTAACCTTATCACCGATTTAATTCATCTTTGATATGATGATATATAGTAGTCCAAAATTTTGCGCAGTACCATCCCCGCCAACTTAGGTCAAGGTCACAGACTTAGAGTTTTCATGTAAAAATTTTACGTCAAAGTTTTTAGGATCTCATTACTACTAAACTAAATGATGGATTTAGTTCCTATTAGGTATCATGATAGAAACTGGTCAGAAGTTTTCATCAGCACCATCAGCACTCATAACCGTGACCTTGAGGTTGAGGTCACAGACTTATAATTTAAATGTTAAAGTTTTTAAGACCTCATTATTTCCTAACCTTATCACCGATTTGATTCATCTTTGGTATGATGATACATAGTAGTCCAAAATTTTGTGCAGTACCGTCCCCACCACCTTAGCTCAAGGTCAAGGTCACAGACTTAGTGTTTTCATGTTAAAATTTTACGTCAAAGTTTTTAGGATCTCATTACTACTAAACTAAATGATGGATTTAGTTCCTATTTGGTATCATGATAGATACTGGTCAAACGTTTTCATCAGCACTCATGACAATGACCTTGAGGTCGATGTCACAGACTTAGAATTTAAATGTTAAAGTTTTCGTTAAAGTTTTTAAGACGTCATTAAATCCTAACCTTATCACAGATTTGATTCATCTTTTGTATGATGATACATATTGGTCCAGATTTTTACGCAGTACCAATCCCCACCACCCTAGGTCATGTCAAGGTCACAGACTTAGAATTTTGATGTTAAAATTTTAAGCCAAAGTTTTTTAGGATCTCATTACATCTAAACTACATGATGGATTTAGTTCCTATTTGGTGTAAAGACAGATACTGCACCCTCCCCCTCCCCCCTCACACACACACCCAGGTCATGTCAAAATCAAGGTCACGGACTTAGTATTTTCCAGAAACAAAATGTGCAATATATCAGGTGAGCTATCCTGTCTGGCGACAGGTCTTGTTGGGATCCATCTTTGAACCGTGTTATATCCAAAACCGTGTTATAATGAACCATGTTATAGAGGTTGTAGTGTACAAGGGAGGCAATTTTCTGTCTGCAAAAGTTCTCTCCCTTTGCAAAATCTTTCATTTATATCCATTCGTCTTAAATTGAATGAACTGAGTATACAAACAGCGAAGGCCCTTGCCCTTTCTAGATTTCATAAATTTTCTCATGATTCATACAGGAATTTGATGCATCCATGCATTTGTACAATAATTGCTCAGAACACTTGTTACATTTTCTCACCATATTCTTCACAGTTTGGTTGATTGTCTCATCCAAACATCAGCTTCGTTTGTAGTGTAGCAGGTATTCATTGAAATTAGAAAGCTAACCTGTGAAACTTTCAAATTTATAAAATTACCTTGTGATATCAGGCCATGACAGACCCAGATCTGTCTTTATAGGCAATCTGATTGGCTATTGTTCATAAGAACTTCAAGGTCTCTACTTTACTGTGTATGTTGTTTTGTTTTTTTTCATTGTTTTATATATATATATATATATATAAGATATATATATATATATATATATATATATATATATATATATATAACTTCATCAGTAATTTTCAGAGGAAAAAAGGGCTTGATCTCTAGCTATGTAGATGTTCTAAAATTTCAAACAGAAAATTAATATTGACCTGAATTTTTTATCTGTCCTCTACAGTTAACACTTATCACTCTGGGTAAAAATTTCAGCAGATGACTTTTTGAAATATTTTTGCCAGAAAATAGGCTTTGACATTTCATTTGCATGAAATGTCAAAGCCTATTTTCTGGGAAAAATAAGAAAAAAACTATCAATTTGTTGTCCTATGACTTTGCCAGAGAGTGGTAAATATTAAGCAAAGGGCATTACATTGGAATCTCAACAAAAGATCACTCTGAACAACAGACACTTCCTTATAACAGCCACTTTTCAAGCCGGCGGTGGCTCTTATGTATGCACGTCCAACTTGTGATCAGGAGGTTGCATGTTTGAACCCAACAACATTCTTTCACGGAGATTGATCATGAAATGTTTTCTACGGTCATCTCCCTTCCACTGATTCAAGAAGAGCAGTTGTCAGTTTCTGGGGAAAGAATGTGCACAGTACTGGTGAACCACTTAGAGGACTGCCTGCCCAATAAACGTGTGGTTAAGTAAACTGACGGCACTTGACATGAGCCCAAAGGGTTGACTGGGCCATTAAACCTCAACACAAACAAACAGCCACTTTTTCTGATTTCTCAGAGCGCTTTTTTACTACATAGAGGACCCCTTCACAACAGCCACCCCTCTACAACAACCAGTTTTGTATCTTCCAAAGAATGTAACAAGTTTTGGAAAGGGAGGAAATTTAACTATTTCCCTTTGCAAGATTGTTGGCTGATACTTTCCTCAAAGAATGCTTGTTTGTTTTTTCTTTGTTTGATTCAAAGATTCTATGGTTCAAATTTTTAACCCCTTGTAAACTGAACAGACTTTTCCAAACTATATATTTGAAGAGTCCAACTCAATTTTAGGTAGGTCAGGCTATGAGATTTAGATATTCCTAGAGAAAAATGGCTAAACTATATGCAAACGGTGGAGACCCTGATCAGACGCCGCATTCTGCGACGTCTGATCTGGGTCTGCACTGTTTGCCAATTACCCTTTTACGGGTCTCCCAACTACAATGGGTTAAAACATTCATTGTATGTTAGTGACCAGACTGCGCACATCAGACTGCAGATATATAGGCTGTTGTGGGTCTGTGTGTGTCTGTTTCATAAGGTGGATTTTTTTTTAATGGGCTCTAGTTGTAATATTGTTTGATAACGAATTTATGTATGTATTCATGCCACTTCTTTTGGTGGGTTTACATGTGTGTGAACAAACTGCTAAATGAACAAATAAAATATGAACAAAACTCTCTTGTAATTTCTTTGACCCCAGATAGATGATGGTAATGATGTTTGGACTTTTTCAGCCAATCAGCAGTTACTCGATCAGTTTGAGCCAAAGGTAAATAAAGTGTTACAGAATGTTCTACAATAATCAGTTGTTACCAGGCAGCTTAGCCTGTCTGCACAAAGGCTTGAAATATCGGTACTTACAAAAAATCTTGTGTTGTTAAGACAATACCTCTTGAAAATAAGATTTTTTTTTTTTTTTTTATTTGAAAAAAAAAAAAAATGTGACAATTGGTCCAGTAGTTATCTTTATATAACATCTTCAATTTGAATAACTTGAAATTTAGTAACTGATTATCTTTTAACCTTAACCACTATCTGGCCATGTTCAGCAGACAAGAAAATGATGATTTTTTTTTTTATAATTATTAATTTTCCCAGAAAACAGGATTTGACATTTCATGCAAATTGTCTCCTTGCCAATTGTCAAATCCTGTTCTGGAAAATATTGAAAAAATATTTCAAGATGTCATCTGTTGAAAATTTTATCCTGAGTGCTAAGCATTGAGATTTGAAACGAGCCAAATAAACAAAATATTGTAACAGTTGTCAGTCCACTTTTGATGAGCAATCCCTTGCCTTTTGATGGTATGAGTTTTAACCATGCGTTTGTGAACTATTGTTTTATAGGGTGCTTCCATTCAAGTATTCACTGACTGAATATCCATGTCTGTTTAATCCCAAATTCTTGGTGGATTTGTGAGATGAATTTAACCCTTGTCCTGCTGAATAAATTAAGATGCCACACCTAATTTTAAGCCAATCAGACTACTTGATCCAGATTGTCGATATAAATTCATATACTTAATGGCAAACAGTGCAGATCCAGATCAGTTGGCTTCTTCAACTGATCTGGATCTACACTGTTTGCAAAGACAGGGCATATCCGGGTTCAGCAGGACAAGGGTTAAAGTAATTACAAACAAAACAATTGTCCAATATTTCGTGTTTGTTACCAAGATATCTAAATTTATAAATGAGATGCAAAACATTTTTATGACAGTATATGAATCTATAGCATGTTTAGGGGACCTATTTCATAGGTTACAATAAATTTGTAGTACTTCTAATCAGCTATCCCCCAAGAGAAATAATTCTGACATAGTAATATTTGCCTTCCTTCTTATTTGGTGCTACTCTTAAAGGAAAGAATTTGCTCCCAATTCTTCCCTTTAAGAGCAGCCCCAAAAAGGCTGAAAGGTTTCAAATACTGGGTAGGCAACTTCACATCTGCAAAAATTATCTGCTTTTGTGAAAATGGTTGAGTATTCATAAGTATTGGATCTAATTTAAGGAATCTTTCAGCACAAGAATAATGAAGTCTCAGATCATCCTGCACATTGGAGCAGTCCAGGAAGTCTTTGCTGTTTGCTGACAAATCCACTAAATGTATGGATTAATAACAAAGGCCCTGATCAGCCTTCTCATGCAAAGGCTGAACTCGGCCTTGATTCTTTGCATATGCCCAAGACCACCAAATACAGTTCAACAAAATTTGAACAATGAGATAACATAAAATGATTTCATAAAGTGAGGAAATTTAAATTTCGGCATGCAGACAGAGTGAAGATTGACTGTGTTGAGGTTTAACAACACATCAACCCTTGAGGGTCATTTTGTGTTGTCTCCCAGAGAAAGGGAGAAAAAAGATAGTAGAAGTGAACACGTGTGCAGCCAATCAGACTTTTGCTGTTCAACATTGGATTTTTTTCCAATCCAAACCGAGCACTGCAAAGACTCATCAGACTGCTTGGATGCACAGGCTGATCCAAGTCTTCACAGGGTGCACATGACCAAAGGTATATTTTCTCACATTACAGTTCAAACAAATTAAAGGCTCAATATATCTCAAAAATAGACATTTTTTTTCTGAGAAAGGTTTAATAAATTGATATATAGTATTACATTTGTAATACCATCATAAAATGTGGCATCTGACAACCAGTAAAATTTCTATAAAATTTCAGTTAGTCTCTCGTTTTTGAACTGGATCAAAAATGAAATGATTTTTTATATCTCTGAATTAATGTTGGCAATATTAATTCAGGGCTACCATAAAAAATCATTTCATTTCAAGAACAAGAGACTAACTGAAATTTTACAGGCTGTCAGGTGCCACATTTTATACTTGTATTAATACCATATATCAATTTATTAAATTTGTTTGTGTTGAGGTTTTACGGCCCAGGCAACCCAATGGGTCATGTCGAGCGCAGTCAGTTTACCTAACCACACATTTACTGGGCAGGCTTAGTCCTCTAAGTGGTTAAACCAGTATTGTGCACATTCTTTCACCAGAAACTGACAACTGCCCTTCTTGAATCAGCGGAAGGGAGAGAATGACATAGAAAATATTTCATGATCAATCTCCACGAAAGAATGTTGCCGACCTCGGCGGGGATTGAACCCGCAACCTCCTGGTCTCCAGTCGGACGGTGCAGCCAACTGAGCCACCGAGGCCGGCAAATTTATTAAATATTTCTTGGATAATAAAATGTCTATTTTTGAGGAATATGGAGCCTTTAAGGGGACTGATTGCATGGTACATTTTCTAGCATTTTTGCGAGGCAAATTTTGCATTCCTATTTACACTACTGCACACCAGGGCCTTCTGAACTGGGGTCTACGCTAAAAAGAAAACCCATTTTTAGATGGGGCAACAAAACAATTTTGAGAGAGTTACGGCCTCCAGAAAGTTTATTGATTCCTCGTCAATCATCATAGTAATTAGTATGCATAATATATACTGTAAAACCTCAATGGCTCAAACATCTTTGGGACCATGGCAATTTATTTGAGACATAGGTAGTACAAGCAATTGAGAGTTAATCATGGTACCAGGTCAGGAAGCAAATGGTGACAATTTAAGGAAGTCTTTTTTTTTATATTTTATAAAATAAAGGTATATTGAGTGTACTCATTAGAATTGCCTCAATGGGGCAATTTAAATGAGTACACAACATAAAATTTCTTGATAAAGTAAGAGAATCTCCCTAATATTTGTTTCCTTGAGCTATCGGAAGAATTTCATAGGGACTCAAAAACAAGTTCGAATCATCCAAGGTAAGTGAGCCATCAGTGTTTGAGTCATAGAGGTTTTACTGTACTGAGAATAACTGCGCCCCAATGTGAGACAACATACCTTCTGCCCAATGAAATTCCAATCAGCCTGTACATTAGCACAGTCTGATCAGTGTTTGCTACATAGTAACGTCATAAACATTTCCTAGTAACATTCAGCCATTTTGTGCACTGAAGAAGGATTAAATTCCGAAACTAGTTTGCAGTAAAATTTCTTGAGTTGTGCTGATTTTTTCTTCCAAGGTTTATCCACATGAAGGAACTTTGCATCCTTAGCCATCCAAAATGCACCCAGTGAAGAAACTGATCAGATTACGTGAATGTGCAGGCTAATCTGAATCTTCGCTGTGGATACATGTCCAAAGGTATTTTTCTGACAATGTTGCTCATTGTGATACTGAAACTAAACGCCTGTTAACAAGTACAAGCTGGTTCTAAAAGTGACTAAAACTTTCCTAATTCCATAATAACATCATAATTTCTGTCCACAGAAAAAAATGTCCAGTCTTGCATAAGGTTAAGAAACTTAAGTCAGTTTTTTTTTTTTTATCCTTATAAAACATTTTCACAAATATCACTTCAAATATTGGGTTCATGAAAAATATGTACCTGATGAAAAAAATTCAGAATGACTGCTAATTGCTCCTTGTAGAATTAATTTTCAAATTTCTGTAGCTTTGAATTATAAATTTGTATCAACAACCTGGATAAAGTAAACTGATTGGCTGTCAATTAGAAGTGGGTGTGGCATCTTAATTTATTCAGCCTGACAAGGGTTAAGACACAGACCAGACTCCCCCATTATTTCAGACAGGGTTTGGTTTAATGCTTATCAAAACAAAAGCAGATAATTATATGATAATTGTTTTTATACTTTATTTTCCTTGCGCAGAACACATGTATACATGTATATATTTTAAATGATGGCATAGTTTACCTTAACAATGCTGCATCGAGCAGATGGCAAACTGCTGCTGCAGTCTGTCCAGGTGGGGACTTACAGAAACTAATATTTTCAGATTAAATGGGATTTGCTAAAGTTCTCATCGGATTACCACTCAGACACAGCAGAAGACTAAAACCTTTCTGAGAAATTGTTGCTCTTTCTCCTGATAAACTTTCATACAGGCACATTTTTCACTTAAATCAAAAGTTTATAAAGATGTTCAATGCTAAAAAATTTCAAAAAAACTAAAAAAAAAAATAAAGACTCCTGTTTACAATCTGAGTTGAACAGCTTCACATGCACACACTTTCATGTATGCACATTTGCACAACCTAAACTTTATGGCTATGCAGGAGTAGGGAGGGGTGTGGAGAGGTGGGGACATAAAAAAAATGTAGATAATAGAAGCGGTTTAAAATTTGTAAAATCTATGATATTAATCTGCAAATGCCAAAAAACCAAATGCCCCTGGCCATGCTGACGGGAGCAGCTGGGATGCCTAAAAATATGTAGACTGTATTAAAAGTGTTTTAAAATCTATAAAGATATTATATTCATAAAACAAATCACAATTTAGTAAAATCTGCTAGTACCTTTTGTGTTGAACTGTTTTTCAGTTTTTTCTTTAGCCTGTCAGCTAAGGAAACAGGACTGGGAGTATTTGTCTCCAGAGCAATAGGCATCCTTTTTGTAAGAGTGTCCCCTTTTGTTCCTATAAAATTCACTTTAGCAGTATATGCATTTGAATTCTTAGAGAGGGGACTTCTCTCCTCTGACTTCGGATTTGCCTGATTTATTTCAGCATTAGTAATCATAGTTGCAGGTTCAGAAACAAGCCCATATGAGTTTAACTTCAGAGAATTTCTTAAGTCAGTCTCGGCCATTCTCTTTACTGAATCTGTTTCCACAACAAAATTAGCTTTCATTCTGGAAGTACAATTCTTGTCATCATTTAGCTTGTATTTATTCATAACAGAAGACAGTTTGGAACAGATTTCATTTAGAATTTTATGTTTGTCTAAGCTACAATCTCTTTCATCTAACCTAGTTGAAATATTTTCTTTATCATTTACATCAGTTACACACACATCTTCCAATGGTTTATAAGACAATGTTTTATTTTCTACGAAAACATTCTTCTGAGATAAAACAGCCTGAGACAATATTATGTCCTCCTCGTCATCATGAGATAAATCCATTACTGCAGAGACTTTCTTTATGCCCTTGTTCTTTGTCTTTCTGTTAACCTTGTTTTTCCCCAATTTTGGTTTTTGTTGGGTTGCACTGCTGGCATAATTTTGTTTTATTTTGCTCTTTCTGAAGTTTTTAGTCCTTTCTTTATGACCCTGTAGACTCTCTTTCTCAGTATCACTATCTGATGCAAAGCTAGTTTTCCCCAGCTCCTTGTTACATGGATTAATAACAATGTCACCCTTCTTACTGAGGCACTTGCATGGTACACTGTGGCAGCTACATTGATTTTCTACATCTTTGATATTCAACATTAAATTTTTTGTCTCACTGCTCATCTCATAATTAAATGCTACATTTGAATCTGCTTGTGTTATACAGTTCTCTATCCCTGGATTCTCACTTGTAATCAAGTTGTTGTAGTCCTTACATACAGGTACATTTGTGTCACCAAGAAGTGACTGATTCAGGTGGTATTCAGGATCTTCTTTATTGTCTATACAAATATTACCCATTACAATATTATCATGACTTATGTTAATATTTTGAACACTAGTATCAGTACGGTCACCAATTATAACATCTTGAAATTTTGCACTGTTGTATGGTGTTGAGGTCTGATCAAGTGTGCAACAAAGACTGTTCAATAATGAAGTCTGGACTTCAAAATTAGGATAATCTAGCAGGCTTGCTTGTGATATTTCTAATTTATTTCGATATGCAAACTGGAAGGGACTAAGATAAGCTTGGTTACCACCATGTCTTTTAGCGGAATACAAAGGGGTGGGTACAAGGTAACTGTTTGCAGTTTTCAACTGCTGAACTTCTTTGATTTTATTGGTATATTTTGTGTCAAACAACTGGAAACTGCAATCCGTTCCGGATGCTTCAAATATTCTTCCACTTTCACAAAGCTCATTTTCATCTGTTTTCATGCCACACTTATTAAAATCTATCGCAGCAACTATTCTATCACCTAATATACTACCTGTGTCATTTGTTAAATCATTAGTAATTAAGTTGTCTGGTTTTCTTAGAAGTGGTGAATCTTCTATCTCTATGAAGCTTTGATTAATTCCACCAGTATCTTCGACATTCTGCTTTATATACATTACAGGGCTACAGAATTCCTCTCTGAAAGGACTAGAAATTTGAGTACTGAATCTATCACTAATAAATTCTTTTTGCAAGCTTAATGGAGTGACTGCAGTTTTAATTCTAACCTCTGGTGAACAGGTTGCTATACTATGAAAATCTTGATGTTTAACTGCATCAAATCTGGACAGTCCAGTCTGCATTTGTTCTGCTCTGGATGCCAACGCTAAATTGTCATTTCTACTATTAGAACATGCATGTATCTTGTCATTATTCTCAGTTGTGGTGCTTTCATTTTTTAACTCTCCAACAATGTTCAATACTTCAGAAACTTTAACATGACCAGATTCTTGACCTTGCATTTCACTGAAATAGTCCACCGAAAATCCTGTATCATCACAATCTGTGGGAATGTTAAAACCCAGACTGTCATTTAAACTTCTTGTTTTCATTGCCTGGTGTGAATCAGAGCAAGTACTGACATTAACTGATCCTGAATGATCTGAAATTTTGTTCTCTTCAGACTGAATGTTGTTGTCCTTCATATCTTGTTCCATATTTTTGTTTTCTTCCTGAACGTCGTGTATTACATTATTTTCTAAATAAATGCTAGCTGAAGTCATGCATTTACTGACAGCTGGAACCAGCTCATCATTTCTAGAAACGGAACTGTTTATTACATTAACAGGACCAGAACTAACACAAGCTTTCTTTTTTCGTAAATTCTTTTTCACTCTTAAAGTTAATGGTATAAAGCTGTCATTCTTTGACTCATTTAAAGTCACCGTTTCCATACTGTCCTCACTGCATATAGGTTTCATGGGTGACAAAGTATCCTCTGTCTGTACACCATATATACAAGACTCTGATTCCTGTTTTTTCTTTACTTTATCCTTTTTGTACACTCTTGTCTCAACACTATTCAGTGCATTTGTATTATGTTCTAAAGCATCAGTCATAAGGGGTACACGATGACGATCAGAATTTTCTGTTATTTTTCCAGACCTTTTATTATTAGGATGTTTAAGTTTACTACATTTTGGTACTTTTAGTGATTTTCGCAATTCGTCATTGAGGAATTTATTACCATTATGTAACTGACCAGTGTCTTCAACCTTGAGGTCAGCGAAGCCTGCTGATAATTCTTCTGATATATAAGTATCTGACTGTGATGGAACTTTATTTTGAATAAGCTCATGGCTTCCATTTGAATGTTCCTCTGCTTCTTTCTTCTTCTTTCTTGAACCTGAAAATATTTTGGTATAAATTTTAATTATATAGGTTGTTGAAACCTGCTTATCATGGTATGTGACAGTCTACACTAGGTGTAGCCATACACTAAATTTGGACAGCCATTGGGAGACATGCCCCTATTAAGTTTTAAGTGTCATAGGTTATAGGTTTACACCTCACTTGTACTCCTTGTGACACAAACCAACTTTTTATAGAGAACAGTAGAATGTCTGCCTGCCATACAGGCAACCCAGGTTTGATCCTGTCGGGGAAATAGTGATCAGCATTTTTTATCAGTTACAGTTGTTGCTCATTGCAAATAACCCACGTTTAAGTAAAACATTTTGAGTCTCATTTTATGTGATTCTTGGAATCCTAGAAATTCAAGGAAAATTCAATTTGGAGGCAAAGAATGTCACCAGGTATAGGTATACAACACAAGCCAGCTTATATTGTGAAACAGCAGTGCATTTGCCTGTCAGCCAGGTTGCCTGGGTTCAATTTAAGACCAGAGAAATGGTGATTAGAACTTCTGCCCGTGACATTTTATAAAAATGATGCTGGAGCCCAAGGTCACTTAAAATTTAAAATTCATTCCTGTATTTCCAAAAGTCTGAATTCCACGAGATGAAACTTAATGAGTTCTAATGTAATGTACACATGAGGGTGGTTGCTGTTGGCACATAATGTAACTGGTGAGAAATTCTAAAAAACCAATAACAAAATACAATCTAACTTCAATAACTCAAACACCAATGACTCGTTTACCATGGCTTATTCGAACTCATTTTTGAGTCCCTACGGAATTTTTCTGACAGCTCAAGGTAACAAATATTGAGGGAAATTTTCTTATTTTATTATGAAATTGTATGTTGCGTGTCATCAAGGCAATTCTCATGAGTACACGCAACATACCATTATTTTGTTGAAGATCAAAAACATTTCCATAAATTATTGCTATTTGCTTCCTGACCTGGCGCCATGATTAAATCTCATTGGCTCGAACTACCCATCTCTTGAACAAATTTCCATGGCCCCAAAGATGTTCGAGCCATTGAAGTTTGACTGTACATTCTATGAGTACACGTTAGCGTTGCCTCACCGAAAGCCCGACCATTACCCCCAACATATTTTTATGGAGAAATGGACAAAATTATCCCAAAATAATCACCAAGTCCTCCAGTCATCGTTCTCTTGATGACCATAAATACACACCTTTGCTTGGTTTCTTAGCTTTCTTTATTTCCACTGCAGCATTAAAGTCATCCACTGTGTGTTGATAACACTGACAGAACAAGTCCGGCTCTTCTATAGTTGTGTAATATTCATCCGGGCAGGTCATATCACTTACTGAAATATAAGGGTAAAATTTATTTACTTTTCCTTTAGCCTTAATTATGTTATGCCTTTTATATCTGATGTTATCTGTCCTATGTTTTATGTTGGCCAAGTAGGACCACTGAACGCTAATGACCGCACCTTTGAAATTCCATTTATAAGTTTGCTTAAAGGCTCCATATCCCACAAAAAATTACATTTTATTGTCCAAGAAAGGTTTAATAAATTGGTACATGGTATAAATACAATCATAAAATGTGGCACCTGACAGCCTGTAAAATTTCAGTTAGTCTCTCGTTCTTGAAATGAAATGGTTTTTTATCGTATCTCTGAATTAATGTTGCCAACATTAATTCAAGTATATGATAAAAAAAATTATTTCATTTTTGATTCAGTTCAAAAACGAGAGACTAACTGAAATTTTACAGGTTGTCAGATGCTGCATTTTATCATTGTATTGATACTATATATCAATTTATTAAATCTTTCTTGGATAAAAACTGTCTATTTTTGAGGGATATGGAGCCTTTAAGCTTCCTGTGTAATTGAAGTAAAGTAAATACATGTATGTCTTATGCTTTCTGTCTTTAATCTTAGGCACTGTCTTGTTTCTTATACTATGTCTTCTGTCATACTAATGGCTATCTGTCTTTGTCTCATGTTATCGATTAATGCTCACCTCTGAAAGGAGATTTTCTGCACTTTAAAGCTACATATGGCTGGTAGAAATGATGAAGGAACGAAGTATAACAGTTTTCAATATCATACTCAGCAAGTCTTGCTAGTGATCTGTGAGCCAGCACTTTACAACCACTTGGCTAATTTAGCATAGTGTTTGCTGTTTACACTTGTTCTTTTTCCCCAGGCTCTTGTTGTTATGATACATACATGCATACCATAGTTAACTTAAATACTTGGAAAGAAACATACATGAGCAAACAATATAGGCCCATATCAAAATTCTCCTAAAAGAAGCAGTTTGATCAGGATCAACACTGTTTATCATTCAGCCCTTACTTTTTAGACACATCACAGGTAGTGAAAAGGACTCATTCCATTTCCAGAATAACTATAGTAAGGGATTACAGTGTCTGAATTTTCAAAATAATAAGGATATACAGAAAAAAACAAAAAAACTACTGTATTCAACCTAATTACCACACTTGGCGCTTATGTTTTTCAAAAATACTGGGAAAACTTGTCTTAAATATGTGTCTATCCATACTAAGGGTACACTTTATGAAAAGAACAGCGAAGGACTTATCAATCGATGCTGATGCGCTGTTTCTTTACTGATTTTCTTTTTAAAAGCATATGTTGCGGGTACTCATTTTAATTGCATCAACAAGTCGATGCAATTCAAATTGATACCCACTACATATGCCTTTATAAAGAAGTAGACAAAAAGTACACTAATAATAATAATAATGGTCTTTATTTTCAGAGGGTTACACATTTAGCAACAATACAGGTTAATCTTCCATGAGGCCCTCTATTATTTACATTATATACAACGAAAAGAAAATGCATAGGCTAGAAACACACATACACACACACACACTAATAAGAGAGATGATCAAGTTTGAATATACACTGTGAGCTGATGTAGAGTTGCCTTATTTCACTGAAACAAGACATATCTGACACCAGTCACTAGAAAAAAAAATTTAAAAAAATGCAGTAATATCCCCAGAAAAGTCTTGCCGAAAGTGAAACACAAGTCCTGAAACCAGGTTACATGGATATATACAAAATACACACATATACAGGGTCTAAATTATATATATAATGTATATATACTAAGTTTGAATTCCTTTCATCCACTTGATGCAATTTTTATGGAAGCTATCAACTGTTCCTAAGTGTTTTAATTTGTCAGGTAGATTATTCCAAATCAATGGTCCAGAGTAAATCAAACTCTGCTTAAACAGTTCTTTATGAGGTCTTGGCAGCACATAATTTATGGTTGTTGATGATGTAATCTGAAGACTATGGAATTGCCTGACTGTGTGCTTATAGGGGTATGTGCGGTGATTAGGTCGAATACGGTAGATCTGTTTGAGGATGCAAATGTTGGTAAGCTCCTTGTATTCTCCCTGCACTGGCTGTAATCTGAAGACTATGGAATTGCCTGACTGTGTGCTTATAGGGGTATGTGCGGTGATTAGGTCGAATACGGTAGATCTGTTTGAGGATGCAAATGTTGGTAAGCTCCTTGTATTCTCCCTGCATTGCCAAAATAGTAAAGATGTCAAGGAAGAGCCTCAATCACACAACATAGCCTACCAATGATACCAAGAGGAAAACTAAACAAACTGACAAACAGCACACACATATTACAAACCAAAAAGAAGCAAAGCAAGAAGCAGCCTCTTCCCCAATAAGATAATCACAATGCCAGACAGGATCCACAAAACACAACAATAAGAAAACCTTTTGTTTCACAATCAAATCTCAACGTTTCGGCTAATGAAAGCCTTTTTCAAGAGAGTTAAGTTCTTTCAATTTTCACAATCAAATCTCAATGTTTCGGCCAATGAAAGCCTTTTTCAAGAGAGTTAAGTTCTTTCAACTGAAAGAACTTAACTCTCTTGAAAAAGGCTTTCATTAGCCGAAACGTTGAGAGGAGTGTAGGACAAACGAGATTTGATTGTGAAATAAACTGTGCAAAAATATATGTGTAAAACTATTGTGCACTTATGAGAATAAGAAAACCAGTAGGACAAAAACATGAAACAAGTCCTGCAGCTAGCAGCCACAAGGTCCCACAAAGAACAAACACAGCAGATCACCAGCTTAGAATAGTCTGTAGTCAATCAAATTAAATCATTGAGAAGAAACATGGATGAGAGCTCACGGAGAACTGGAGAAAATTATCCCAGAATTATCACCAAATACTCTTCCTTAAAGGCTCCATATTCCTCAAAAATAGAAATTTTATTATCCAAGAAAGGTTTAAAAAATATTAATACAATCATAAAAAGTGGCACCTGACAGCCTGTAAAATTTCAGTTAGTCTCTCATTCTTGAAATGGATAAAAAATGAAATGATTTTTTATCAACCTCTGAATTAATATTGCCCAGGGCTCCGGAAAACCGGAAAAATAGCCGGTCTGGACCGAAATTAAGAATTCTGGACCGATTTCAAACACCCCAAAACGCTAATAAATCGGTCCAACAGGTTTGTGCCTTGAACCCCATTTTTCCCCAACCAACCAATTTTCACGAATCTATGATATATAAAAAATCACAAACGGTCAAGTCTTCCCAAACTGACAACGTCCGCGCACCTTTTAAATGCAATATTATGGTAGTTAAAAAGCTCTAAACGGTCATTTGACATGTATATTGGAGAGACAGATGAATAACGGCAACCTACCGCAGCACAAATTAATTATGTCATTATCCAAACATTGTCAAAAAATCAACACTTCACTGACCTTTGTGTGGTAAACAAGTGATTAACACGAATCATCAGTAACGGTAGTCTGATAATTAATCTGTTTGTGTGACACGTGTGAATACAATGAGACTGCAAAACATCCAGGTGCAGTCGGCGGTTCCAAAAGATCAAAGGTCACTTTACTGAGAGTGATAAAAGAATGCACCGCTTGAACGCACCCGTTTTCTTCCTCTTCTTTTTTGTTTTGATCAACACGGTTTGTCGGTCCAAGATTTGATAAATTAATTCCCAACCCATGTACTTCCTGATCAGATGTCTCACACACAGCGTCTGATCTGGGTATTGATTGCTTCTTTTTTTGTTGTTGTTGATTGCCGTAATACGCGAGTATAATTCAAGGTAGATTTCATGGTAAAAATAAGTAATGCACCACTTGCGCTAGACAAGATTGGTCAGTGCTTGGTCAGTGCTTAAAATTTAAGCAGTCTGGTCAAATCTTGAAACAATCAAAACTGCAAAACCGCCCATGGCGCAGGCCTTTTTTATTAGACCTAATTAGTTTCGTTCCGTCTCTCCTGTTTCCCGCCGTCTTCGCGCTTATACAAGACGGGAATCAGTTGTTTATAAATAATTTAGGAAAACCCTGCGGAGGTGGAAATAACAACAAAACCGTCTTTTTTTTTCTTTCTTTCTTTTTACACACCTGACTGTATTTATTGATGACGCCAGCTTTGATCATGCTCCTTATACCCGGACTTCCGTCATATAACGGAGTTGAGGTGTATTATTTAAAAGGAGTTATAGGACTGCCAATTGCCATTAGTTTTCGTGACAGGTGATATATCTATATATATATATATTTTGGAAATGGGCTCATTGATGACGTCATCGTCATCGGCTGGACCGATTCAGATTTCAAAATTTCAGGAGCCCTGAATATTGCCAACATTAACTCAGAGATTCGATAAAAAATTCATTTCATTTTTGATCCAGTTCAAGAACGAGAGACTGACTGAAATTTTACTGGCTGTCAGATGCCACATTTCATGATTGTATTAATACCATAAATCAATTTATTAAACCTTTCTTGGATAAAAAAGGTCTATTTTTGAGGAATATGGAGCCTTTAACAAGTCTTCTAGAGGATAATGGACATTCCAATCAAGGCATTCACCGTCTCTTTACAGCATATACAGCAACATATAGAAGTCCCTATCACTACATGTATTTGGATTTGCCAGCTGATATGGATCTTAATTGTTCCCTAATGTCACAAGAACACCTAGTCTAATGACATGGCTCAAACATGGTCAAACATATTCTACTGTATCCAGTTGTTTTGTAAGCAGAGAGCAGTCACAATCATACTATACAGATCTGCAGGATGATCTGGACAATCACTGTCCACAAACACCTAAAACACACAGCTTGGTGCATTTAATATCAGCATTATAGTTTCAGTTGACACAAGGTTTTATAAAGTCATTTGTATAGAAATTTGGACAGAAGGACAGGTATATACATCAGTATACACCAACTTTTTTAGGGAGGTAAGATAGTCATTATTTACCTGGTTTATGCCACTGAATTTCATAACATGGTACCCCTTGTCTCACACGAGTCTTCACTATCCTACAACAAAATAAAAACTTTAAACTATAATACCATGCTATTATTGTCTCATGGGCAGGTAACTCTGTCAAACACTGACGAAATTTGCCCATTAGCAATCCAAAACCAGATCTCCTTCATATCAATGCATGTACCGTTTGGTTAAAATCCCTTGATATTTATTCAAGTTATCGTCCGGAAACAAAATATGGGCATCTCGGGCAGATAACTCCGTCAAAATTTGACGAAATTTACCCATTAGCAATCCCAAACCAGATCTCCACAATATCAATGCACATATCAAGTTTGGTGAAAATCCACTGATGTTTATTCAAGTTATCATCCGGAAACAAAAATATGGGTGTGTCTCGGGCAGATAACTCTGTCAAAATTTGATGAAATTTGCACATTAGCAATCCCAAACCAGATCTCCACAATATCAATGCACATACATCTGTACTAAGTTTGGTGAAAATCCATTGACGTTTACTCAAGTTATCATCCGGAAATGACAGACAACCCGACGTAGGACTGATGGACAGACACACGTATGTCTAATGGTGAAACCATAATACCCCACCACTATCATGTGGCGGGGTATAAAAATATGGGATGACTATAATATTGACTGTGTTTGACACATCAACCCTTTGTGTCATTTTGTGTCTTCTCCCAGAGAAAGGGAGAAAAGAGATAGTAAAGGAGAGGAAAGAGAGGGACAGGGGAGAAAGGAAAATGAATGCCAGTGAAGAAACAGAAGAAATAAAAACATTACTTGCTGCAAGGACAGCCGGCCTTGCCCAACTGTAAGTCAATATCAGCTGGACGCCCCGGTGACGTAAGATACACAACATCTTTGCCTCACCCAACCACCCTGGATGAGTATAATAAGATTCTGTTTAAACTTGGATAGATCATGTAAACAGTTTACATACTAATTTGTTTAGATGAGCAAGTCAAAAAATAATTTTTTGCTCAGTAATAAAGTAAATTTCTTATATGTTTCATGGATAAAACCAAACTCTGTACAGTGTAACCATAACTCCAGATATGAGGGGGTATTTACATAACAGTTTTCTTATTTCTCCATGAAATCATGTTTTGGGTATCCATTAGAGGTGCACTGACAAGGTGCTTCTAATGTGTACCTTTAACATATGTTTTCTTGAACAAATCAAGGTCTACACTGTTTGCCACTCATCCAGCAATTCATGGTATCTGGATATCTATTCATAGTGCAAATGTGGAATGTCAAATTTTTCCAGCAACACAACCTGTGTATGTTGAAGTACTTCTAATCAACTCAGAATTCAACTACATGTATAATTATTTCAAATTACCTGTATGGTTTTAAGTGCAAACTTGTACAAGGATGCTTAGAATGAATGATATCTTGCATATCCCACAAAGTAACCAGGGGTAGTATCTTTTCCAGACCATATTCCACTGGCCACTCTAATTTCTCAAGGGCAAACTCCTAGAAAGACATGATACAATCTGATCTATGGGCAGACCAAAAAAACTAAGCATGCAGTAAACATCCTCAAATTTCAAACATTTTATTCCATACTTTTTTAGCCTAAATTTGGCTTTTTATGCAATTAGTTCGTAAAATACTCTCAGCAAACAGTGTAGACCCAGGTCAGACTGCTCCTTCAGGAGCAATCTGATCTGGGTCTGCACTGTTTGCATATCCTATTTTGTCAGAAATTTTGGTGTACGAAACTTTAGGATATTTATGGTAACACAGGAGGAAAATAGTTTTCCATAAAAGCATCTCATGAGTACTCACAATATTAGAATCTCAACAGCAGTAATTCTGACCAGACTTTACAGATGCACTGTCCAGTCTAGGTCTTAGTTTTTGTTTGTTTGTTTGTGTTGGGGTTTAACAACATGTCAAGCCTTGTGGGTCATTTTTTGTTGTCTACCAGAGAAAGGGAGAAGAGAGATAGAAGATGAAAGAGAGGGACAGGGGAGAAAGGAAAAAGAATGAAAGTGAAGAAACAGAAGAAATAAAAAACATTCCCCCTCTACCCTTACCTGCTGCAGGGATAGCAGGCCTTGCCCAACTGTAAGCCAATATCAGTTGCACGCCCCTGTGACATACATGTATGATACACAACACCTTTGCCTCACCCAACCACCCCCATCTGGGTCTTAGCTGGTTTTAAATAGCATTATATACTTTTTTCTACTCAACATCTCCAAACAGCACTAATATCAAATTTCAAGGCTCTAGCTCAATGACTTTTCGAGATATCTTGCTGACAAGACAAGCATGATGAACAGACAAACTGCCCAAAAGCAATATGCCCGTCTAACTTCAGGGGCATAAAAAGAGGCCCACTGGAAAACCAACACTTTTCTTTATCCAGTCTCAATCACATTAATGCAATATACATATATATATATATATATATTCTTTATCCAGTCTCAATCACATTAATGCAATATACATATATATATATATATATATATTGTCTCGGGTGGTGCGAAGGTGCTGTGTATCTTACATCACTGGGGCGTCCAACTGATATTGGCTTGCAGTTGGGCAAGGCCTGCTATCCTTGTAGTGGGTAAGGGTAGAGGGGGAATGTTTTTATTTCTTCTGTTTCTTCACTTTCATTCCTGTTCCTCTTTCTTCCCTGTCCCTCTCTTTCATCTCCTCTACTCTCTCTTCTATCTCTTTTCTCCCTTTCTCTGGGAGACGACACAAAATGACCCTCAAGGGTTGACGTGTCGTTAAACCCCAACACAATCAATATATATTGTCTCGAGTTTACATAGCAAACAAAAAACAAGATCATGAGTCTTGGCTGTTGATCTAGGACCACTGGTTTGTTTTCCAGCCGCTCCTCTCAGAGGACATATTCAGGGTTGTGGAAATATCAAATTTTACTACTTGTCATGTACAAGTAAAATTGTCAAAATCCACTTGTCCAACCAGGATTTACTTGCTCGAAAATTGAAATTTTTTTTCTTATTTCTCGAAGAAAACATACTTCTTATGAGTACCCACAACATATGTTTTCTTCAAGAAATAAGAAGAATATATATCATAATCTGGATACTCTTCTCAGCTAGAGCTATGAAGTCCTTGTCCTAGGACAAGTAAATTGAAAGCTCTTACTTGTCCTCAGGGAAATGGGACAAGTTGGACAAGTCAGGCATGGTATTTCAACAGCCCTGACTTATTCATTACCTGTAGCTGATTGATGATAGGCCGTTTCCATGATGGTAGTATGCTTGGACATTTATCTTTGCTGACCAGAAACTCTTTTATGACCTGCAATAAAACTATCTACATGAGCAACATCAGGTAAAAAGGGTCCTTAGCAGACAAGCTGCTGAGAAACTGTCCCATCAGACATGTGTGCTCAGCAAAGAATCAGATCGATCTTCAATGATTTCATGTTTTATGTCTTTTCAATAGTTTTTAAGTCATATCAAGACGATGAAGGGTGATAATGAAAGGCTCTGCAAAAAAGCACCATACAGTCACAAGCTGAAGTCTGCCTCTAGCAGGATTGGAACTCGGAACCCTGTGAACCGAAGGCAGGAGCACTAACCCAACATTTCAGATCACCCTACAAATCAGCACTGTCTGATCAGAGAAACTTTACATTCAAAGCAAATACATGTATATGTCTGAATGAAAATAAAGTAGATGATACTGATTGACATCAATACTCAGTATTTAAATTATACTGAGATGATGAAGGGTGAAGGGGTGATAATGTAAGGCTCTGTGCAATGAAGCACCATACAGGCATCAGCTGAATAGTGCCTCTGGCGGAATTCGAACCCCGTGACCGAAGTCAGGAGCGCTGAACGCTTGGCCATGGGGATATTTCATGTAAATTGAAAAGGTTCCAATATCCCAGTAGTACAAGACAGAGACTGAGGACAGAAGTGTTCCCACTTTTTATTTGTAAATATATGAGCCTTGCCATGAAAAAAAGGTTCTTCAGATTTTCTATCGAATCAATCTTTCAGTGTGCATGCCCGGTCCCTAAGCTATACCATGTATTTAAATCTTTGGCTAAAGTTTCCCATTGGTCTGCATGGATGCTATATATGCTGTAACAGCTCTTTTCCCATGGGACTCATAATTACCGGTATGCATTTAAAGCTTACTGCTTCTTGAGGAAAATCCGAGACAGCCATTGCCTTTCTTCTCATCAAGAGCTCCACTTGATCTAAACAGTCAGAATCTGGCAGCTTTTTCCACTCTTTCAATCTGTAAACAAACATTTGTCATTTATAACAAATCAGGATGGGTTTATGATATTCTTGCTGGTGTAAAATTTCTGTGGACTTGGTCCATTAAATTTTAGCACCCTCTGTGCAAATTTAGTAGACAAACACATTGTCATTGATATGTTTCTTGTTTTTCCAAGAAAATAGGCTTTGACATTTCATGCAAATTGTCTCAAATGTCAAAAACCAATTTTCCTCACAATTTGCATGAAATATTCAAAGCCTTTTTCTGGGAAAAATAAGAAAAAAATATTTCATCTTCTCATCTGCAAAAATCTTTACCCAGCATGCTAAGCATTTAAGTACACTTAAACCTCTTTATAACACGGTTCGTTATAACACAGCTTTGGATATAACAAGGTTCAAAGATGTATCCCAAAAATGTATAGATTATATTGAAAAATGACCATAAATGGTCATTTTTCAATATAATCTATACATTTTTGTTTGGATATAACAAGGCTGTTTAACAAACACGGTTTATGCTATGGACCCCAACAATAGTATTATAAAGAGGTGGTTGTGTATGAGAAATATATGTACCCTAAATACATGTATATATAACAATTTCCACATACATGTATGCAAGTTTCAGTTTCTACTTGACTTCATTGCTTTTATGTATTGAGAGAGACAGGCCTAAGCAAATAGTGTAGATCCAGGGCCCAGTTGTTCAAAGTATCGTTAGCTTAACGAGCTCGTTAAGGGTCATTTCGTTAACTGTTTTAGCGGATTCAATATACAATATTCTGATATTTTTTGCTGAAAAAATGTGAGTAGCTTTTGCACTGCAAAAGCTACTCACATTTTTTTCAGCAAAAAATATCAGAATATTTGCATATCACTCTATGTAAATTTCAAAGAATCGTTAACTAACGACATCGTTAGCTTTGAACAACTGGGCCCAGATGTTTATCTCTTATCCAGCAGCATTTTTACACACATCAATAGGTAATACAACAGACTTGTTCAAATTTTAGGACAAGTATGGTAAGGTGATAAGGCTCCCATATCTTTAGGTTAAATATGGTATTTTGGACTTATTTTAGACTGCTTTGTGGTTTAACCCAATGTAGACTGAATAGACCCACACTATATACAGTCAAACCTGTATTAAAAGACCACCCTAGGGAAGTAAGAAAAGTGGTCTTTTAATACAGGTGGTCTCTTAATTCAGGTTGGCCATCAGAGTTCAGAACACTCATCTGTATTGACTGCTGCCAGTGTTAACAGAAATATGATAAAATATCATTTAACTGGAAGTTGGTAAAACCTGATAGTAAAATTCAAGAATCAGTAATTAAAAACTCAGTTCATTACTTAAATAGTCAAACCTTAACAGATTGTGATTTGAGACGGCTTGGAGGAAATTAAAAAGGTTTTCATGGTCATTCATGCCTTTCTGTTAAAGAGATAGGTGCGTAAATTCGACAGCTAGCTCATAAAGAACTATTTTTTTAAATGCCGAAACCTTTAATTAAAATGCAAAACTCTCACTAAAATGGAATTAAACAAGAGGCCCATGGGCCACAACTCGCTCACCTGAGTGACATAACCGCTGCAGATATGCAAGTCACTTCGATACTTTCAATATAAATGTATAATGACCCATACAAATGCATGGGGAAGAAAATTTCAAAATAGAAGCATCATTTTAGCAAGTTGGGTAGATCTCCTGTCCCCCATAATTTGTGCAAAGATTAGGGCCCAGGGCTTATTTGGTTCTGGAGAAGAAGATTTTTAAAGGTTTTTACCATATATGGGCATGGCAGCCATTTTGATCAATGAACCATCTTTCATTCTCCTGCCCAAGGAGGCTCCGCATGAAATTTGAGCAACACTGGCCTAGAGGCTTCAGAGGAAAAATCATTTGAAATTATCAACATTTTTTCCATACAAATGTACAGGGCCCATACAAATGCATACAGAAGCAAACTTGACCTCGCCGTAAAAAGGTCAAATGTCAATGTATGACAATTATTTTAGCAACTTTGGTAGACCGCCTGTTACCAATGATATATGCAAAGATTCAGCCATAAGGCATCCTCGGTTTTGGAGAATAAGATTTTTAAATGTTTTTTCCCATACAAATGCATAGGGAAGCAAATTTGACCTTGCCGTAAAAAGGTCAAATGTCAATGTACGACCATTATTTTAGCAACTTTGGTAGACCTCCAGTCCCCGATGACTTAAGCAAAGATTCAGCCCCAAGGCGTCCTCGGTTCTGGAGGAGAAGATTTTTAAAGGTTTTTATCATATATGGGCATGGCAGCCATCTTGGTCAATGAACCACGACCATTTTAGCAATCTTTCATTTCCCCAACCTACGGAGGCTCCATATGAAATTTGAGCAAAATTGGCCCAGAGGCTCCAGAGAACAAGTCGTTTGAAATTCTGAACATTTTTCCCATACAAATGAATAAGGAAGCAAAATTGACCTTACCATAAAAAGGTCAAATGTCAATGTACGATCATTATTTTAGCAACTTTGGTAGACCTCCTGTTTCCGATGATATATGTAAAGGTTCAGCCATAAGGCATACGGTACTCAGTTTTGGAGAACAAGATGTTTAAAGGTTTTTCTCATACAAATGCATAGGAAAGCAAACTTGACCTTGCCGTAAAAAGGTCAAATGTCAATATACGACCTTTATTTAAGCAATTTTGGTAGACCTCCCGTCCGCGATGACTTATGCAAAGATTCAGCCCCAAGGCATCCTCGGTTCTGGAGAAGAAGATTTTTAAAGGTTTTTACCATATATGGGCATGGCAGCCATCTTGGTCAATGGACTGCTACTATTTTAGCAATTTTTCGTTCCCCCAACCTAAGGAGACTCCATATGAAATTTGAGCAAAATTGGCTCAGGGGCTTCAGAGGAGAAGTCGTTTGAAAATGTTAACGGACGGACGCACGGACGGACGGGTGGACGGACGACGGACGAAAAGTGATCACAATAGCTCATCCTGAACATAGCTCAGGTGAGCTAAAAACGTACCAATTACAAATATTTGTATTCCTTAACAGAAAATTACCATAGCAAAATGTTTTCGCTGTTATTTGTGGTCGTTATAGGTAAAACATTTTCGGAAAATACACAGTCACTGGTCGCTTAAGACAGGGGGACGTTTAATACAGTGTCAAATAATAGTAAAATTCATTGGGAGGATTTTATACTGGTTGCTCAACGCAGGTGGTCGCTTATTTCAGGTGGTCATTAGGGCAGGTTTGACTGTACTCGTGCAGTCCAATTTCAATTTTAGGTACATCCGGTTATGAGATTTGCATATTCCTAGATCTGGTCTGCACTGTTTGACCAATTACTCTTTTACGGGTCTCCCGACTACAATGGGTTAATGCCATCTCAGCGCGTTTAATCTAAATATGGGCTAAATCAAACAAAAGAAAAAGGCAATTTTGTTTGTGTTGAGGTTTTATGGCCCAGTCAACCCGATGGGTCATGTCAAGCACAGTCAGTTTACAGACAGCAAAGGCCCAGACCAGCATCTGGTCAAAGCCTTCTCTGTCTGCTTACAGAATAACTGGATAGTGTAGAATATACCAATGAACTCTAATGATACTTTGTGGATGCCCGACACTTTTTTTTTCAATTACTCAGCTCAAATATCTCATTTACCCTATGCAGGGCCTGACAAATCAAAAAAAAATCCACTTGCCCACTGGGCAAGTAAAATTTTTTTTCACTTGCCCATCTCAAATTCCTACTTGCCCAGGATTTGCGCGGCTCAAATTCCTATATGCCCAAGATTTGCAAACAGAAATAGAAGTCCCACTTTTAACATTGCGTTAACAAGTCTATGAAAGCAATACTCTTGTAAATCCCAGATAATATACAGAAAAGCGAGGTTTTAAATGGCATACATAAGTTTACTCCTTTTTTTTTCGCTCAAAAACATAGATAATGGGCACTCAATGAGGCAGTTTCAGACCCCACAATCTAAGTTTGCAGTGGAAATAAGAAAAGTATCATAATTTCACATCAGAAAATACCAAAAGGATACAAAGAGAGCATGTTGAAAAAGAATCTTATTTGTATTTAGTTGAAGCCTTGAATAAATACTCATGTGTTTGTAAAAAAAAATTCTTAAGGTAAATGTATACACCTGCAAGGAAATTAACTTGATTGAAGAACTGCCTACAAACTATAGGACAATTCATAATTAAAAGACTTCATTTTTTATCAAAGAAGCCATTTTGAAAATGGTGTATTCATTTATCCCAAGAACAGAGAACAACCTCCAAGAAATTGGAAAGAACTGAATATTATTCTATGTGGTATTGTATATCAGTGCTCATCAAGTCTTTCTGGTTTTAGGAGCACATAAGTCATCAAGCACTAGTCAGTTGTGTAAGCCATCAGTAACACGTTATCAGTAATATCAACAGAGAATAAATTTTTCATAAATGACTTTGACACACAGTACTTTTAGTCTTACAAATTCATTATTATTGAATGAACACTAAGTTAATCCAGATTTCGAGAGGGAAATAACAAAGGTTTTGCAAACAGGTGAGATCGTAATGGTATCACGCTTTTTTTTTTTTTTTTTTCCGAACAAAAAACTCAATTTCTTACCTGTGTTTTTATATTGTGTCATTTTGTACTTTCGTTTTCAAAGCCAAACACGTCGTAAGCAAGGACTTATTTCATTGGTGTATGCCCAGTTGCATAGCCAATGAAATACGAGAATATCAAAAAACCAATAATTGCCGACCTTACTTGGTTCATACTACACAGAAGCCATGTTTAGCATACAATTATTGATCAGCTGTTACGACGGAAGATTAAAGGCATGCGCCGGAAGGGAAACAACTGATCAATTGGATTAACGGTAGTGTGATAATGAAAACCGTTATACATGGGTTGTCTGCATTAATCAGGACAGCTGTGCAATTAATTATCAGTATTTATTGACATCTTTTGATCAGACTTTTTTACCGTAAATACTCGCACTTTTAACTGTCCTGGCGATTTTTTGACACTTGCCCGACCGGGCGTCGTAAAGACGGAACAGACTTGCCCGGAGGGATTTAGGACTTGTCCCGGGCGGCCAGGCAATGGATTTGTCAGGCCCTGACCCTAAGTCTTTGGGCAAACAGGTTTGAGCAAACTGTGCGGTATCTGATCTTGGTTATACTGTTTGTCATTTATCTATAACATTTTAGACACATTCACTGGATAGCAGATGTGTTAAGTCTCCCAAATTTTGCAGGAGGATCATGAAAAAGCAACATTTCTCCTGCCTCACAATTTTTCTGAAAAATCTGATCTGATCTCCACCTAGTCCAACCTTTTTGGTAAAGTCACAACTTGTTCAGGAAATTCAGGATTGTCCATATTATTCCCGATCAATAATCAGAGACAAACAGAAGCATGCATCTGAGTTGATAAGAGTTCAAAGCAGAGTACTGAAGCGTCTGGATGACTCAGATTCGGCCTTGTTTTCTCTTTGGGAAAAATGTAGTGGGGACAAGACATGTTGGATAGAAATTCAAAAAAGGTTTGACCAGGCCATAAGCGAAAACACCAAAACCAGGCCATAAGCGAAAACAATGTATTACCAATAGCAGCAGTCTTTTTCTTCCTACTTCAATGGTTTCTGAGATTTTTATCGCAGGTAGGTTGTATTTGTTCTGCCACTTTTACTTCAGACAGGATATTTGCCCACCGGCATGGATGAATACCACTTTATACTTTACCTACCCCACTCCAATTACTAATTTATTTTTTAGTATCAGAAATCAATCCAACTGATTATTAATTACCTTTTCAGTACATTTCTGCCTCTCAAAGTCTCCATCAACTTGATAGCATTAGCATACCCAATCCCTGGGACACCTTTTGGGACATAGTCACAGCCGAGCAGAAGGGCCAGGGCCACCAGTCCATCTCTATCTATTCCTAGTTCATTCTCAATATCTGACATCTCGTAACTTTCCACATGAGGATCCTGTATGGAAACCAGTATCAACTGAGGGTAAGGTGCATTTTTCAACCAAAAAGAGTTGACATTATTCTCATTTCTCCATGAAAACATGTGGGTACTCATTAGAAGTGCCTCGATGAGGCACTTCTAACGAGTATCCACAGCATGTTTTTGTGGAGAAATAAGAAATAAGAAATAAGAAAAATATTTTCCTGATACTCTCTCTCACGATACACTTGCAAGTGAAATATCTTATACATGAAAACAAAAGAAAATGTACTTATGGACATGTGCAAGATTGAAGTGAAGATTCAAATCAGCCTGTACATTCATTATGCAGTCTGATCAAAATCTTCACTGGGTGGCCAGGGATGCAAAGTTTCTTCATGCGGACAGCAAAGACTGATCAGACTATGGGGAAGGATAGGCTGATTTACATCTGTGCTGGAAACATGTCAGAATGTACGTTTTCTCATGTTGCAACTCATTTCACTCTCTTTTTACTAGGGGTTTCTCTTTGAGGAAAGCATCCATCCCCACCTCACTAGAGCTGATGTGATATCATTAACGCATCGACAGATCATCAGTGCCTGGATAAGCTGGTATTTTGGGTATTTATTCCCAATTAAAGTTACTGAAAAAGCAATTCAAAATAAATGTAAGGAGTAAATACCCAAATATCAGTAGTTCTGGTACCCCTTAAAAAAACAGGGTACCCAAAAGAAAAATCCTACTATCCAATTCAATGAGAAAAGTGTGGATAAAAATAGCCAAAAATACTTGAAGCCCTTTATTCTAAGGCACTGGATCATGATTTTTAGGGTGACACAGTATCATGATACTAACTGCTTGGATCAATACTTCACCGTATTTTTGTTTGTTTGTGTTGAGGTTTTACGGCCCAGTCAACCCGATGGGGTCATGTCCAGAGCGGTCAGTTTACCTAACCACACGTTTACTGGGCAGGCTTAGTCCTCTAAATGGTCAACCAGTATTGTGCACATTCTTTTGCCAGAAACTCAGCGAAAGGGAGAGAATAACCGTAGAAAATATTTCATGATCAATCTCCACGAAAGAATGTTGCCGACCTCGGAGAGGGTTGAACCCGCGACCTCCTGGTCTCCAGTCGGATAGTGCATCCAACTGAGCCACCGAGGCCATCACCATATGTTTGCTTAAAAGTATCAACAAAAACATGCACATACATTTTTACTTTTTTTTATATTTGTGATTTAAATTTACTGCATGTTCAACTGTCACATACAAATTAAAAGTGTTGGGACTGTCTGTAACTGCTGAGAAATGTCAAAGAAAGTCACTTAGCTTATTTCAATGAGCATATGCTAAAGATCAAACTGGCCCACCTTAGAGTTCATGGTAAAATTTCTGTAGACAACTCTGGCACCATACAGGAAGGCATCACCATCATTTGTTAGACAACCATCCACCAACTGAAATAAAACATGTAAACATCAACACTGCACTTGGCACAAAAATATTGTAGAGTTCAGTAATCCTTAGGCTTGCTTTTATTTGTGCAACAAGGCACTTTTTCCAACCAAAAGTCCTGGTACTTTTCTTAATTCTATATGAAAGCATATGTTGTGGGAAGTCAGAAGCACCACCCAGGCGCTTCTAATGAATATCCACAACATACCGTATTCGACCTAATTACTGCACATACCCCTATAAGCGCACAGTCAAGAAATTCCGTAGTCTTCAGATTACAACCAGTGTACTTTTTTCTTTACTTCTTTACAAAGGCATATGTTGTGGGTACTCATTTGAATTGCATCGACAAGTCGATGCAATTCAAATGAGTACCCACAACATATGCCTTTGTAAAGAAAGTCAGAAAAAATCACATAGTCATCATTAAATAAGTCCTTTTCTGATCTTTTTTATAGTGTATCCTGAGTAGATAGATACATATTTGACCACAAATGAGTGTGTCCTGTATGTTTGAAAAACCTAAGCGCACAGTGCGGTAATTAGGTCGAATACGGTAATTTTCCCCTATTATCTGGAGCTATGGTATTAAACCAGTTAAGAAAGTTTTGTGAAGTAATGAATCCTCAACACAGATTATGTCTTGGCATTTGTATATAACTATGTAGTGTGAACCTACAATCCAGATAAGAAGAATATCCAGAAAATCATCTTTCTTATGTATTCTTTTCAACATTATTCAGTTTGTTTGTGTTGAGGTTTTACGGCCCAGTCAACCCAATGGGGTCATGTCGAGCGCGGTTAGTTTACCTAACCACAAGTTACTGGACAGGCTTAGTCCTCTAAGCGGTTAACCAGTATTGTGCACATTCTTTCGCCAGAAACTGACAACTGCCCTTCTTGAATCAGCGGAAGGGAGAGAATGACTGTAGAAAATATTTCATGATCAATCTCCACGAAAGAATGTTGCTGACTTCGGCGGGATTTGAACCCGCGACCTCCTGGTCTCCAGTCGGACGGCGCATCCAACTGAGCCACCGAGGCCGGCAAACATTATTCAGTTGTACAGGCATAATGGAAGAGTGATAACGAAAGGTTCTAAGCAATAAAGCTCCATACAGTTATGAGATGAATTCTGCCTCCAGCGAGAATCGAACCTGGGATCTCAGGAACCGGTGCCGGGAACCCTAACCACTTTGTCATCCGGATGCTGATGACTGATGAGTTTAACAGATGTACCCATGCACACAGGCACATTGAATGACAAATATCCACAAATCATTAAATTTACCCAAAGTGTTCAGAAAGACAGACTGGCAAACAGTGCAGACCAAAATCATAGCATCTGATAAGCCAACACTGTCTGCCACTCATCCAGCATCCTGTAAACACATCAATACAATGTAGGTACAGTTTAGTAAATGGGCTTATTCAAATCTTATTATGTGTATAGTACAGAGGGAAGGTGTCCGAACATTTAATGTAAATACAGCATCAGTATCATATCACATTAGGCCAAATAAAAAAAAATGTGTGTGTTTCGGGTAACCCTGCCCTACCTAATTTTCCAGGTGAAACCTAGCAATTTTTTTCCTGATTTACTTATATAAAATATTTATGCTAAATATTTGGACACAGATCAAACTGCTGTTTGCCATTCTATCAGTACTTTTAGAAACATCAAAGGGTAGTCAAACAGAATTGGTAAAATTTTATGTGAATTATGGTGCTAAGTCCCACTATATTTGGTACTTTATGGTATAATTCTACATAAAAATGTTTAAAAAAAAAAAAAAAAAAAAAAAAAAAGCACATCCAATCGTATCCTACCTATTTTTTTTCTAACATGTAACCCTAAACACACATATTTTTTTATTTGGCCTTAACAGGAGCTATGTAATGAAAATCAGACTTAACCCTTGTCTTGTTGAATAAATTAAGATGCCATGCCCACTTCTAATTTTCAGCCAATCAGATTACTTTATCCAGGTTGTTGATACATATTCACTATATACTTAACAACAAAAACTGCAGATCCAGATCAGTTGGCTTCTTCAGAAGCCAACTGATCTGGATCTACACTGTTTGCAAAGACAGGGTATATCTGAGTTCAGCTGGACTAGGATTAAAGAGATTCTGTTGGTCCTGACATTGGGTACCATATGTGCAGGCTAACCAGAGTGTATATTTCATGTATTTGATACGTTAATAAAACTCTAGATTGGAAACAGATCTAGCATAAAACAACCATGATGATATTGACCTTATTTTTCTAAACAAAGGTTGTGTGTCATGTCTTGCAAAAAGGGCCTATGCACAGATCAGCCTGCACACCAAGGCAGCCTTATCGGCACTTTCACTTTCTCCATTATGCTATCCAGGCCTACAGGCAAATAGCAACATCCCTGATCAGACCTAAGCCTGCCGTCCTCTTCTTTATTTTATATATATGCACAAAGGTCCTTATCAGAAGAGAAAACTTTTCAAAATTATTTTTACCTCCCATCTGAAAAGTGGTCTACTCTAAAAGGAAAGAATTTGCTCCCATCGGAAGACCCCTTTTCTGAAGTAAAGTAAACAGGACTTGTTTATGATGACTGATGTTTCAACATTATTTATTGCATTAAAAGCAGTGTCGCACGTTATCAATAGCCGTGCATTAACCGGCGAAAAGCTGTGTATTAACAAGGCAATTCACACGCTGTTAATGCAGGGCTACGCAACTTTCGATATGATCGTACCGGGGCCACAGATTTGTTGCTGTTACGAGATGTCTACTGCCCAGCCCTAGAATGAGCATAGTCCGTGGAAATTGTGTTCGCGAGACATCTGTGAAAAGGCGAAACAAAATAGTGCAAGAAATAACGCAAAATGTAGCAAATGTTTTCAGTTTTTATGCAATAATAGCGATCGAACATGTTTTTTCAATGCATTAACATTTGCCAGGTCCCTAGGGAGGTGTTGAAAACCACGGCCTCTGGCCTCGGTTTTCAACACCTCCCTCGGGACCTGGCGAATGTTAATGCATGAAAAACCATGTTTGATCCCTATATTACGTTATAGTGAGATGATGGAACGGTGATAATGAAAAGGCTCTATGCAAGGAAGCACCATACAGTCATGAGCTGAAGAAGCAAACAGGAAGTCACAGAAGTTGTCTCCTTTGTTAAATAAAAGCATCGCAGACACTGCATGATACCCCACCACTGCACGGTAACAAAACATGTAGGAACTAGACAAAGTGCCCAGTGGGGCATGTATACCCCGGACCAGCGCTACCGCCAGTTTTTAAAGAGCACAAAGTATGTAACTTTTGACTCTGGAGATGGCAGTTATATGCTTTATGTTATAACATTGAAAAACTTCAATCACACATAATATGAATCCCTTGACCTCAAAGATCAGGCACAGGTGCAGGGATTGAGCTTAATAAAACTTTAGCCCTATAACTATCACCATATACTAGTGAAATCAATCAGTCTTTATAATATAAGCAAAAATGACATTTGTATGAAAAGTCTGTGACCTTGACTTAAAAGCCATGCCCCAGCTTGGGGATGGTGCCGAGAAAAACTTTAGACCTATATATACCATCATGCTTAATATTAATGAAACCAACAAAAGGGTCTTCATAATATAGCTATATAAATTTTAATGAAAATTTTAAGGTCACCAGCCTACTCAATGCCCTCTACATATCGGTAAAGTATCACAAAAATATCTTAAAGAAGTTTTAGTGTTATTGCCCGCACAAGATTTAAATAACCAAAGGAGAAAACTGCAGAATGGAGTCAGAAAGTCATTCTTGAATGTGATATGCCTACTCAATGTCTTATACATACTGGTGAAGTATCATGAAAATATCTTAACATGTTTTAAAGTTATGGTTTGCACAAAATTTTTACAATTCTGGAGACAAGGGGAGATAACTCATGGACCAAGTCAGTTAGAGTTGTCTTTCTTGTACCTGACACCCTACCAAATGCCCTCTACAACCTGACAGTTTCCTGAAAATAGCTCAAAGGGTAGTTAGGAGTTATGGGGTGCACAATAATGCAATTATGGACAGACAGATGGATGGATGGATGAATGGATGAATTCTATGCTGATAGCTATGTCCCCTAAACCTCTCGGTAGGAGGATAACGAAATTCAACAAAAGGTCTTGATGGTATAGCTATATAAACTTAGATGCAAATTTTTTTACTTTTATATAAAATTTCTAAATCTGTGACCTTGACCTCAAGGTCATACCCCGGGATGGGGATGATGGTGAGTAAAACTCTAGACCTATATCTACCAACATGTCAAATATAGATGAAATTCCTCAAAGGGTCTTGATGGTATAGCTATATAAACTTAAACACAAAAAACTTTGACTTTTTTATAAAAATTCTAAGTCTGTGACCTTGACCCCAAGGTCACCCCCAGGGTGGGGATGGTGCTGATAAAAACTTTAGACATATATCTACCATCATGCCAAATATGAATGAAAACCATCAAAGGGTCTTCAAAATATGAGGTCTTATAAACTTTAACGCAAAAACTTTGACCCAAAGACAAAAATAAAGTATGAACAAATAATGCTTCAAAGGACAGATGGACAGACGAACAGATTTCTTGCTGATAGCTATATCTGCTCAACCGTTCAGTTAGGGGATAATGAAATTTAATAAAAGGTCTTGATGATATGGCTATCTAAACTTAAACGCAAAAATTTTTACTTTTATATGAAAATTCTAAGTTCGTGACCTTGACCTCGGTCACACCCATGTGGGGGTCATGCGGAGTAAGACGCTAGGCCGATATCTACCAACATGTCAAATATAAATGAAATTCCTCAAGGGTCTTGATGATATGGCTATATAAACTTAAACACAAAAAACTTTGACTTTTTTATGAAAATTCTAAGTCCGTGACCTTGACCCCAAGGTCACACCTGGGGATGGTGCTGATAAAAATTTAAGACCTATATCTACCATCATGCCAAATATGAATGAAATCCATCAAATGGTCTTCAAAATATGAGGTCTTATAAACTTTAACGCAAAAACTTTGACCCTAAGACAAAAATAAAGTATAAACGAATAATACTTCAACGGACTGACGGACAGACAAACAGATTCCTTGCTGATAGCTATATCAGCTCAACCTTTCAGTTAGGGGATAATAAAATTTTATAAAAGGTCTTGATGATATGGCTATATAAACTTAAACGCAAAAATTTTTACTTTTATATGAAAATTCTAAGTTCGTGACCTTGACCTCGGTCACATCCAGGGTGGGGATCATGCCGAGTAAGATGCTAGGCCGATATCTACTAACAAGTCAAATATAAATGAAATTCCTCAAGGGTCTTGATGATATAGCTATATAAACTTAAACACAAAAAACTTTGACTTTTTTCACGAAAATTCTAAGTCCGTGACCTTGACCCCAAGGTCACCCCCGGGGTGGGGATGGTGCCAATAAAAACTTTAGAACTATATCTACCATCATGCCATATATGAACAAATCCATCAAAGGGTCTTCAAAATATGAGGTCTTATAAACTTTAACACAAAAACTTTGACCCTGTGACTTTTTTATGAAAATTCTAAGTCCGTGACCTTGACCCCAAGGTCACCCCCGGGGTGGGGATGGTGCTGATAAAAACTTTAGACCTATATCTACCATCATGCCAAATATGAACGAAATCCATCAAAGGGTCTTCAAAATATGAGGTCTTATAAACTTTAACGCAAAAACTTTGACCCTGTGACAGAAAGACAAACGAAGGAACAAACGAACGGACATACGAACGAAGGAACGAACGTACGTACGAACGAACGGACGAATGGAAAAGCGAAAACTATATACCCCCACATACTTCGTATGTCGGGGGTATAAAGACGGCTGTGTTTGATGTGTAATAACTCTACAAAAACAAGAGGCACATGGGCCACAACGCTCACTTGAGTTAACTGCTTAAGTCAATCAGGTCATTTACTCATCATTCCCTGTCAAGATTCAAGACAATGACTTAAACAGTTTTTGAGATATCTTACAAGGTTAAAATGCTGAAATTTTCAAAGGGTCATAAATCAAAAAGATATTTTGCTTACAAGCTCTTCCTACGCCAAAATGCCTAAGTCCACAAAGGTGCATAATATGGTTAATTTTTCATAAAATTATACCAAAATTTGATCAGGTCGTCTTCACATTAGTTCCAAACAGCCGCTGCAAAATTTCAAGAGCCCAGCCCAAGCGGTTCCTGAGCTATTTTGCTTGCAAGGTTTTCCTATGCCACAATGCCCAAGTTCACAAAGGGGCATAATTTGGTCTGTTTTTCCTTTAAATTGCTACATACTAAATATCTTAGCTCTGGGCCTTATCGTTTCAGAGAAGAAGATTTAAGTTTTTCCCATTTTAAGTCTATGGGAGCTAATGAGCCTCGGGGTGTGGCCAATTTGGACCCTAGGGGCATGGTTGGAAGGATTTATGTAGGTGACCACTTAACATTGCTACATACTAAATATCTAAGCTCTGAGCCTTATGGTTTCAGAAAAGAAGATTTTTGAAGTTTCTCCCTTTAAAAGCCTATGGGAGCTAATGAGCCCCGGGGCATGGCCAATTTGGATCCCAGGGGCATGGTTGGCAGGATTTATGTAGGTGACCGCTTAACATTGCTACATACTAAATATCTAAGCTCTGAGCCTTATGGTTTCAGAGAAGATTTTTGAAGTTTTTCCCATTATAAGTCTACTGGAGCTAATGAGCCCCAGGGCATGGTCAATCTGGACCCTAGGGGCATGGTTGGCAGGACTTATGTAGGTGACCACTTACTATTGCTACATACTTACTAAGCTCTGGTTATGGTTTCAGAGAAGAAGATTTTTTAAGGGTTTTTTCCCATTATAAGTCTATGGGAGCTAATGAGCTCCAGGGCGTGGCCAATTAGGACCCTAGGGGCATGGTTGGCAGGATTTATATAGGTGACCACTTCACGTTGCTGCATACTATATATCTAAGCTCTGGGCCTTATGGTTTCAGAGAAGAAGATTTTTTAAGTATTACCCATAATAAGTCTATGGGAGCTAATGAGCCCCAGGGTGTGGCCAATTTGGACCCTAGGGGCATGGTTGGCAGGATTTATGTAGGGGACCACTTACTGTTGCTTCATACTAAATATCTAAGCTCTGGGCCTTCTGGTTTCAATGAAGATTTTTGAAGTTTTTATTATAAGTCTATGGGAGCTAATGAGCCCCCGGGCCAATTTGGACCCTAGGGGCATGGTTGGCAGGATTTATGAAGGTGACCACTTAACATTGCTAAATACTAAATATCTAAGCTCTGGGCCTCATGGTTTCAGAGAAGAAGAGTTTTTTAAGTTTTTCCCATTATGTCTATGAGAGCTAATGAGCCTGGGGGCATGCCCAGTTTGGACCCAAGGGGCATGGTTGGCAGGATTTATGTAGGGGACCACTAAATATTGCTACATACTAAATATATAAGCTGTGGGCCTCATGGTTTCAGAGAAGAAGATTTTTTTAAGTTTTTTCCACTATAAGTCTATGGGAGCTAATGACATGGCCGGTTTGGACCCAAGGGGCTTGATTGGCAGAATTTATGTAGGAGACCACTAAACACAGCTACATACTTAATCTGTAAACTCTCTGCCTCATGGTTTCAGAGAAAAAGATTTTTGAAGGTTATTAGCTATATAGCTCTATATATACATATGACCCCCTGGGGTGTGGCAAATTTGCACCCCATGGGCTTGATTGGCAGGATTTATGTAGGGGACCACTAAACATTGCTACATACTAAATATATAAGCTCTGGACCTTATGGTTTCAGAGAAGAAGATTTTTTAAGTTTTTCCCATTATAAGTCTATGGGAGCTAATGACCCCCTGGGCGTGGCCAGTTTGGGCCCCAGGGGCTTGATTGGCAGGATTTATGTAGGTAACCACTAAACATTGCTACATACTAAATATGTAAACTGTGGGCCTCATGGTTTCAGAGGAGAAGAGTTTTTTAATTTTTTTTTCTATTATAAGTCTATGGGAGCTAACGACCCCCAGGGAGTAGCTAGTTTGGACCCCAGGGGCTTGATTGGCAGGATTTATGTAGGGGACCATTAAACATTGCTACATACTAAACATATAAGCTCTGGACCTCATGGTTTCAGAGACGAAGATTTTGTTTTTAAGTTTTTCCCATTATAAGTCTATGGGAGTTCACGACCCTCTGGGGTGTGGCCAGTTTAGACCCCGGGGCTTGATTGGCAGGATTTATGTAGGGGACCACTAAACATTGCTACATACAAAATATATAAGCTGTGGGCCTCATGGTTCCAGAGAAGACGATTTTTTTTATAGTTTTTCCCATTATAAGTCTACGGGAGCTATACCGCGGCATGGCAGCCATCTTGATTTACGAACCGTGACCATTTTTACAAATTTTCTATCCCCCTTTTAACTCAAGGCTCCACATAAAGTTTGAAGAAATTTGGCCCAGGGGTTTCAGAGGAGAAGTCATCAAAGGTGTGAACGGACGGACAGACGACAGACAGACAGACGGAGAATGATCACAATAGCTCATCCTGAGCCTTTGGTTCAGGTGAGCTAAAAATTGGAGTTCTATAACAAGAAACAATATGTGCTATATCACATCATAGTCTTAACTGGTACTGGTGAAACTGTAGGAGTTAGCTTAAAAGCAAGTAAGGATGCTTTATTAAGTAATAAGTCTATGAAAATTTCGTGTACTGTAATCTTGAAAGAATATGAAAATTTGGTGTATTGTAACCTGGCTGCAATTCTCTACATCTTTTTTCTATCCAATAACATACAAATAACAGCTTGATCAGATGAAAACTATAGTAGGAGTGAGCTAGAAATTAAATCACCTCATGGTCTAACTGTCCACCAAGTTTCAACATGATTCGATGAAAACTGTAGGAGAAGTTACCGGAAACAAAGTCTAAGTCCGAAAATTGTTAAAGGGTGTAATAACTTTAACAAAATCTGGTGTACTGTAACCTCAAAATAATATGCGTTGTAACACCACATGGTCTAACTGTCCACCAGGTTTCAAAGCGATCTGATGAAAACTGTAAAAGTTATCCAGAAATGAAGTGTGGACGGACAGACAGACAAACAATGGCGGGTATGTCATAATACCCCGCCACTATCATGTGGCGGGGAAAATAATGTCAGAAATTCTACCAAGAGTATCCCATCCCCATTACATACCCCTGCAGCATTAAGTAAAGCACACATAGCCTCAGCTTCTCCTTGACTCTGAACATATGGAATCCCTAGAATATCTAGCATTTCACAGCACTGGAAAAAAATAACAAGAAAATAATGTTGTGGGTACTCATCAGAAGTGGCTCCGCAAAAGCATACAGGAACTTCTTAATAACATGATTAACTGCAGCACAGTTTTGGATAAAACAAGGTTAAAAGACAGACCCCAAAAATGTAGCATATCCAAACAAAAATGTATAAATTATATATAAAATGACCATTTACATACATGTGATAATGTTGTGATCTGTATGAGGGAGATTTGCCATTGTGATGAGGGAGATTCTTAACAAATGTAAAGAATATATAGGGAAATTTTCAGTTCACATGAGGGAGACTCCAAAATTTTGGCAAAAATTAGTGTCAAAATCAGGGAGCCTCCCTCCTGATGAGGGAGGTATCACATGTATGCATTTATGGTCATTTTTCTATAATCTAAACATTTTTTTTTTTTTTTTTGCATAAAACAGTTGTTTAGCCAACATGGGTTTTTGCTTTGGATCCCATTAAGTGTTACAAAAAGGTTGTGTATACAAATATGAGGGCTGTGCATTAAAGAAAATTGGAACTTCTTACTGTTAAAGATGAAAAAGTATGAATATAGGATGTATTTTACAAAATATCAATTTAAAATAAGTTTTGGGAAAGTCTTCACTCTTGCTGGAGGGCAAGAGATAAGGGGAGTATCCAAGTAAATTACCCATATGTTTTGAGCAAATACTTAATTATTTTCAAAAGCATGGTATTGATACCCAATTGATTTGACAGAGTACCCAATTATTTCCAAATTCAATGGTGAAAATTAAAGTTTCAAGGCCAGAAAAACACATGATTTCTATCATATATTATGATTACTGCACATAATATGTGTTTTTAGTCTTCATATGACAAATATAATTAAAATTAATATGGTATAATAAAATACCATGTTTTAAATACCTAAATCAGGCTTTTTTGTGCTCTTTTCAGTTTTATAAGTTTTACCCAATTAATTTTCATTTTGTGGGCTATCTTTACCCAAACCAGTAATTAAAATACGATTTTACCCAACTGATTGAATTTTGATGGGGTTAAATACCCAAATGCCCCAAAATTTATCTATTGCTTTGATTGCTGTGCTAAAATATTGGTTGAAGCTATGGTTTATTTCATGCACAAAGGCTTTTAGATGATTTGAAATGTTGTATAATATTCAGTTTGCAGAAGGTCAAAACTAACAACTCAAATCTGTGTTAAGCAAGCACTAATGGGAAAGCCAAAACTGATTGCTTTAATAAGACATGTGAAGAGCAAGAGTAGCCACACTATCCAATAAGTTTGAGTCTAAGTTGTAGTTTTACAGCCCAGTTAACACTTTCAAGGTCATGATGAGCCAGTCAGTTAACTTACTCACACTTTTCCTGGCCAGGATTAGTCCTTTAACCCATTGTATATTGAATAGACTCTCCCACACTATATATTGGAAGAGTCCAATTTCAATTTTAGGTACATCTGGCTATGAGATTTACATATTCCTAGAGGAAAATGGCTAAACTGTTTGCAAACAGTGGAGACCCTGTGTCACGTCCCTGTTTTATCTTGAATATATTTTTATATGTACATAGTATAAAAAGAAGTTTGTTTTGATTTTTATTACCCAGGTTAGATTATTGCATTTGTAACTGGAGCGCTGATTATGATGACAGTTTTACTTTTTAAGAGAGTAGGTACACTTCAGCTTTCAGGCTACGGTATTACGGTAATCATGAGATATGTATGCTAGGGGTGTATTTGATTATTTACGTCTATATACTTGAGCGGTTACCAGAACATTGTATATTCCGAGTGAACCTAGGTTTGGTGATCAATATCTTCACTGTTCTGGGATTGATTTTTGTCTCAAGGCTATCTTTTGAATGGGAGACAATTTTCTTTCATAATCTTGCAGTTTTGTAGCGTTCCGAGAGAAAAATGTTTTTTACTTCAGTTTGAGCAGTCGCTATGTAAGATTTTGCACAATTCAGACAATCGAACAGGTTATTTTAAATCTTGACTATCACAGTTTTCTTGTGAATATTATTTTAGATCTTGAATATCACGGGTTTCTTGTGGACACTTGTTTCAAAATTTGCCACATTACTATAAAAGTTCCCTGTTTAAATAGAACTACACACACTACAATATTTTTCATTTGAAGACTGATCATTGCCTTCCTTTCTATTATGTTATGATGTTGTGCTATATCTCGGGGATCTGACCATGGTAAGTCAATAATTTAATTTTATTCTTGCAATATTCTTGCTCGTCTTTACCGCAGCTAAGATTCGAGTAGGTAAATTTATTGCTTTATTACACTGCGATTCATATATCGTTCATACTTACAAATCCCGGCATGATATGTAGATAGACCCTGATCAGATGTGTACACTTTGGTTATATGTGTAGACCCTGATCAGACGAATAAGCCGTGTCGAGTGTGTAGACCCTAACCAGATATGGAAATTAAATTTGGTCAATTCTATAGATCCTGGTCAGCCAGGTGAGTCTGATCAGCTCTGTAGACCCTGATCAGAATGCAAACATTAATATTCTTACTTGAGTAGAGAGATAAATGGATCAGAGCAATGATAGCACTAGCATATTTTAACATAACATATTCTGATCTGACATGTATATTATTTTAAACCTTCATGATTACCAGACATATACGCTTGAATGTACGACACAGTTAGGCGTTATGTTAACTGCATACACATTCAGTAATTAACACAATTGTGTTTGTATGTATTCATAAGACTTTCACAGTTGTATTTATATGTATTTGCATCACAAATGGCACATATGATAATTATCTTAAACACATATACAGAGGTTCTTTTTTATTTGATTATACGCAAGTCTGTTCACTAGAGTTTTGTACTGTAAAATGGCTCAAGCAGCAAGGAGTCATGTTTGAGGCTATGACGATGGCATGTTGATATTGTACCCAATGATTACGTGGGGATGATGTGTGATCGTGTAATCATTGTAGTGTAATGGCAGTTATAATTTATTGTAGCCTTTAGCGTCCTAAAGGGATTTTTACAGTGGAAGATGCATGGGTTCTTCCTGTAAGAATGTGTAATTGTCGAGATGCCATTCCTCCGATTAATGTAGAATTTGGTGTGTTAGCAGATATATTCTGACTGTGTGTCTGCCTGTGTTGGATATATGAACAATATTATATATCATTAACAGCATCCCTGTGGTTTTTGGATCTGATTTTGCTATATAATAATCAATTGCAACGGACTTGTTGATTTACAACATTTAGGGTACACACTCTGTATACCTAGTGGAAATTAATAGGGCAATATCTTGTAATGTTTGATATCGAGATTTCTAGGACATGATACTTATTTTCAGGTCTCGTATATGTATCTGTTTTCGTCACTGTGTTTGTATCCTGTTATCATCGTCACTCCATAACCATGATTTGACAACTACAAGTTTTTCCGGGAAGTTGTATCCACCAAGGTTGTATCCTATCAAGTACAAGTGGTACCCAGTAGATGACATGGAGTAAACATCCGTTTACATCACAAGTGACTCAGTTATGTAATATTTTCAATTTTATCCACTTGGTGAAAATTATGAAGCTACCAGGATCTTCCAGAAATATCTCGGACATTCAATTTATGAAATTTTGAAGATTGCTTTATATTTTTTTTTTCTTAACTTTCTAAATACATGCTTGTTTTTATTCATAAAGTGTTGTGTTTATCCTCTGATTGCTTGTGATTGCGTCTAGTCCATTGTCACCGGCCCAATTCTCCTCCGTTCACGTGACACCCTGATCAGACGTCACGTTCTGTGGCGTCTGATCTGGGTCTGTACTGTTTGCCAATAACCCTTTTACGGGTCTACTACAATGGGTTAACCCGTACTTGTGCACATACTTTTGCCAGTAACTGACAACTGCCCTTCTGGAATCAGCAGAAGGGGATGATGACCGTAGAAATGATTTCATGATCAATCTCCATGGAAGTTATGTGGCTGAGCTGGGATTTGAACTTGAAACCCCTGTATCTTCAGTCAGGCTTACTATCGACTGGGCTATGAAGCCCAGCCCTATCTGATAAGGGCCTAAGCTATACATCAGGGCCCAGTTGTTCAAAGCAACGTTAGCTGAACAAGCTTGCTTATGACAAACTCATTAACTGTTGTAGCTAAGGTATTTTCAAATACAGTGATATTTTTGCTGCAAAAATGTGAGTACCTTTTGCAATGCAAAAGCTACTCACATTTTTTCAGCAAAAAAAATGTCAATGTATTTGCCATATTTCAAGGTAGCTAACAACTTTGTTAAGTTCTGAACAACTGAGTCCAGTATATCCATTAGTATCCAATGATTCCGTATGCAGACAGTCAAGGCCCTGATCAGACTGTGCAGATGTGAGGTTGATCTGGACCTCTGCTGTCTATATATAAATATGAAGACACATTTTCCTAAGGTGTGGCTCAATTTTAAGCCTGATTGCACATTTTTCTTTTTAACCCTAAAACTACCAATCACAACAATTGTTGTCTGCTTTGTCATCTGCTTGTGATTTTAAAAGTCATTTTTGCAAACAGTGTGGACCCAGATCAGACTGCTCCTCTAGGAGCAGTCTGATCAGGGTCCACACTGTTTGCCTGTATGCAAAAATAGGTTTGAAAAGTTTGCAAGAATATTCAGCAGACGACATAAACAGACGTCATTTTCAGATGCAGGTTTTCTTGACATTTTAAGGGTTAACCTTTACCAGTTTTTGGACTAAATCAGCAGACAACACACTGATAATATCTTTCTTAGTTTTCTTATTTTTCCTAGAAAACAGGATTTGACAGATCATGCACACTGTCTCCATTGGAGACAGTATGCATGAAACCTCAAAACCTATTTTCTGGAAAAATTAAGAAAAAGTATTTCATTGTGTCGTCTGCTGAAAATTTTACCCAGGGTGCTAAGCATTAAAAGACTTTTAAACAAACTATGTGATATAGAGTAATTTGAAGCATTTTATCAATCTTGCCATACTGATCTAATTTTTTACCTCTTTTAGACATCTATTGAAATTTCTGCGGCCCTGTCTTTGCTGTGATTGTTTTCCTTGTCTCCCTGGAAACCTTGTCTGTTGTCTCTTCATCATGGCTTCCCACTTCAATTCTGGTGCTCTTCCTTCCACAACAAATACAAGCTTAACTCCTAATTGGACCAGATGGGAAATGCGGAAAAATAAGTTTCTGAAAGAGAAGCAAAAAATACAAGTTTTGAGGTGTTTTTGGCAAAGCACTCCTAATGAGTATGTACCCACAACCTTTGGTTTTGTTGAGCAATAAAATATCAACCTGAGCCCAGTTGTTCAAAGCATCATTAGCTTAACGAGCTTTTTAGTGGTCAAAATGTTAACTGTTCTAGTAAGTGCAATACTGATTTCACAGGTACATGTATTTTTGCTGAAAAAATGTGAGTAGCTTTTGCATTTGCAAAAACTACTCACATTTTTTCAGCAAAAATATTTGCATATATGCCATATTTGATGATCAAAAATTTAACGACATCGTTAGTTTTGAACAACTGGGCCCTGTTAGTTGTGAACAAGTGCACTACCTATAGCTACCACATTTACCCTAAATATTGGAACACCTTAACTCCTTAGCATACTTGTCCTAAACCGTTTAACAACTCCATCTGACTCCCTTTTGATGTGTCTAAAACATGCTGAATGAGTGGCAAACAGTGTATACCCTGATCAGACACTGCATTCTGCGGCGTCTGATCTGGGTCTACTCTGTTTGCTCAGGCCAGTCTGTCCCAATACATAGGGTATTACGGTATTCATTTGTCTCAGTTACCTACAGGAAGCACCTGCTCAAGATACTTCCGAGTCTCACAATGTATTGCTTTTATGGAGAAATAAGGTAAATATTTATCTGTTGTTTTTTTTCTTGTTTAGAGCTCTCGTCAGATGTTTATAAGACACAAAATTTTCAAGCACACATACTGACTGATAAACAGGTGGATGGAAAACTGAATAATACTATGCTTATTTGCAGCTAATTCACAGGTCCAGATTACTTGCTTTTTCCACCAAAACACTGGTATTTCTATTTCTCCACAAAAACAATTTTGTGATACTCATTAGAAGCACCTCACCATTAGAAGCACCTCACCAAGATGCTTCTAATGATTACCCACAACATATGATGCGCAACGCATAAAAAGGGGCCCTTATGTAATTTACAGACAACACAGGCCCTGATCAGCATGCGCATAAGTGCAGGCTGATTTGGGCCTTCATTGTCCATATACAGAATCAATGTATACTGTAGTATATGTCGCCGAACAGAAAATGCCCAGATTAGACTGCACAGATGCAAATGCTTGGACCCACTTTGTCCACAAACGTAAGGACCTTTTTTGTGTGTTGCTCATCATATGTTTTCATGGAGAAATAAAAATATTTACCTCATACCCCTTATCTAGTGCTATGAGCTATGACACTTACCTGAGGAATGGCTTTGAGACGACCCCTTGCATCTGTTTGACAGACTGTGTCTCATAAACCCAGATGCTGAGATCCACTGCCAGAGTCTGTCCTGCCAGGGATGACAGGGGCCTGTGTTGCTGGACTGGTGCCAGGATCTGCCATAGCTGGGTTACTCCCATTACTCAATGTATGCAATAACACTGAAAAAATGATTAAAAACTATATTATTACAAGCACTTCAAGCGCTTTTGTTTATATAATAACATCAATACACCACAACCTCTGTATAACACTATTACTGGGAGCTAAAGCAAAAACCATGTAAGCCAAACACTGTGTTGTATCCAAAAAAAAATGTATACACAGTATAATATACAAGAATTCCGCGGAAGGCGTCATCGCACCTGCTGGCGCAAAAGTCACAGGAGCCACAATCAGAATGTGGTTATTAAATAAGTTTATTTCATTCTTAGCAGTGCTTACTTGGAAAACTGGGTTGAAACAAAATGAAGACAAAGTGCCTAGTGGGGCACATATATTCCAGGTCAGTCCCATTCCCTCTAATGGCTAGATCTTCAGCACTGACTTTTCGTATCATACAGCCCAATGATAACGGAATGTTGACGTAAAATGTGTAAAAGTCACTGGAGCATGAAATATAGGTCAAGGTCACGAGTCAAGGTACCTGCTAATTCAGTACATCAAGGAGAAGCACAATGCAAGGTATGGTGGTTGTAGGCCTTATATTTGAGGAGTTATCAAACATCAACGTAAAATGTGTCAAATATAGGTCAAGGTCACTGGGTCAAGGTACCTGCCAAGCCAGTGCAATGAGGTGAAGCACTATGCAAGGTTTAGTGGTTGTAGGTCTTATATTTGAGGAGATACCGAACATCAATATAAAATGTGTCAAAGTCACTGGAGTGCACAATATAGGTCAAGGTCACCAGGTCAAGGTACCTGTCAAGTCAGTACATCGAGAAGAAGTGCTATATAAGGTTTGGTGGTTGAAGGCCTTACAGTTGAGGACGGAAGGGTGACGTAAAAGGTGTAAAAGTCAATGGAGCATGAAATTTAGGTCACGGTCACCCAGTCAGGGTATCTGCAGAGTCCGTACATTGAGGAGAAGCACTACGCAAGGTTTGATGGTTGTAGGCCTTATAGTTGAGGAGATATTGAACGTTGACGTAAAATGTGTAAAAGGCACTGGAGCGCAAAAAAATAGGTCAAGGTCACTGGGTCAAGATACCTGCCAAGTCAGTTCATATAGGAGAAGCACTATGCAATGTTTGGTGGCTAGAGGTCTTACACTTGAGGAGATCTGGAACGTTGACGTAAATTATGTCAAAGTCACTGCAACCAAAATATAGGTCAAGGTCATCAGGTCAAGGTATCTGCTAAGTCAGTACATTGAGAAGCACTTTGCAAGGTTTGATGGTTGTAGGCCTTATAGTTGAGGAGATATCGAACGTCAACGCAAAATATGTCGAAGTCACTGGAGCGCAAAATATAGGTCAAGGTCACCGCGTCAACGTACCTGCTAAGTCTGTACATCTAGGAGAAGCACTATGCAAGGTTTGGTAGTTGTACGCCTTACAGTTGAGAAGATCTGGAACGTCAACGTAAATTGTGTCAAAGTCAATGGAGCGCAAAATATAGGTCAAGGTCACTGGGTCAACATATCTGCCGTCAGGAGGTCAGAGAGATGTGTCAGGCAAGGTATGATGGTTGTTGTAGAATTGTAGTTGATTAGAATACTAACTTTGATGTAAATGTCGAACTTCAACATAACAGAACTGTTAAGAGACAGACGGACGGATGATGGGACAGACAAATGAAAAAGCGGGCACCTATGTCGCAAAGTCAGGAGGTCAGGGAGATATTTCATACAAGGTTTGATGGTTGTTTAGTCTTGTAGTTGATTAGAATACTAACTTTGACATAAATGTCGAACTTCGACATAACAGAACTGTTAAGAGACGGACAGACGAACAGACAGATGAATGGAAAAGTGGGCACCTATGTCGCAAAGTCGGGAGGTCAGGGAGATGTTTCATGCAAGGTTTGATGGTTGTTTAGTCTTGTAGTTGATTAAAATACTAACTTTGACATAAATGTCAAACTTCAACATAAATGTTGACAGACGGACGGACGAATGGACAGACATACGGAAAAGCGGACACCTATGTTGCAAAGTCAGGAGGTCAGGGAGATGTTTCATGCAAGGTTTGATGGTTGTTTAGTCTTGTAGTTGATTAGAATACTAACTTTGACATAAATGTCGAACGTCGACATAAATGTTGACAGACGGACGGACGGACGGACAGAAAATCGGATGCCTATATCGCACCCTGCTACAAGCAGGTGCAATAAAAAGCACCGCAAGCATAGTACCCCACCAGTTTGGTGAAAATCCATCAACATTCACTCAAGTTATTGTATGGAAACGAAAATATGGACATGTCTCGGGCTGATAACTCCATCAAAAATTGATAAATTTGCCCATTAGCAATCCCAAACCAGATCTCCACAATACCAATGCACATACCAACTTTGGCAAAAAACCATTGACATTTACTGAAGTTATCGTCCAGAAACAAAAATACGGGCATGTTTTGGGCAGATAACTCGTCAAAAACTGACGAAATTTGCCCATTAGCAATCCCAATATGAGCTTAACTATACCTAATTTAGTGCCACAGAGGCCTTTCTGTTATTTAAACTTCATCAAACCAGATCTCCACAATATCAATGGACATACCAAGTTTAGTGAAATTCCATTGATATTTATACAAGTTATCGTCCGGAAATGAAAATACATGCACTTGGTGATTGTGTAATTCAAAGGCATAGCTGGTTTTACAAGGATGTCTGCTTTATCACTAATTCCTTTAGCACCCTCTGGGACAATAAATGATTCACATTGCTGTCTACTTTATTCTAAATTCTTTTAGCACCTCTGGGACTGTAAATAATTCACATGGCTGTCTACTTTATTCTAAATTCTTTTAGCACCCTCTGGGACAATAACTGATTCACATGGCTGTCTACTTTATTCTAAATTATTTTAGCACCCTCTGGGACAATAATTATTCTAAATTCTTTTAGCACCCTCTGGGACAATAACTGATTCACATGGCTGTCTACTTTATTCTAAATTATTTTAGCACCCTCTGGGACAATAATTGATTTCACATGGCTGTCTACTTTATTCTTAATTCTTTTAGCACCCTCTGGGACAATGAATGATTCACATGGCTGTCTACTTTATTCTAAATTCTTTTAGCACCCTCTCGAACAATAATTGATTTCACATGGCTCTCTACTCTATTCTCATAGGTCTAGATAAGGGAGGGTATCCGGTAAATATTTTTCTTATTTCTCCACAAAAACATATGTTGTGGGTACTCATTAGAAGCGCCTCAGCGAGGTGCTTCTAATGAGTATCCACAACATATGTTTTTGTGGAGAAATAAGAAAAATATCAATACTTCTGGATTGAAAAAAGCACCTTAATTAGTGCTATGAATTTCTTAATTCTTTTAGCACCCTCTGGGACAATAACTGATTTAACATGGCTGTCTACTTGATTCTAAATTCTTTTAGCCCCCTCTGGGACAATAACTGATTCACATGGCTCTCTACTTTATTCTAAATTCTTTTAGCACCTTCTGGGACAATAATTGATTTCACAGGGTTGTCTACTTTATTCTAAATTCTTTTAGCACCCTCTGGGACAATAACTGATTCACATGGCTGTCTACTTTATTCTAAATTCTTTTAGCACCCTCTGGGACAATAACTGATTTCACATGGCTGTCTACTTGATTCTAAATTCTTTTAGCCCCCTCTGAGATGATAATTAACTGATTCACATGGCTGTCTATTAGATTCTAAATTCTTTTTAGCATCCTCTGGGACAATAATTGATTTCACAGGGCTGTATATTTTATCCTAAATTCTTTTAGCATCCTCTGGGGTAATAACTGGTTTCACATGGCTGTCTACTTTACTTGTAATTCCTTTAGCACCATCTGGCGCAATATCTGGTTTCAAACAGCTGTCTACTTTATTTTTAATTCCTTTAGCACCTTCTGGGACAATAATTGGTTTCACATGGATGGCTACTTTATTCTTAATTCATTTAGCACCCTCAAGGGCAATAACTGGTTTCACCTAGCTGTCTACTTTACTGTACTGGTAATTCCTTTACTTTAGTGCCCTCTGGGGAAATCACTGGTTTCAAATAGCTATATTATATACTTTATTTGTAATTCCTTTACAACCCTCTGGGACAACTACTGGTTTCACATGGATGGCTACTTCATTCATAATTCCTTTAGCACCCTCTGGGTCAGTAACTGGTTTGCCACTCTGCTTTATTCTAAATTCATTTAGCACCATATCATATCATCATATATCATAATCAGATTTTTGATTAATGTGCAGGTGCAGGTACAGGGGCAACATCCACACCAGAGGGTCCCCTTCCAGATAGCTGGCTTGCTGCACGCATGGCAGATCTCACACCAGATCTCCAGGTACATCTATCATGAAAGTTGATGACCGAGAGCTTCTATTCTCTGCAATCCCTCTCTGTCAGCTGTTTCCATGCCATCTTGGGCCTCCCAGGCCCACGCTTTCCATCAACCTGTATGTCAAAGGCTGTCTTGACTGCACCATTGGAGCGTTCCACTATCCATACCATCGGAGTCTTCTCTCCTTCAGAATCTGGTCCAGATCCTCAATGCCAAGCCGCACAAATAGCTCATTGGACCTGGTGGTGACAATGTCTTGCGGTCTGACATTGCAGATCTGTCTGATCATTGCCCTGTCATTTCGCTGCAGACGCTGGAGGTTTGGTTTTGTCAATGGCCAAGTCTCCCTGGCATGGAGCATTGCACTCAGCACACAAGAGCTGTACACACGGCCACGTGTTTTGAAAAAGAGGTGGCGTGAAGAGAGAACTGGTAGCAGATCCTTGAACTTCTTCCAGGTCGTTTTCACATGTGTTGTGGTTGAAAGTTCAAAGCCACCTGCTGCTGAGAGCAGTTACCACTTCACGCTTGTCAGCAGCTAAATTATTCACTGGTTCATCCCTGGTGAATGAATGTCATTAGACGTATCATTACGAATAACAATTTCATAGAATTAATGATGTTGGCGCGAAGGTGCTGTCGTAAAAAAGGATTTGTCCGTTGAAACGCACCAAACCATCACAAACGATCTGATCTGATTCTGGCATATGTGCAGAGCGGGGTTTTTTCAACGGGTGCATCAATTTTTATTAATTCAGACCATCGGGATTGCTACCAAGGGAAACAACTTCAAAATTCGCGCACTACACAATTAAAGACGGATTTGATTAGGCCTTTCGAGCGCACGATTGTGGGACAACTCGGCACATAGCAAACTCGGCACATAACCAACTCGGCACATAGCAAACTCGGCACATAACCAACTCGACCCATAAGTAACTGATTAGTCCAATTATCTGTTGTTATGTTGAATAATCCACCGTTACAAACAACCAATTAAAGGTTGCCTTTGAACTTTAATCATTTTAACTTGAATGTGGCAAATATTTACAATATAAATTTCATGCTTAGAAGCGATTCTATCGAGCAACTACAATCTATGATTTTGAGCAGAAATAAAATATACTCCTGGAAACCACCTGTTTTACTTTTTGGGCATCGTCGCTTGAAAACTTGTCTTCGAAGGTTCCGATCGATCAGGTTAGACAAAAACTGGCCTGCTCAGTCTCAAAACCCACGAGTGTTTGGCATACAGCAACCTAAGTAATCATACTTTCCAAGTAGCGAACAACAAAAGCATTGATCAGACTGCACGGTTGATCTGCACCTTTATTGTTAGCACATGCAATTTGCAGGTGACCCCGTGAGGGAGGGGGGGGGGGTTTCTCACGACGGGGCTCAAATACTAAGGTGGGGCACATAGTTCCCTCAGACTATCTTACAGAATTGAAATATGAAAAAAAAATATAGTATGAGCCACGACGAAGAAAAGGGATCATTCGGACAGCCCATACGGTCAAACTTTCAGTGTGCATGCTCAGCGCCTTAGAAGATCAAGAACTTTGGTTCTTTGGCTGAATGTTACTCATGACCTACAGCTTAGGTGAGCAAACAGCGAAGGTTTTGGCGAGACTGCGTGGATGCGCTGGGCCACTTGAACCTTCGCTGTTCGCACATGCAACAAATGGTAATGAGGATCAATAGTCTACCTTTAAGGCTTTTTAGAGCAGAAATAAGAAGAAGAAAAAAGTATATATCCCCTTTTATCACTAGGTTATACCTTTTGTAGATCTTTATTAACTCAAAAGGACGGCTGATAGAAGTTTGGCGATTCCAGGAATCTCGTTTCTCCATATTCACATTTACAGGTTCGAAATAAATTCCGACTTTCTGAATTCGCTTTGTTCATCGGGTCCATAGAAACATCCCAAACCACACCAAAACACCCAAACCATCATTAAATCCCCACCACCACCACCCTACAAAAAAAAACAAAAAAACAGTCTTGTATGATAGGGTAGAGTCAGATTAGGTTGCGCAGAGATATATCTTGAAAGTAAGAAGGGCTGGGGTTATGTACAGCACCCCACACTGCCAAGGTAACCACCCCAAACCTCATTATAGTGTGTTCATAATTGATTAAAGCACCCCAAACTGCCTTAATTCACCCCTGTATGACAGTGTAGAGATTGATAGTAATATAGGGTATCAGAACACTGATGGCAAGACGTGATTCAATCAGCTTCATATAACCGTTACCAAAATTCACTCAAACAAAGCTGACACTTAAGTGATTAAAGTTGACACTTAAGTGAATATAATCACTTAATGATAGGTAAGTAGATTTCAGACGGCACCTCTTCAAAACCAAACTTTGTTATTAAGTCTATCTTCCCTGAAAAATAAGAAACAAACAAAAAAATAATAAAAATGAAAAATAAATAAATAAATAAGGGAACAAAGGCTATGACGCTGGTGCCAGTCAATGTCAACACCAAGTTAAACAATTATGTTCATGTAAATATAATTAAATAAAAAATTATGATAATAAGGAGTACATTTCATTACGTGTTAATTAGGCCTTACTCGATATTATTTTATCGCTAAAACTTATCACATAAAAATCAAATATTTTATACAATAATATATATTTTGGACCATTTTTCTGCATCACATTTAATTAATATCAACCTTTTTAGATGTTATTCCAGTTTTCTGCTTTCTATTCTTTCATTCTTTTTTTTTTTTTTCACACATTCATTCACCCAAGTTCGTTTACATGATCGTTCTTTGATGAAAATTATTATTATTATTATTATTTTTTTTTTTTTTTTTTTTTTTTTTTGTTTCTATAGTTGTAACTTTAATATTAATTTATGCTTTAAGTCTTGCTATTTGGTTTTATTAACATGTTTGAGGTGGTTTGGGGTGGCTTGCTTGACGGTTTTGGACATACTGTATTCTACCCAGTTAACCCAAACCCACCACGGGCCACTTCAACACACCTAACCCATCTCTATCTGACCCTACCCTGACCCTACCCTATCATACAAGAGTGGTTTGGGGGGGGGGGGGGGGGTTAAGGGTGGTGGTGGGGGGGGAGAGGGGGTTATGGATGTTTTGGGGTGGTTTGGGGTGTTTCTATGGACCGTTGTTCATCTAGAGTTTATTGTTTAATTAAACAATGAGCAAAACAAAGACTTATTAATAATTTTTACTAAAAGATAAAAAAAGCAGACAAATAGAATTTCTAAGCAACCTCAATCCAATTCATACCGATTAGCACTTTAATCTGAACTGAACATTTAGTCTCGTTGAGGCGGTTCTAACGAGTACCCACAATCTATTTTTAGCAGAAATAAGAAAAATAATGTTTAACCCTGTAAACCCAAGTTTCACTACATAAAAGTGGGTTTTAGAGGGGAGGGGGGCGGGGGTCAAAATTATACAAGCGTAAAAATGGGCCATAAAAATTAAAAGGAAATTTTCAGATGAAAAACTCAGATATTTTTCTGATCACTGCTGAAAAACATATATTTTGATTTCTAACTTGAAGTATACATAGTCTATGTTTTAGAATACAAATAAGAAAAACTGGTATATACATACCTCTGTATACCTAAGTAATCTATTAGACTAACAATTATACAATTTCATGGCCTACTGAATGGTTAAAGATATAATTTGAAGAAAAATAAAGAAGTAAATTTATCTTTCCTAACTTTTCCTTTTTATAATTATCTATAAAAAGTGTAAACTACATCTAAAATAGACGCATAAATGCACAGATATATAACTATATTATTGTGCCGAGTTTGCAATGTGCCGAGATGGTATGGGCCGAGTTGGTTATGTGCCGAGTTGGTTATGTGCCGAGTTTGCTATGTGCCGATTTCACCCGGCACCGAGCGCACGCGTCGCGTAATTTTATCAGAATCTACGTTTCGCCGGCTCCCAAGACGTACCTCCTCCTAGTCGTTCCCCGCCCCCGCCCCTACCCCCTACCCCCTCCACCCCGCCAAGTTGTTTTGCCTCTATTTTCACCCCTGGTCGTTTCGTCCTCCTCCCCCCCCCCACCCCCCCCCCCCAAAAAAAAAAAAAAACAAAAAAAAAAAAAAACACAATACCATTTCTCCCCTATAGACGTTTCGCCCCCATACCATTTCTCCCTGGTCGTTACCTCCACAACTTGGCCTGTTTCGCAGTACCTTGTGTGTGAACTCGGACCTTATATTGGCTCCAAGATATGAATAAAATATTAAAACAGGTTATGAACATTTGTACATATATGGAGAAAATGCAGTTTAAGTAAGAATACAAACACCGTTTTCAAGCATGGCAGTTGCAGTTACTGGCGAACGAAAAATAAATGCATTTTATGCAAAGACGGGCGGGCGCGTGCGTGAGAGAGAGAGAGACAGAGAGAGAGAGAGAGAGAGAAAGAGAGGCGAGAGTAATCAACAAAAAAGGAAGAACCATTAGTAATAAAATACAATATGATCGCATATTAATATTTGTGAAATTATAAGGGAAAAGGAAGACGAAGAAAGGAAAGGAAAGAAAGAAAAAAGAAAATATTTGTTTCGTGAATCGATGTCGGCTTCCATTGGATTCTTTTTATCAAGGTGAATAAAGTTTACCCTGTTGTGATCCATGCCATTAATCACCTTGATTACGCCATTATTTGTGAGGTATGAAAACACATGCTCTTAGCAAATGACTTTATTTATCTCGTTAGTTCATTTACCTGTTTTAGATAGTGTCCCAGATAGCATGACACCGTTGGCCCAACGTTGGCATTGAGTTGTATCGTTGGCTGATTGGTATCCGTTGGCTGTCCAATGCTGACTTACCATGATATTAATATAAGCTTAACTATACATAATTTAGTGCCACAGAGGCCTTTCTGTTATTTGAGCTTCATCAGTGTGGCTAATGAATTATCTCTAAGCCAGTTTTTGACAATTTATCTTTGCCCTTTGTCTTGATCAGACTTTTAACATTTTAACCTATCATCTTTATTTCATCCTCACTATATTTCACCTCTTTGTCTTATTTTTAACTTTCACTGCACTGACGCACGGTCTGAAGCACACCGGACACCTGCACATAATCCCCGCGAGGGGGTGATGCACTATCAGTAGATAGATAGATAGTAAAATAATGTCATAGTCGGCAAAATAATGGGCAAACGTTATGCAAAATACTGGAAATAAACAGTTTTATTTTATATCTGGTGTAAGGTTGGCCCAACGTTGGCTCAACGTTACCAAAAATATGCAGATCATATACTCCTTGTATAATGTTGGGCCAACGTATGGCCAAGGTAAGCATTTTTTTCTGTTGCTGATTCTGCTAAAGTGACAAAAATGTTACCAAAATCCGATTTCATATATCAACCGGTAAGCATAATTTTGATTTTCATGTTTTAAATCGAAATAAAATTGGTAGTGTGGATCAGTAACTGAGGCTGTAAATCCAAAGCGTTAAACGTTGGATCAACGTTGTGCCAACGTTGGCCCAGCATACCCTGAATAATATGAATACATAGAGGAGCTTATATGAGTGCTCATGTATTATTGAATTTATTAAATCCGTTGGAGAGAAGGAAAAGATGTATATATTTATATTACAAAACAAAATATAAAAAAGTCTTTTATCTAACAAATTGTAGTTCAGTTAATACAAGCTACCGATTTACTTAGCGTATTAATGTACCATGTGCATAAGGCACAAACACAGTATGAAGTAATCTTTATTACTGGCTTTCTGGTCCAGCGCCAATGTGACCAATAAAACTTGCTATATTAATTAGTAACCCAATACCTTGGAGTAATCTTGTTCATTACTGTTACCATCTATCAAAGATTTTATAACACTTTCGACTATCCCTAAAGCTAGCCTTTATACCATTTGAGTTCTGACTCTCTGAATGAATGCACCAGCAAAGGTCTCAAGATGTGATTTAAAGAAAAAGGATTAAGATTTTTATATACCAGTATAAATATATTATATATTCATTTCTAATCTAGGCAAAAATAATGAACTGCATGTGTCGGATATGAGAGCCCCTTATCAGACTGTGCAGTTGTGCACGCTGATCCGAGTCTTAGTTTGATGCCCATGTGACATTGTAGGTTTTGCTGTGCTCTGGCTCATTTGTGATTTTGACAGTCTTACAGCACAAACAATGTTTTACTAGAGTAATGGGTCAAAAACACTTTCACGGAAAACAGTGTAGACTCTGATCAGACTCCTCCTAGGGGACTGAGGAGAGAAAAAAAGCTATGTCAATTTTTAAAAAAGAAAATAATTGTATTGTAAAACCACTGCTTTTTAGTGAAATACTATTTTACATTCATAAAAAATAAAGTACTGTGCTGTAAAAATATAGTACCTTTTTTTGCATACCTCGCCTGTTGTGTTTGTGCCGTGTGGAGACTCTTCCTCTTGGTGTCTGGGAAGGGCTGCGGCTGCTGAACTTTTCTTTTACCTTTTATGCCAGAATCACAAATGAGCCAGAGCACATAAATAATACTGTGCTGTAAGAATTTCAAACTCACAAGTGAGCCAGAACACAGCAAAACCTACAATGTCACCTATGCATCCAGCAAAGACTCAGATTAGCCTTATGCAGTTCATTATTGCTGCCTAAATTGAAAACGAATATATAATTATATTCACATGTTGATTTGCTGTCGGAACAGTCCCTTTTCACTGGCAAAAAAAAATGGTTGGCATCATACATGATTTCTGCGTTTACCCAACATTAAAACTGTGCTAACGTTGGCCCAACGTTGTAATTAACATTGACATACGTTGACCTAACGTAATACCTACACGTTGGCCCAAGGATGGCCCAACGAGCAGATTTACGTTGGGCCAGCGTTAAATGTTTACGTTGTGCCAACGAAATTGACAACTATTATTCAACGTTAGCCCAACGTTAGAATGCCGTCTGGGCATTAAATTGGCCGGTTGATCCTTTGACATTGTCGGTGAACAACGGTGGAATGTCAAACAGTGTAGATCTTGATGACACGGCTAAGTACGAGCCGTCTCATCTGGTTCTACACATTGCAAAGATGTATGTTTTGTATGCAGGATTGAAAGGGGGTAAACATTACATTTTATATGTTTACAAAAGAAAAGAAAACGAAAAAAACAAAGAAGAAAAAAATGATAAAAAAAAAAAAACAGGAAAAAAAGAAATAATAATTAAAAAAAAATAAAGAAAAAGAAATAAAAAAAAAAAGATATGAAAAAGGTAAAAAAAAAAAAAAAAAAAGATGAAAAAAAAGTAGAAAAAAATATGGCTGGTAAATGGTTACAATATTCTTTTTAGGAAGACAATCTCAATATTTTGATGTAACAAGTCCTAGTCACACCTCCCCGAGCGGCCACTTTTAAGCCCCGGTGCCGGCCGAGAACTAAGGATAAATTATCCTTCGGCTGACATGATAAGGCGATGATAGGTTTCAGAGTTCTTTCTCAACTAACGTTAAAGAACAAACGTTGTTGAAATTGTGCTATCATCCGTGACATTAAGCCATTTATGCCGAATGCATTCTTCTATCTTTACTCTTCGGATCGGTCCATTTCCAAAGTAAGGAGTATCTGGTTAAGTTATACTATTACCAGTTTTATAGAAATTTCTGAATTTAATGTAAACAGTGTAGATCCTGATCAGACGCAGCATACTGCGCATCTGATCTGAATCAACGCTGTTTGCCAATGTCCCTTATAGGTACGCCAGGCTTAACTGGGTTAATGATCCTTATAAATGTGTCACAAACCCATGGACAGTTTTATAAAAGAGACATAAGCGCGCATCTGCCCGTCGATATCGGCTCAAGGGTCCCCCAATCTAGCGGATCAAGCATGGCTGTTACTCGACCTGTAATTGTAGTTACTAGTGGGCTAGCGTGCAGCCCTTCTTTGGAATTTTTTTTCAAACTGGAGTACTTTTTCCTTGGTGTAGGAGTCCCAAATGGGGCCAGCGTACTCCAGCTGAGGGCGGACAAGCGTATTATAGGCTGTTTCTATCACTTTCGGGCTTTTAGATTTTATGCTTCCTTTTATGTAACCTATTGTTCGGTTATCATTTCCGGTTATTCGGTCTATGTGGGAGTTCCAGGATAGGTCATTGGAAATATCAACCTCCAAGTATTTTGCATTTGTGATAACCTTCAAGACCTGACCATGTAATCTGTACACTGTATCAGCTTTCCTGGCTATTGTCACACATGCCACCTGGCACCTAGAGCGGTTGAACTCCGTCCCACTGGCTCTCCCACTCAGTCTGTCCGGGTCATTTTGTAGCACTGTTCCATCGTCAGAGCCTCCAGCTGTTAGGTAAAAAGCCGTGTCTCCGGCAAATAAGCGCACCTGCGATGACAGCGTCTCATGAAGATCATTCATGTATACAAGAAACAAGATATGCTCCAAGACTGAGCCCATGGGCACACCAGAGGTCACTGAGACCAATCCTAATTCCTCACCCTCAAGAAGAACTGTCTGTGACCGGTTACCTAGGAAGGCGCCATTTCAGGATAGTGCAGTTCCTCTGATCCCATGCTGATGAAGCTTCCAATACTACTTTGAGTGCAGCATCGTGACCCAGGGTGGAGTTGGCTACAGCTGTAAAATTGCTTTAAACCCCCGGTGGTTTACTCTACTGACCGTTCTAAGGCGATGGTCCCGGTGTTAGTCTTACTCTTTGTTGTTGTGTGGTTTATTCTACGAGGCAATTAATTTTATGTCTCACCTTTGTTATTTTGTTCTTGTGTTTTTCAGTCCATTTAGCATTGCGATTACATCGCTTCGGTAAGAGAGAGCTAATCTTAGTGCTCTTCGTACGTTTGTTCGATTTGAGCTTGTTTGGTTTTGTCTGTTTCCTCTTCCTCTTGATGTCTGAGAAGGGCTTCGTTTTGTGATTGTGGCACTCCCTGGACTTTTTTTCTTACCTTTTTTTACTTTGTCAAAAGCCTTCGAGAAGTCCAGCAGTACCAGATCAGTTTGCTTATCCGCACATTTATTCTTTGCAAGGTCCTCGAACAACATAGTCAGTTGAGTTTCGCATAACCTTTTCTTTCTCTGAAGCCACGTTGTAGAGCGTACAGAAGGTCATGCTTATCGAGGTGCTTTACTACGTGGGAAGCCCTGATATGCTCAAGTATCTCGCAGAGTATACTAGTGAAAGAGATCGGTCTGTACTTTGCAGACGACGATTTATCACCCTTTTTGAAGATAGGTGTAACTTGGGCTCGACACCACTCTGCTGGAAGTTTGCCTGTTTGGATGGAGCGCTCAAAAAATACTTGTATAATGAGATCAATTTCCTCGCGTAATTCTTTGTAGGAGTTGTTTGAGTCTATCCGGGCCAGCTGCTTTACCAGGTTTTAAATTCTGCAGAAGCTTCAGGATGCCTGCTACAGATATACCAAAATCTTCCATTATAGGGGTAGACTTCGGCACTCTATGGGGTGTGGGGGTGGGGGGGCGTAAGGGGGAGGGGGAGGTAATGATTCAGAGCTTATTTTGCCAGAGTGCCCTATCCTGAAGCTTCATGCTGCAGACTTTTTTAAGAGACAGGGGTTCTTTGGCGGTGAAGACTGATTGAAACTGCAGAATATGTACATCTGCCTTTTCAATTGTTTAGGTAATTAGTTTGTTTCCCTGTTTAAGGGGAGGAGTGCCAAGCTGATCCTGTTTTGAGCTCTTAAGAAAAGAAAACATGATAAGTTTTTCTCTTAGGAAAAAATGGCAAAAAATCATGCTGAATTGATAATTTAACCATTTGTTTTATGGCCGTTGTCCTAAACTCTCCAAACACTAAAGAGTCTGTTCACAACACGTGACTTTTCCAGATTTACCTCGGGGACTACTTTTCTCTGATAACACTGATTTCCTGCACTGTAATCTATAACCATAAAATCTTGTTTTACCGTAGGAAACTATTTAAAATGTGTAATTTGATTAGCTTTTTGAGGTTTAATTTCATTCGAGTTTCGCGTATCGAGTTGAAGATTTCTACCTTTGAGTTGAAAAGTCCGAGTATCGAGTTAAAGATTAGAAAGTGGTCAAAAAGAATTTTAAAAGGGGGAGGAATAAGGAAAGAAGGATGAAAAGTATGATATGGTTTGGTTTGGTGGTGCAAAGAAGTGGTCAAAAACAGTTTTAAAAATGGTTATGCTTTATTAGGTGTTGTCAGTATGCTTTGTAATGTAAGGAACATTGAAATATTATATATTATAGTTTTCCCATCAAAACCCGAATATTTCAACTCGAGTTTTCAACTCGAAACTCGAATATTTCAACTCGATACTCGAACTTGTCAATTTGAAACTCGAATATTTCAACTCGATATTTGAAAGTTTCAGCTAGAAACCTAAAAATTTCAACTCGATACTCGAATTTTTCAACTCTATACTCGAATATTTCAACTCGATACTCGAATATTTCAACTTGATACTCGATATACGAAAAAAAAAAAAAAAAAAGAAACCCTCTAAGAAACATACACTACTAATCCAACTTTGATATGGTATTTGTCGGGAAGGTGGGAGCGTAGGGGAGGTGGGGTGGGGTGGGGTTGGGTTGGGGGGATGTTCTCTCTTTGAGAACAACACGGAATGAAAATTTGTTATTACTTACATACTTACATCGTTCATGTCATTGAGCCCAAGGAGATTTTCAAGGGATGTTTCATGCGACTGTTTTATTTTATTTTATTTATTTATTTATTTATTTATTTATTTTTTATTTATTTATTTTTTTTTTTTGATTGATTTTCTGGGTGCCAAAACCTTGTTTCGAAAAGCCTGGTCCACAGTCTTCTTGAATTGTTTATATATAAGTGGTTTCTCTTTCTTCTTTGTCGTCGAATTTCTTGAAAATATCAGAAGCGGTTTTATCTGATCAGAAAACAGATTCGGTGTTGAGGTAAAATCGTTGAAAATATCCTCAGCAGACTTTCCAATGTGATTGCTCAAGAATTTCTGTTGATACTCTGACTTTGGACCAGTCTGCTTTTCAGGACACAGGAACTCTGCGATGTTTTTGGTCCCGGTGTTGGTCTTACTCTTTGTCTTGTCGTTTTGTGGTTTATTCTACGAGGTTATTTGTTTTATGTCTTACCTTCTGTTATTTTGTTCTTGTGTGTGTGTGTGTGTGTGTGTGTGTGTGTGTGTGTGTGTGTGTGTGTGTATTTCAGTCCTTTTAGCATAGCAATTACCTCGCTTGGGGAAGAGAGAGCTAATCTTAGTGCTTTTCGTACGTTTGTTCAATTTGCGCTTGTTTGGTTTTGTCTGTTTCCTCTTCCTCTTGGTATCTGGGAAGGGCTGCGGTTTGTGATTGTGGCACTCCCTGGACTTTTCTCTCACCCCTTTTTTCAGCCGTTGACTTAAGAGCACAATGAGCAATAACTACATCATGGTCACTAAGACCACGTTTGCAACACACCTGCTCTGCAAGGGTTGGATTTGTGGTCAAAAATATGTCTAAAATATTTGCGTGTCTGGTGGGCTGTGTAATCATTTGAGTAAGGCTAAAATCATTGATGAAGTCCAAGAAAAAAGTCATCTATCTGTTTGTTGGTGCAGTCAGGTTTTAAGGTCTGTTATCAGGCCATGTGAGCATTGGAAGGTTGAAATCTCCAAGAATCCATTACCTTTTGTCTTGATTCTTACCGCTTCTATACAGACCGATGAAACTCTTGCAAGCTTATCAAGTTTTCCTTGTGTTATAATATGCACATATAAATAACGGGTGCATGCCAGTAATTTCTAGCTTTACCCGCAGGATTAAAAAATTGAGGTTGTTCAGTATAGAGACTATACCAGTACGAGCCATGATAAAGACCCCTCTATTTCGAATTGTCTTTGATTTCCGGTCAGCAGTGAACACAGATTTTTCCATTCGAAAAATCGGGGAACAAGTAGGATTTTATGTCCATTACAGCATTTGGTTTCTCCGTTTAAATCAACGAAGTGGAACTCTGGCACTATGGTAACCACAAATTGCAAGTTTAGATTAATGATTTTGAATTTTGTTTATTTACCCAGGGGAGTGGGGGAGGAGAGGGAGAAGGGTACTCTGAATTTTGTCCGCTACATAGTGTTTATAACAAAAAAAATCGGTATATCAGCCATACCCAAAACATCATCCGGCATATCAGCCATACCCTCCCCCGCCCCCGCCCCCCCCCCCACCCCCCCCCCAAAAAAAAAAAAAAAAAAAAAATATCGGCAGATATGAGCATACCCAAAACAATATCCCACTTGCTTTCTTTTTATAAAAGTGTCGTTATCATTTATTTTCCTGTATAATGATTGTATTAGTAATATAAGTGCTTTAAACAATGTCCAACTGTAGCCCCGGTTTTACTTTAATGGCACTGAACTGATGCAAAGCAGAAATATAGCTGTTAAAACTAAATAAAAACAACTAACAGTTCAAAAGAAGGTTCTAACCCCATTTCTTACAATACCCTAAAAATACCGAGAATTTTGATAGACCCCCCACTCAAAAAAATAGTCAGTTTTAAAAGTGACCCCCCAACCCCCCCTCCCCCCGCACCCCCGCACCCACCAAAAAAAAAATGCAAATGGCCAATAACAAAAAAAAAACAAAAAAACAATAGCCACTTTTTCCCCAACCCCGTAAAAATAATAGTAAAATTCAAAATTCTAACCCAAATGAAAATAGTCCTAGCCTATTTAGAAGGCAAAATTCAGAGTACCCCCCCCCCCCCCCACACACACACACACACACCATTCCCATTCAGGGCTTTTTCACTGGTGTGGAAGTTTTCGGTGAAGGAGGACTGGCTTCTAGTGAAACTGTTTGAAGAATAGTATGATGTTGAGAAGTCGTCAAAATTGTGCTAAAATTGGGAATGCCACATTTTAAACGATTCTATGGATAGCTAGGAAGTTCAGCCATGACAAGATGGATGCTGGTGTTCAGTCCTTGACATCCTATATATGTAGTGCCAAACAACCATCTCTTATTTAGTGCTCCGGGTGTCTTGTCTTGGGACAAAATGATGCTTCCGGGTGAGGAACTACACTTATCTACTAGGTGAAAACATTGCCAGACGTTTATCAAAAAGTGCTGACATTTCAATCAATGATATCTCATTTCTATATCAAGTTTGTTTACATATTTCCTTTATCCAGAACAGATCATATTTCGAATAAATGCTTAAACGTCATTGAAATATTTGCAGTGTTTATAAAGATATGGCGATATAAAATTTTACCAATATGCATAGGCTAATACAGGCATTTACCTGTGTTTTTACCTAGTGTGTAAAGTGCCTGGATCAAGATCATTATTGGACAGGAAGTGACATGCCATTAAATAACAGAATGCTGTTTAACAGATCCAGGATTGAACTGCACATCATTTGAAAGGACTGCAAGAAGGCTGATGATGATAATGAGAAGAATTAACCTATATCTAATCATGAACTATTTCAGGCCGATTTTATTTGGGCCGAATTTGACTTGGGCCGAGTTCTCCTAGTCCATATGCGTTTATTTCTACTTTCAATCAAGTGAGCCGGAAATAAATATAAATCACGTGACGTAAATATTGCCGATGCACTGCGCCATTTTCAAGGTGCGCGCCAGATTTTGAACACCGGTTTCGGCATTTTTCATGGATTATAAAGACCATGCCTTTGCTAGCTAAGAAGATTTTCAGCTGTTCTAAGCCTCCTACTGATATAAAACAGGATGAGACCATTTATGTCATTCCACACACCAGAGAACAGTTCCGATCAAAAGAGTATCCTTTCTGTTTCAATATCCAATATGGCGGCCCCCATGAGAAGCGATTCCATTGAAGAAAGAACGAATGTTGTGTCTTAAACCGGTGTATTACGATCTGTACTATATCCCTTGAAAAGTTATAAGTGATTCTGGTCCAATTTGACCATAATGTTTTAAAGTTTAACGCCTTGGTAACAGTATGTGATGAAGCTACCATTTTGTTGCTTGGGATTTTTGCACTGTCAGCATCTAGGGAACAATTTTTGCCTCAAAAGATGAATATGAGCAGAGTATACCACTAATGTTTGCAGCCTTCAACTGGTTGTCACAGTCATACATTCTTACAGAGCAGTCTCAATACAAACCTAAGATGCCAACTGTTATTTTTCTGTTGGGGTGCGACTCAGTATTTGTGGATTTTTCTACATAGCATGAAATGTCAGTTCATCTTTGATGTCTATGCGAAATTTCAAGTCGGTACATTAAAAAAATAACTAATGAATATTTGAGTTCCAATAGTCAACATATACAAAATGGGTCTCACAAAGTAGAGTTGGGTGGTGCCAGAAAACCCTTGCAATATTACTGTGATACGGGTATTTGGGAAAATGAAAACAAAATTTTACTGGACACAACTGAAAAAAAAAAAAAATTCATTGCCAAAAACAAACGAAATTGCCAAGTTTACCATGATTTTTGAAATTTTAGACATATACACAATTAAATGACATGTAAACAGATTATATATGCACACGTTTGGACGAATATTTTGGAATGCTTTTATTTACGTTTTCATGAAGTTACTTCCCTTAGTATTTGTTATTTTTTCTTCTTTTATCTGCATTGAATCCCAGTTGAGGGAGACCAATATAAGATCTTGTAGATATAAAGTTATTGAGCACATATACATTCTAAAAGTTTATATGTTAAGAGGACAGAATAGAGGTCATAAAATACTTGATAACATAATCAACATAGCATATATATATATATATATATGTTCAATTGTCTTTGCTAGATTTATCTCTCTTGGCAAGTTTATTTAGCCTTGTAAGATGGAGCCGGTAATACAAGTCTGTTGAAATTTGTTGTATTTCTGGGTAATTTTCACATTCTCTTATTTCTGTGAAAGCCAAACAGTCTAGTAATAACTGAACTAACTTTTCTCTCAATGTAACTTACATTCCACTGGCTGATACCAAATTGTATTATTGACTCAATATAGCTCTATTGGTTTAGACAAATTTTCACAGGATATTTGGGTTATGGGAATGCATATCAACTGATACGGTAAATGTTCTAAAATTTCGAGCAAAATTAAATAATTTCAGTTCTTGCTGTTCAAAATTTTTGAAATTAATTATTATGATTTTTTAAAAAAAATTTACTGTTTGAAATTTTGGGACAGATTCACTTACAGCCAAAATTGACCTGGCTATCGGACGCTTTCGGACACCGAAACGACAAAAAAGGACCTACATGAGGAAAAGGTTTTTATATTTGCTGTGTGTGATTGGTAAACTGAATGTGAAATTGTATGAACTAATAAATAATTAATACACTGATGTTTGTTTTCAATTCCATCCAGTTATTCTATGTCGAATAATGTTTCTCATAACAAAACAATTAATTATCTGGTACACTAATTAATCGCCAGATACGTTTGTTCGGCACTCCGGGAATGTGCCACTTTCTTGAAATAGGCTGGCATAGTCCACTGTCTTCTTACGTAACATGGGGTGGTCGGGTGGTGCGAAGGTGCTGTGTATCTTACATCACTGGGGCGTCCAACTGATATTGGCTTACTGTTGGGCAAGGCCTGCTATCCTTGTAGTGGGTAAGGGTAGAGGGGGAATGTTTTTATTTCTTCTGTTTCTTCACTTTCATTCCTGTTCCTCTTTCTTCCCTGTCCCTCTCTTTCATCTCCTCTACTCTCTCTTCTATGTCTTTTCTCCCTTTCTCTGGGAGATGACACAAAATGACCCTCAAGGGCTGATGTGTCGTTAAACCCCAACACAATAACAATCTTACGCAACATCCCTCTTTACATTACTACACTGAGATACACAAGCCGACCAAAAAAATGCTTCAAAAGGTTACCGCACGTTTGTTCTTGTTTGAGCCATTACAGAAACACAAAAAAACCCTTTCCTCAAAGGTGGCGTATACGGAGTTTAAATGTGAAAAGGACAGACTGATAAGAATTTCCACCGTTTTGAAACGCAGTATTCACATTGGTGCTGACATAATGCATTCTTTTGGTGCTATGCGTAGACCCAGATCAGACCTGCCCGATACATAGACTGTGCGGATGTGCATGTTGAACTTGTCTATGCTGGTCTCAAATGTCACAAGAAAACATTGATGCAAAGCATCAATACGCCGGGAAACTAATCTTTCATGCATTACTTAGCTCCCTATAGATCGTAGTATAGTGTAAAAATGTTATAATTTATGAAAGGTTGTAATTATATAAATTATCGCAATACTCAACGATAAAAACATTATAGACGTTATCAGAGCTATGTAAAAAAAAATCAACTACGATTGACTGTTTTCTAGTCTGCATAAATAATTACATGTCGCCGTCCATAGCCTAGGCCGAACATACTATATCCGAAATCATCTATGTAGCAGTGTTTTGTTCTTTTCTTCACTCATAACGTTTTCCTTCAGCCCAAATCTTTCCTTGCTTGAATATCAAATTAAACTGTATTATTAAACCAGCTTATAATCTGTTCGATTGAGAATACATGTTTCCAATCGTAAACAAAGAAAAATATCTTTTGTTTCTTCTTCCTAGTACGACAAAAAAAAACGAAATGAAAAATTCAAACGTGTACGAATATTGACAGTTACAAGCACATTTCAGGTCGAATGATCAAATTGGATTTCCTATGGGAAAACTGCTCATTTCTTTTAAATGAGTACAACCCGCATTGCTACATTTATTCTACACAGTACTTCCCATTTTTTACTTCACTGTTACCAATAGCACAGTTCTCTGCTACAAAAAAGTGACTTTGAATAATAATAACAATAAAAGAAGTGCAGGGTGAAGAGTTATATATAATCCCACTAAGAACTCCATAAAACTGGAAGAAAACCGATGGTCTCCAAATGCATACATATTTTACAAAAACAACCTCAAATAAATACGCCAGGCTCCAGCCCGGCATAAATAATGTAAAAGATAACAGTACTTACAGCCGTGGACACTAATCCGTTCAAACTTGGTTGACATTGTTTACAATTTTCTCGATTGTCAAAAACAGTTGACACGCTCGTATACACTTTGCTCCAATTAGCCAGCTTCTTAGTGGGCGGAGCCATATTTTACCCGTGTGAAGCGGGATACAATTGTCATCAGTGTTGATTACAACGGGGAATACTTTTTATCTATCATGTTTCAAATACAAGTGAACTATAGGGAAAAAGTTCGTCAGTTTTATATTAATGAAATTCTTACGGATTATTCACAGTTCATCGAAAGTATTGTAACAAATATCAACAGCCTTTTTGGATGTGTTTTTCAAGTGCAGTACTTGAATGACGAGGACAGTTGGCTAACTTTAGTGGAAAATAGAGAAGATGTACACGATATGTTTAGGTGTTCACGAATCGTTGAAAATGCAGAGTTCAAACATGTTAAAATAAAGATTGTAGAGGGGTGCTCCCATATCTATTTGTTAGCACTGCGGCTTGTTTGATACCCCGCCAATATCGACTGACGCATGACAGGTAGATGTCACGTGAAAGCCATGCCTTCCGATACAAACCGCGCCTACACTGAATGAACATCCTATTTTTATATTGATCGATGATTCGCTTTACGACGAAGCGCTCTATGTGACAGTTTGAACAGATTTGTGTCCACAGGTGTATATTATAAATGCAGAGTAAGGTCTGTTTAGGTTTTACTGTTTAAAGGGAGCTAATTTGCATATGCATTGATGATGAATTTTACGAGTCTGACCCAGCATTTTTTTATGAATCGGGGGTGGATCCAGGATGATTTCTAAAGGTATTCGATTTGATCAAATTTCCGTACTTACTGTATGTATTTGGCCTCGGTGGCTCAGTTGGATGCGCCGTCCGATTGGAGACCAGGAGGTTGCGGGTTCAACCCCCGCCGAGGTCGGCAACATTCTTTTGTGGAGATTGGTAATGAAATATTTTCTACGAACATTCTCTCCCTTCCGCTGATTCAAGAAGGGCAGTTGTCAGTTTCTGGCAAAAGAATGCGCACAATACTGGTTAACTGCTTAGAGGACTAAACCTGCCCAGTAAACGTGTGGTTAGGTAAACTGACCGCGCTCGACATGACCCCATTGGGTTGACTGGGCCGTAAAACCTCAACACAAACAACGTATTTGGACAGACAGGCATGAGCAAACAGTCTAGACCCAGCAGAGTTCTCATTAACTCTAGATTTGGAGTAAGTTACTCCAACTTTTCATTTCTGATTCCAACTTTTTGGAAAGTCTCAATAGAAAAGTATGGTAAAACTCCAACTTTTTCTGGATGACAGCATTTTACTCCAGTTTTCAAAATCCTGAGTGAGAACCCTGCCCAGATCAGACGCCGCAGAACGCATGTAAAACCTTCACTGAAACGGTGATGTATTTAACCAAAGATTTGTAATCTCTCCAAGAACTGGAGTTTACATGCCTGTTTGCACAAACGGCAAAATCTGACTGCCCTTGCATCGGAAGATGATCTGAGTCCTCACTCGTCGCACGTCTTATTGTCCTTAAAGCTTTTATCCAAATTTCCATGTTCCCTGTTCCCCCTAATTAATTTCATTCCCTCTTTCTCTGCGGCATCTGATCTGAGTCTACAGTTTGCATAGGCCTATCTATCCCAATACTTAGGTTCTATTTTTAATACCTCCCAGTTTCATATGCATGGGGTGGTCGGGTGATGCGAAGGTGTCGTGTATCTCACATCGCCAGGGCGTCCAGCTGATATTGGCTTACAGTTGAGCAAGACCTGCTATCCTCGTAGCAGGTAAGGGTAGAGGGGGAATGTTTTTATTTCTTCTGTTTCTTCACTTTCACTCCTCTTCCTTCCCTGTCCCTCTCTTTCATCTCTTCTACTATCTCTGCTATCTCTTTTCTCCCTTTCTCTGGGAGACGACACAAAATGACACACAAGGGTTGACGTGTTGTTAAACCCTAATAAAATCAATCTGACGAAAAAATGCTCAAAAATTTAACGAACATAAGTGTGTGTTTTCCCTCTAAGCGGTTTCGCCACAGTGTCTCGTGACGTTAACGTTCGAGCACGCGTTTTCTTCATGCGGGGCAAGGGAATGTGACTGTTGCATTTTTCTGTATTTTCACATATATTTTTGTAATGTATACTGGAAATGAGACTGTCCCAGAATTGCGTGTCGTCGTCCGGTGGCGTATCTGAGCAGACCCACGAAAATTTACGTAGGTATAGCAATAAGACATACGAAGTAATGGTAAGATACACAAACAAACAGCAAATAGTCAGATCATACGGCACAGATCCATAGATTTATCCTGGCCTTTGATTCTCAACCGGAATATTTATCATGTCTGCCACAAGGTAACAACAGTTCTAGATCTCCTGTGCATAATCACATGACAATGTGTGCTACTTCTGACATCATATTTTGTTTGTTACTGGCTCCACCCCATGTAGGACAACCTATGGTTGTGTTGCGTGCTGTTTGAGACAGTACCACAGGGATTATTCTGGCCCAAGATTTTTGTGAGAGAAAAAATCCCATTTGGACAAAAACAATGAGAGATTTTTAAATTCAGTGAGATTTTTTTTTCGCTCGCTCGGACAAACTGAGTGAGATTTTTTTTTTTTTTTTTTTTTTTTTGTAAAGGCCAGATTTTGTATCAGAATTGTATGTATAAGTATTATTATTGCTTATTTTGTAATGTACTCTAAATCAGGTAAATAAAATTGTTATATATAGGGTGTTTGATTATTTTAAGTATCATTATTTTCATGTTTACTGCAAGTGTTTATATATAAATTTGAACTTTCTGGAAAATCATGTTTAAATAACAAGTTGTTTATATTCTTTTTAGAATTTCCAAATAGAATAGTCTAGATTAAGCTATTTTTGGCATGTCACAGAACATTTAAATTTTTCTTGACAAATACTGGAAAATAAGTGATGCCTCTAGTACTCTATTTTTTCTTTAGAATGTTCTTTGATATTATATAAGGAGAGAAGATTTTCATATGAGCATCTTTGTACACTTTCATTTTTTATTGGATTACTTCAATGTTTCATTAATTCTGGAATTAAGCTCTGAATTCAGGGACTTTAAATTGTGGGATCAGAAACTGCAATTCAAAGGATTTGTTTCAGAAATTCTTCAGGAATTATTTCTCTGTAATTTTGTGACATTATCCAATGATTTTTTTTACCTGGAAGTTCCAATTCATATACTCATAATTTTTCTCTAGGACTCACAAATTTTATAAAAGTGAGTCCCTGAACTCACAAAAAAAACCCAGTATATATCTGCTCTAAAATATATTACAGACTCATGATTTTCTCACAGGACTTATGGAATTTCAATTGAGACTGAATAGAATCAAACTGTAAATAAATCACTGATTATCTTGAAAGGTACCGTTTACATTTATTTTTCTGTCTTGCACATTTTCTTATTTTTTGTTATCAACTAATACTGTAAATAATTTTAAAGCTTGATGCTGGTTTCACTTTCATTTCTTACCGGTTACGCCTGGCTCGTAATAAAATGCAAACGGCTGAATAAGGGCTTCATGGGCTTGTTATTCATCAAGCTCAGCTCGGTTGATTTTGATCCGAGATCGTCATCCGAATCAGGGGAGGAGAGCGTGGCCGCTTCTGTCGAGCTGGGTTGTGCTCGAACAAGATACTTTAACATGTTGCCATCCCAACTGGACGGCTTCGGGTCGGATAATTTTCTTCCTTTTTTTTCCGAGTCGGCGGACATGTTTTTGCTGACTCGAGGTAGCGATCAAATAAACGCTTACTTAAACCAGAGACCGACAATGAGTTTTTACGATGAAGCTTTTCAATGATACAGATTAATGAATGGTTACCTGCGTTCGTGTGTGTAATGAATTTTGGCGCCACAATAATTCAGAAACCGGTCAAACAGAACAGTCCGATAGTCTCGAAATGAACCGCATGTGCAAATAGGAACTTAACGGCGCGAAATGAGAAAAATTCAGCGTGCGATTTTTTTTCTCACTCCTGGAATTTTGATGCGATTTCTTGCAAAAAAATGCGAGAATATCGCGAAATCGCGCCAGAAAATGATCCCTGTACCATAATTAAGTGAAAAGTTTCTCCTATATGAGAAGGATATTAACCAAGAAGAAGAAGCATTTCTCTCAAAGCGTGGAGAATAAAAAACTGTCTCTCACAAATATTCCAGCAACACCAAGTCTAACAGTCTGTGAAAATCTAGGCTGTAAATTCGGAAAATGTCACCCCCGAAAAGTAAAGTGTGGTCCCATGAGACAGGTCCAGTTACCAAAGGGTATACAATGACGTAGCACATGTCATCACATGAAATAAACAAAATGGCTTACCACACATTGGAACCAATTTTCATATGAAATAACTTCAGTTTATCAAATACTACATTGATTTTTCGGCCAGATTTTGTATTATTTTTTGGTAATTCTGACCTTTCTTACGAACATTCCATATGGTGATTGATATGGAAACAATCAATTCAATGTATCATTCGAACCTATATTTATAGCGGTATTCGATATGAACTGGGAACTGGGACCCACCCCTACCAACTGCTCCTTCTTAACACGTCCTTTGAAACTATTTCTTGTTAAATTATTTACCTTAACAATGTATCAGAGAGTATGAAAAACGCCTTCACCTTTATAGAAGTAGGATTTGGACTTGTCGGAGCACTGGGCATGTGAATCTTACGCATGAAGAAGCCTGGAATTCTGAAAAGGCCGTGTTGAAAACACTTAAGGAACAGTTTTCACCATGTTATGATAAGCCAGTTTTACAGCAAGTTCACCACAGTTAGTTTCTTTTGTTGTTATTTTCATGGGTATTGTAGTTAACTAGTTCTTCTGCAAATTTTAGCTCTTGATAAGGCACTTTTTTTTTTCAGCCAGAATGTCTTGATAATTTCTTAACCCTTAACTGCCAATCATAACAATTGTCATCTGCTTTGTCATCTGCTTGTGATTTTAAAAGTCATTTTTGCAAATAGTGTGAACCCAGATCAGACTGCTCCTCTAGGAGCAGTCTGCAGGGTCCACACTGTTTGCCTGTACGCAAAAATAGGTTTGAAAAGTTTGCAAGAATATTCAGCAGACGACACAAACAGACGACATTTTCAGATGCAAGTTTTCTTGGCATTTTAAGCGTTAATTCTACATCCACAAAATGTAGTGGGTGCCCATTAGAAGTGCTTCACCAAGGCACTTCTAATAAGTTCTGACAATGTTTTCATGGAGAAATAAGAAAAGTAGTTAGTCAGGCTTTGCCATTAAGCTTTTTTTTTTATTTCTGAGAGGAGATATTGCATGTAATTAAAACCATCTTTTTGTATAGTTTCCGATGAGCTGCACAGCTTTCCTTTTGGTTGAACAAGAAAAACACTGATCTGAATACTAGACATAAGGAGAAAGGATATATATAAAGATAATGCTGCCATTTTGCAAAGGGCAATAATTTTTGCAGACAGGTAGTTTTGTTCTTTAAACCTTTAAAACTAGGGACTAATCTTAAAGAAAAGATTTTGGGAGCAAATCTTTAATTTAGATTTAGCCCACAGTGAGAAGGTAGGCAAATATTACTGTGTCAAGAGTTATTTCCCTTAGATTCCCTGTATCCATGTTTACTCACAAAACCAAATTACCCAAAAACATTTGGACACACAGTTCTATATGCATTATAGTTGTTTTAAATTTCGAACATGTCCCATCGACTACCAGCGATGTGTCTTAACCCATTGTAGACTGGATAGACTCCCCTATATATTGGAAGATTCCAATTTCAATTTTAGGTATGTCCAGTAATGTAACTGAGATATTCCTAGAGAAAAATGGCTCAACTATTTGTACATACTAGAAATCCTGATCAGATCTGATCCGGGTCTGCACTGTTTGCCAGTTACCCTTTTAGGGGTCTCCAGACTACAATAGTTAAATGTGAGGACAGAATGGACTTTTGTTTGCCAGTTTCTAACAGAGTGTGCTAAACGTTAACTGTTAAAGCACCAAGCAAAATTTGTAGTGACAACGGGTAGAGGCTAACACTAGCCAAAATAGGGTCGAGTGAAAATATAGAATCACTCACCAGAGCAGGCGAGCATCAATGTGAGAGACTTTAGTTTTGTTACGCTTATTGTGTGCATTTAAAAGCTGAAAACTGCACATTTCTTTCATATCTAGTTCAAATGAAACCATCAGCTTCCAGATATATCTGATGATATGCACTTTTTGATTTTTGAAGCTTAGCATGTGGTCGGGTGTAAATTTAGTTTGGCAGGTGACTTTTAAATCCCACTCACCAAGATTGGTGAGTGCTATTTTCCCAGCTTTTTCCCCTGAGTGACAACCTCCTATTTTTTTTTTTTTTTTTAATGAGAAAATAAGTTGACATTTAAGCTTGACAGAGGCGAGAAGAAGTGGTTCTTACTCGTCTACGTATAGGTCATACTAGACTTACACATTCTTATCTACTCAAACGAGAAGATCAGCCATTTTGTATCAGCTGTAATGAACCTTTTACGGTAAAACACTTTCTGATCGATTGCATTGAATTCTCTCATGTACGACGTCAATTCTTCCAAACAAATGACCTGAGATACTTATTTGAAAATGTACCAAATGATAGCATACTTATGTTTTTAAAACACATCAATCTTTTTAACAAAGTATAACTGCTTTAATTTTTAAATTCGTTCTAGTTTTACATTTTATGCATTTATGGCTTACCATTATAATCGTTTCACTACAGAACCATGTTAGTTCACCATTTTGACGCAAATGACCCTCATGGGTTGATGCGTCGTTAAACCTGAACTCATCATCATCATTAAGCTTGACAGATGATTCACATGAAAATGACAGCTTAATTTCTTTCAAAATAAATATTACAAAATGTCATCTGTATTCACTTTTGAAGGGTTAAAAAACTCACATTTTAAATTCTTTAATGTTGGATGACAGGATTCTTGATCTAAAGCTGTTGTGTTGGAAGATAAAATAATGACTTTTCATATACATGTATTCCACAAAAATGCTTCGACAGCAAAATTTAATAACTGGGCCCAGTTGTTCAAAACTAACGATGCCGTTAATGTATCATTAAAATTTTGATCATTAAATATGGCATATACGCAGATATTTTTGCTGAAAAAATGTGCATAGCTTTTGCATTTGCAATAGCTACTAACATTTTTAGCTCACCTGAGCACGAAGTGCTCATGGTGAGCTATTGTGGTCAGTCAATGTCCGTCGCGTGTCGTGTGGCGTTAACAACTGCTTTAAAAGCCTACTTTTCCTACACCCCTGAGCCAATTGACTTGATACTTGGTAGGAAGCATCAGGGTGACTTGTAGATCAAAAATAGCTAAAATCGTTCCGATCTGAAATCCAAGATGGCCGCCATCTTGAAAATCTATTTTTCGCTTCTTCTGAACCGAAAGGCCAATTGACTCCAAACTTGCTAGGAAGCATCAGGGTGACTAGTAGATCAAAAATAGCTAGAATTGTGCCGATCGGAAATCCAAGATGGCCGCCATTGCTGCCATCTTGAAAATCTATTTTTCGCTTCTTCTCCTGAACCGAAAGGCCAATTGACTCCAAACTTGCTAGGAAGCATCAGGGTGACTTGTAGATCAAAAATAGCTAAAATCGTGCCATTCGGAAATCCAAGCTGGCCGCCATTTTGAAAATCTATTTTTTGCTTCTCCTGAACCGAAAGGCCAATTGACTGCAAACTTGCTAGGAAGCATCAGGGTGACTTGTCGATGAAAAGTAGCTAAAATCATGCCAATCGTAAATCCAAGATGGCAGCCATCTTGAAAATCTATTTTTCGCTTCTTCTCCTGAACCGAAAGGCCAATTGACTCCAAACTTGCTAGGATGCATCAGGGTGACTTGTAGAACAAAAATAGCTAAAATCGTGCCGATCGGAAATCCAAGATGGCTGCCATGGCCACCATCTTGAAAATCTATTTTTCGCTTCTACTCCTTAACCCAAAAGCCTATTGACTCCAAACTTGGTAGGAAGCATTGGGGTGACTTATAGATCAAAAAAAGCTAAAATCGTGCCTATCGGAAATCCAAGATGGCCACCATGGCAGCCATCTTGAAAATCTATTTTTTGCTTCTTCTCCTGAACCGAAAGGCCAGTTGACTCCAAACTTGGTAGGAAGCATCAGGGTGACTTGTAGATCAAAAATAGCTAAAATCATGCCGATCATAAAACCAGGATGGGCGCCATGGCAGCCATCTTGAAAATCTATTTTTCGTTTCTTCTCCTGAACTGAAAGGCCAGTTGACTTGAAACTTAATAGGAAGCTTTTGGGTGACTTGTAGATCAAAAATAGCTAAAATCATGCCGATCATAAATCCAAGATGGCCGCCATTGCGGCTATCTTGAAAATCTATTTTTCGCTTCTTCTCCTAAACCCGAAAGTCACTTGACTCAAAACTTAGTAGGAAGCATCAGGGTTACTTGTAGATAAAATATAGCTAAAATTGTTCTGATCCGAAATCCCAGATGGCCACCATGGCTACCATCTTGAAAATCTATATTTAGCTTCTCCTGCGCCGAAAGGCCAATTGACTCCAAACTTCATAGGAGACATTGGGGTGACTTGTAGATCAAAAATAGCTAAAATCCTGCCATTCGGATATCCAAGATGGCCGCCATCCATCTTGAAAATCTATTTTTCGCTTCTCCTGAACTGAAAGGCCAGTTGACTCGAAACTTGGTAGGAAGCATTGGGGTGACTCGTAGATCAAAAATAGCTAAAATCGTGCCGATCGTAAGATCAAGCTGGCTGCCATTTAGAGTTTGTTCAAATGATCACGCTCAATTGACTGGCATGCCATATATATTCTTCTTCAAATTTAAGAACTGTTTGAATGATGATCTTTTCATTAGTTGCGATGACAGGATTGGAAAAATGTTGCATAACATCTGCATATCTGCAGTGGCTATGTCACTTAGGTGAGCGACCAGTGGCCCGTGGGCCTCTTGTTTCAGCAAAAATGCCTGTGAATTAGATATTGTACTTACTAGAGCAATTAACATTTTTACCCTTAATGAGCTTGTCAAGCTAACAATGCTTTGAACAACTGGGCCCTGGTTATTAGATGCCTGATAGTTGCTGTAAAAACACAGATTTAGATCTTCGGATTATTTTGGCAGGTACTAAATCATTGGATTGCCTGGTGGATGAAACATGGTTATTGTTACAACAGGTCTTGGTGGTAGGAGAGAGGGTCATGTTGAAAGTCAAGTCTGGTGGCAAATCGTAAGTTGCTTAGTTCCAGAACAAGGGAGTAAGGCATTGTCTTACAGTTTTGTGCACCAACTTTTCTGTTTGCCATTCCACCAAGTATTTTGTGGAAAAAGTGCATTAACCCTTGTTTTGCTGAATAAATTAAAATGCCACATCCACATCTAATTTTCAGCCAATCAGATTACTTGAATCAGATTGTTGCTATAAATTCACATACTTAATGGCAAACAGTGCAGATCCAGATCAGTTGGCTTCTTCAGAAGCCAACTGGTCTGGATCTACACTGTTTGCAAAGGCAGGCTATATCTGGGCTCAGCAGGACAAGGGTTAAAATAGCAACAGAACTTAGGGAAAAAAAGGTATGGAATAAAAGTGTTCAAAATGCTTGGACATGGCTGTATATAGAAAAGTGATTTCTCAAAACTCCTATTTTCAACAATGGACAAAGAAGGTCTCTATTTTTATTCCTGCACTGCAACACTAACCAAACTTGGCGAGTAACTTTTGTAAGTTATTCCTCAAGGTGAATTTACCCTCGCCAGTGAAAATAAGCCAAATTACAAAGCAGACATGTTGGAGACAACATATTCTGAATAAATAACACATCTAATAGAATATGGACACCATTCCTCGGAAATTTGCCATGGTGACAGTCCTGTTTGGTTTCAACAGTGTTTTGGCAGATTTCAGAGTGTATGGTGGCGTGACCCCAGCTATAAACCAATATGCCGTTACAATAATGTATACAACCTGGAAGTCATGCCAAGATCATTTTCAAATTAAAAAGGAGTTGTTTCCAAGTCCAGTTTTTTCTTGCCTCCATTTGGCCACAACAGGACTAGTACCCAATATATATCACTGAAAAGTCTTCAAAGATAGGGGAGATTATGCATAAGTGTCACCAGCATTTTGTCGACTTGAGTGTTATGGTGTTGAAGATAATTGTATACCTGGTTACCTCTCCAATCCAGGGTTCAAATTTAACTTTTTTGACAGCTTGCTAAAATTAGCAAGTGGCATTATTTTTTACTTGCTAAACTTTTCAGCGAACTTGCTTTTTCACACTTATAAACAATAAAATGTGGCTTTAAACCTTAGCACTCTGGGTAAAAATTTCAGCAGACATTTTAAAATATTTTTCTTATTTTTCCCAGAAAACAGGTTTTGACATTACATGCAAATTGTCTCCATAGAAAAATACTGTCATTGCTTTTGGAAAAGAAATTGCAGAACTTCAGCAGCAATGCCTCAGGTTCCACCAATTAAAGAGAATCTTTCCAACTTGCTAGAATTAGCAAGTGTTGGAAATTGCAGCTTGCCTTTTGAGGAAATTAACTAGCATTTAGCAAGTTAGCAAGTGCTAAAATTGATCCCTGCAATCTGGGGTAGTGCACTTAATAGTGATTGGCCTGTATGTTGGTATGTTTGTTTTTCAGCATGAAAGCTGTGGTGGTGAAAGTGGATACTGCTGGGGTAGAGGTAAGATATTTAATAGATTTAGATACAATACTTTTACTTTTTCAAGTTATTCCATATCACAGTTGGTTATTAGGTGATGTGTCTTAAGACTGTTTGGAGAAAGCAAGCAGTGTAGACCCTGGTCATATGCTGCATGCTACACTGTTTGCTCAGGTCTGACTGTCCAAATACTGAGATAAATAGGTGTATTATAGATCAGCTTAAGCATCTGCAGGGAATAAGGAAACTTACATGAAACAAACAGGACAATTTTTTAGGCAAAACATTCCTGATCTTATTATTTATAGCACTGTATTTGTGCCATTGCTGGGGTATTCAGTAAGCTTTGCTTACTGACAAGTTAGCTATGCTTACCGACATTTCTAGTTTCAGCATTAAATGATAATATTTTGCTATTTTTCGGAGGTGCTCAGCTCACATCATGCATCTTAAGAGTACCTACAGAATAGTTCTTGATAACTTGGGTTTTTTTTTTTTTTTTTTTTTTTAGTCCAAAAGCATTGTTTTTTCAGTCCAAAAGTATTGAAACTTTTCTTATTCTCCTAGAAAACTTGTGTTGTGGATACTCATTACAAGCGCCTCACCGAGGCACTTCTAATGAGTGCCCACAATATTTGTTTACATGGAGAATTAAAAAAAAAAAAAAAAAATCTTCCCAATACCCACTCTACTGTCCTTTCAACATCACTCAAAAACGTTTTTATACCCCCGGCATACGAAGTATGTTGGGGTATATAGTTTCGCTTTTCGTCGGCCAAAAATTGGTCTGACGTATGCAATTTCTACAGTAAAATTGTTTGTTTTTTTATTTTTGTCTAAGAAAACATTTTTACTTTTCTTTACCGAATTTAAATTACTGATGTTTCACAACAGTATTGTAAAAAATTCACAAATATTGAACAAACAGAACTTGTTGAAAACCTGTCTCCAAGTTACCTACCCTTCAGATTTCTGCATAATTTACATTTGTTTTTACTATGGGGAAAAGTAAAAATATTTGATTTTTTAAAAACCAATGACTAGAATAAAACTTTCTGTACATAGGTAATTACGGCAAATGGTTTTGCATTAAATCCTGACAAAAGATTGCAAATTTACTTCTTCTTTGTAAAGTACCAAGCATACAATGGCTTTCTGAAAGATGCCGAAAGCACAGTAGACCTTTGCCACAGCGTATTTTTTGTTGAAGAGATAAGAAAATGTAATTCTGGACACTTCTCTTATCTATAGCTATTATGTCTATACCAAATAAAAAATATTTGTGTGTGTTTGTAAGGTAACATATTAGAAAAAAATAGATAGGGTAGGTAAGAATTTTTTTTTACATTTTTTTTTGTATAGGATTATATACGAGTACCATAATTACCAATTTACCAGATATATTTGGACTTAGCACTATAATTCACATAAAATTTTACCAAGTCTGTTTGACTATCTATTGATGGATCTAAAGTACTGATAGAATGGCAGAAAGTATAGACTTACCAAACTGCTCCTATAGGATCTTTATAGGGGCTGTTTGATCTGGGTCTACAGTTTGCTCATACCTACTTGTCTGAATATTTAGCATAAGCATTTTATCCCAGCAACACCTGTTTTTTTTTGTTTTTTTTTTTGAGAAAACATGAAAAAAATTGCAAGGTTTCACCAGGAAAATTAGGTAGGCTAGGTCATACACATTTGTGTGTGTGTGGTGGGGTGGGGTGGGGGGGGGGGCTTTATTTGAATATGAAAGATAACATAGCTCCAGATAAGAGTGGGTATCCACATAATATTTTTCTTATTTCTCCACAAAAATATACGTTGTGTGTACTCAACAAGCACAAGGTGAGATGAACACCTCTAATGAGCACCCCCATTTTCAGGGTACTCACTGAAGCACCTCTGCGAGGCACTCCGGCCTCGGTGGCTCAGTTGGATGCGCCGTCCGCTTGGATACCAGGAGGTCGCGGGTTCAACCCCCGCCGAGGTCGGCAACATTCTTTTGTGGAGATTGATCATGAAATATTTTCTACGGTCATTCTCTCCTTTCTGCTGATTCAAGAAGGGCAGTTGTCAGTTTCTGGCGAAAGAATGCACAATACTGGTTAACCGCTTAGAGGACTAAACCTGCCCAGTAAACGTGTGGTTAGGTAAACTGACCGCGCTCGACATGACCCCATTGGGTTGACTGGGCCGTAAAACCTCAACACAGACAAACTTCTAATGAGTACCTGCAACATATGTTTCGAGGAGAAGTAAGAAAAATGTCAGCACTAGTCTTTTCAGCTGGAAAAAAAACAAAAACAAAGAAAAAAACAAAAAAACAAAAAGAAAACGCCTTATCTGTACCTATGAGATAAATATGGTATTTTCAGAGCAACCCCACTAGTAACTGTAGTTCTCCATCAAGTGATAAAGAGAATGCTGAGAAGGATGATAATGTGTCTTCACCAAAGAAATGGGTGCCACCAAAGGTAAAACTGATAAGATTATTATAAAGGAAGTGGCTGTTAACAACCGGTTGTCTCAGCGAACTTTCCCTGGAGACAACCAGCTATAATATATATATATGAATGGTATAATGACAAAAAATGAATCACAGAAAAATTAAATGAATTTTGTTTTATACTTATTAAATATTTATAAGGTTTACTGTTATCAATATAATTGCATTGTATATAGCTAGATAGTTAGTTTGTTGGTTAGACAGTCAGTGTGTCAGTCATTTAGTTTGTTACAGTTCAGTTTCCTGTAACCATCATTTTCTCCAGTTTACTATTAGCCCTATTATAAATACATATAAGAGTATCTGGATAAAATGTTCAGTGGCACTTGATCAAGCAAGCCTGTACGATAAAGTGGTCCCATTTTCCATCTGTTAGTTTCTTAGTCTGTGTCCCATAGGTCTAGATAAGAGAGCGTATCAGGCAAAAAATTTTCTTATTTCTCGACGAAAACATACATTGTGGGTACTCATTAGAAGCATCTTGGTGAGGCACTTCTAATGAGTACCACAACATATGTTTTCATTGAGAAATAAGAAAAACATAGATACTTTTTGGTTGAAAAAAGCGCCTTATCAAGAGCTATTGTGTCCTTCTGTCAACAGTTGCTTCAACCCTAGCACATAGGCTCATTGCATGAGGGACACTACTAGCCTTTGTGACTGTTCAAAAGTCTGATTCATATTTTAAAGGAACTTCAGTACATGAAATGTATGCAGTTGGTTTAAAATTGAGAGTTACCTGGGCTGCATGTTTTATGTTGAAAGGGCCATCAATGAGTTGATAGGCCACACTGACTGGTCCATTTCTGAATAAATAATTATTTTTTCCTGTCCCCATACTTACCCACCTTACTGTTGGTTCATTTTTCTGATAAATTTTCCACAATGTCATGTAATTTTACTGGTATGGTCACAAGTTCTTCATGCAGGAGCAAGTGAAAAATGAAAACAAGCTAGAATTCGCCAGCTGTCCAGTAAGAAACTACACATGGTTTGCTATATATATTCTGCAGTGTTCAGATATTGTATTTGGTTGACAGAAAGAAATAATGTGCTGTCAGGTATCTCGCACAAGCAACAAAATACCATTGTGCTTGTCACTGCTTGTTTTTATATCCTGCCACATGATAGTGGCAGGGTATTATGGTATCACGTTGGTCCTCCGTGTGTTTATCCGTCCATCTGTGGTCTCGTATCCGTACGATAACTTTAGTAAATGAATTTTCACCAAACTTGGTGTGTGCATTGATATTGTGGAGATCTAGTTTGGGATTGCTAATGGGCAAATTTTGTCAGTTTTTGTTTGAGTTATCTGCAGGTGAAAAAATTTTGTCAAGTTTTGTTAACTTCAGTAAATATCAATGGATTTTTACCTAAATTGGTATGTGCATTGATATTGTGAAAATGTGGTTTGGGATTGCTATTTTTGACGAGTAATATGCCCACGGCAGGTCTGTATTTTCGTTTCTGGTAGATAACTTGAGTAAATGTCAATGGATTTTTACCAAACTTGGTATGTGGATTGGTATTGTGGAGATCTGGTTTGGGATTGCTAATTTGTAAGTTTTGTCAATTTTTGACAGAGTTACCTGATGCCACAATATATTGGCAGTGTATTATTATTTTATATTTTTTTGGCATGTTTTACAAAAATCCGTCCTTTAAAATAGCGATGTCATGGTTGGCTAGGGTTGGGCGTGCCTTTTGGTTAACCTTTTTGAAAAACACGTCCATAATGCGGTTAGGCTTTTTTCTTGTCAAAATGACAGTAGACATTTCTAAAGGTGCATGTCAGAGAATTTCTACATTTTTTAACATTATTGGGTATGCTAATGTCACCGGGTATAGATAAATGATACACTTGTACTGCCTTGCGGTCAAGCCGGCTTTTATAGCGACGTGGTAGAGTGTAGGACTTTGAGTCCAGCGGACCGGGTTCGATCCCCGGTCGGGGAAAAATGTTATTTCCATTTTTTCACCTGTTACATTTGGCGCCCAACGTAAATAACCCACATGTGTGTATAAAAACTCCTTGAGTCTCATTCCACGTGATTCTCGGACTCCTTGAAATTCAGGGACGAATTTCAATTTGGAGGGGGAGAATGTCACCGGGTATAGATAAATGATACACTTGTACTGCCTTGCGGTACAAGCCGGCTTTTAAAACTACGTGGTAGAGTGTAGGACTTTGAGTCCAGCGGACCGGGTTCGATCCCCGGTCGGGGAAAAATGTTATTTCCATTTTTTCACCTGTTACATTTTTTTTCCCATGACCAAAATACTAAGGTGAATACAGTATTTCAAATTTTCTCTGCTACAGTAAGCATGCATCTGCCATAGGTTGTATAGGTTACATGGGTAACATAAGAGCTTAAATGCCATAACATTTCCTCTTACCATAATGATGGGACAGATAGGCCTATGCAAAAAGTGCAGACCCAGATCAGACTGGTCCTAAAGAGCACCCTGACACTCCATTATCACCTCAATTCCAGGCAAGCTCTGCCGACAGCTCTTGTTCATACTCTGCCACATACACTCTTCCATATAGAAATTGACCTTGTGACATGAGACCAGCATAGACCTAGATCATCCTGCACATCTATGCAGTTTGATCAGGGTCTATGCTGTTCACTGATACAAAGATTAAGGTCTATACATTAATCGGGGGTGATTGGGTGTGGCGACGGTGTCGTGTATCTTAAGTCACCGGGGCGTCCAACTGATACTGGCTTACTGTTGGGCAAAGCTTGCTATCCTTGTAGCAGGTAAGGGTAGAGGGGAATATTTTTATTTCTTCTGTTTCTTCCTTCCATTCCTGTTCCTCTTTCTTCCCTGTCCCGCTACTATCGCTTCTATCTCTTTTCTCCCTTTCTCTGGGAGACGACACAAAATGACCCACAAGGGTTGATGTGTCATTAAACCCCAACACAATCAAACCATACATTAATCATGATGATCCTTGACAGCAAATGCCCAGGATGATCTGAGTCTACACAGTCACATATCATGTCATAAGGTTGTCCTATTTGGAGAGGCTTGTATATTGCAAATACCAAAGTTCAAGCCTCAGATATTTCTGCTTTATTCCAGTTGCTGCCCTATAAGTACAGTATACGATTTGAAGGGGAAGACAGTGTCATACATTCAGTTCCTGTCTCTGATTTGGGGTAAGATATTTAACTGTGTCATTGTAAAGTTAATGTTTTGTCTTGTTTATGCATGTAAGTTTATAGTACATTTAGTCATTCTTTGCTCAGTTGGGTTCGGAAATTTTTAACACATAGCATTTTAAAATATTTTTATCTTATTTTTTCAAAAATATGATTTGACATTTCGTGCTTATTGTCTCCTAAGGAGACAATTTGCATGAAATTTTGATTCCTGTTTACTGGGAAAAATAAGAAAAAATTCGTCATCGGCCAAATCTGCCCGTAACATTGTTAAGTGTTAAGCTGTTGCACTAATTTTGTTTCTTATGCCATTCTCACTTCAGTAAATTCTTTAAATGTAACTTAAAATTTGTCATCTGTGCTTTGAAACCACAACACATCCATTATATTTTAATAGAGTCTATTAACCGCAAGAATTTAGACATATTTTATGTCACTAAACTTGTAGATGATGCATTATGGCACTTCCATTGTCATTATTAATTGTCCAAAATGAGTGTGAATGTATCCTGTCATAAAACTATTTTTAGTGGAATGTTATCAGAATTGACAATGTGTCAAAATACTGTAAAAAAAAAAAAAAAAAAAAAAAATACAATCTGCAAAAGTAATGAAAAACTTTGTTGACTGGCCGTTATACTCTAAACCAGGCCAATGTTAAACTTTGACTTACTGTTTGGAATCGAGAAATTAATCCACTTTTTAGTCTCTTTCAATATTTGTGTAGTGTGACTATGACATAGGTTACCAGCCCTGTAAAAATATTTGTGACTAAAATGTTCTCGTCATAGTAGCAAGTAAGTTCAAGGACAGTTTGATAGTTTGAATTTTACTGTTATTTTATTAAATTTCAGTCGTGGTGATAAGCCACCTTCAAAAGAGTTGCTACGTTTGTTTATCCGTACATATGCTATCAGAGCGGGACAGACACCAACTAGTCCATGGATAGTGGATGATAATCAAGTGAGAAAGCTAGATCTTCAGAGTAAATTTGCCAACTTCCTTTTATCTCCTGTCAGGGTAAGTATCAAATTGAGTGATGGCCTCGGTGGCTCAGTTGGATGCGCCGTCCGACTGGAGACCAGGGCTCAACCCCTGCCGAGGTCGGCAACATTCTTTCATGGAGATTTCGTGGAGATTGATCGTGAAATATTTTCTACGGTCATTCTCTCCCTTCCGCTGATTCAAGAAGGGCAGTTGTCAGTTTCTGGCGAAAGAATGTGCACAACACTGGTTAACCCCTTGGAGAACTAAGCCTGCCCAGTAAACGTGTGGTTAGGTAAACTGACCGCGCTCGACATGACCCCATTGGGTTGGCGGGGTGGTCGGGTGGTGCGAAGGTGCTGTGTATCTTACATCACTGGGGCGTCCAACTGATATTGGCTTGCAGTTGGGCAAGGCCTGCTATCCTTGTAGTGGGTAAGGGTAGAGGGGGAATGTTTTTATTTCTTCTGTTTCTTCACTTTCATTCCTGTTCCTCTTTCTTCCCTGTCCCTCTCTTTCATCTCCTCTACTCTCTCTTCTATCTCTTTTCTCCCTTTCTCTGGGAGACGACACAAAATGACCCTCAAGGGTTGACGTGTCGTTAAACCCCAACACAATCAAAAAAACCCATTGGGTTGACTGGGCCGTAAAACCTCAACACAAACAAACAAATCAGGAGGTCGCAGGTTCAACCCCTGCCGAGGTCGGCAACATTCTTTGATGAAGATTGATCATGAAATATTTTCTACGGTCATTCTCTCCCCTCTGCTGATTCAAGAAGGGCAGTTGTCAGTTTCTGGCGAAAGAATGTGCACAGTACTGGTTAACCGCTTACAGGACTAAGCCTGCCCAGTAAATGTGTGGTAAGGTAAACTGACGGCGCTCGATATGACCTCATTGGGTTGACTGGGCCGTAAAACCTCAACACAAACAAACAAATCGAGTGATTTGTTTATTTGCTGAAAAGAGTTGACATTGATTTTAGTGTCCAGACAAAGAAATTTGTGATGTTGCATAACTCTAGATAATAGAGGTATCCAGACTTGTTTTCCTTAGGACAAACAAAAAAAGTGTATATTTAGGGTAACCCTTTCCTACTTAATTGTCTTGGTGAAACCTCGCTTATTCTTTATATTTTTTAGAAAAAACAAATAGGTGTTACTGGGATAAAATTTTGATGCTATCATAATTAAGCTAAATATTCTGACAAGTAGGCTGAGCACACAGAGTAGAGCCAGATCAAACTGCTCCTACTGGAGCAGTATGATCAGGGTCTACACTGTTTGCCATTTCTATCAATATGTTTTAGACACTTGAAAGGGAACCAAGGCACTTATAATAAGTACACAACATAACAATTACAGTGAGAAATAAGAAAAATATCAATAATAGCTTTAGGTTGTAATGTTGATATGATAAGGGAAATGAAAACACTTTCAGGGGAACTTATCAAAACACATTTTGCCTCCCTCGGAGCAGAATCTTTCATTTAGAGTAGACCCTTTTTCAGAAGAGTCTTGTTTGTAGGAAAGCAAACGGGAAGTCACAAAAATAGTCTCCCTTGTAAAAAAAAAAGTATGGAATATTTACCACGTGTATCAAGCCCCACTTGCCAGCCTCGGTGGCTCAGATGGCTGCGCATCCGACTGGTGATCAGGAGGTTGCGAGTTCGACCCCCACTGTGTTGGCAACATTCTTTAGTGGAGATTTGATAATGAAATATTTTCTATGGTCATTCTGTCCCTTCTCTTGATTCAAGAAGGGCATTTGTCAGTTTCTGGCAAAAGAACATGCACAATACTGGTTAATCACTTAGAGGACTAAGCTTGTCCAGTAAAAGTGTAGTTAGTAAACTGACCATGCTCAACGTTGACTGGGCCATAAAACCTCAAACAAATCAAGCCCCACTTAAACATTAAAAATAGTTACGAAAACCTTTAAAACATTTGAATGAACAAAATACTCAGGTAGGGAAGGGAAGTAGTTTTGCAAAGAGCAGCAGTTTTATTACTTGGCTGGACACCCTTCAGTGGTAAAGTTAAGTAACTTGTTACTTTTAGCAATAACTCCAGTTAAGATGGGGATGCATTCCATCAACCTGTATGTCAGTACAGAATCTTTATATGACACTGAACTGTTTTTCACAGTCTAACAAGATTGTCATTTTTATATCACAAGTGCTGGCAGGTGCAACACAGCCTTCCATAGAATCCTGTCTTTATTATAATTTCTCCATGAAAATATGTGGTGGGTATACATTTTTGGAGTCTCCTGCCAAAGCAATTCCAATAAATACCCATGACATTTGTTTCTATGGAGAAATTGGAAAAATCAAGAAACACATGTCTTTCTGTTTCAGTGGAAAAGTGATGAAATTAACCGAAGGCTTAATGATGAAATCACTAAAAAAGTTTCCCCTGCTAAAGGTTCTCCAAGAGTTAAGACAAAAATGGAGGCCAAAGAGGAGAAAAAGAAAGAAAAAGTCAAAAATACTCTGAATAAACTGAAAGCAAAATCAGAAAAAGCAGAGAAAAAGGCTAAAACATTAGAAGCTAAAAAGGAAAGGAAAAAAGCGAGAAGAATGGAAGCTTATACTAAAAAGTTAGAAGAAAGAGTGGAAGTAATTGAAGTGGATTCGTCAGATAATTCTTCGGATGAAGGTGGTAGTGATGTTGATTCTGATGACTCCGATATGCCCTTAATAGCAATGAAAAGCCAAGTGACTCCTCAGAAAACTCAGTTGACTCCAAAAAAGAGTAGTTTGACTGCTGAGAAGCTTAGTGTGAAAAGTGTGACTCCTAAGAAAAAAGCTAGTGTTGAAAAGGGGAAAAAAGAGAAAAATTCAGATGCGTCAAAAACAAAGCAGAAAAAAGAATTAACTCTTGCACAGTTGAAAAAGAAACTGAAAAATCAAGGGGAAGAAGTTTCCCTTGCAGACTTAAAGAAAGATGTAAATGAATTGAAAAGGAGGATGAAAGCCCGAGGAAAAGATCTTTCTCTTGCGGACTTGAAAAAGAAATTAAGTGCTAAAAAGTTACTAGACAAATCTAAAAAGAATGCCAAAGATAAGAAGAAAGCGGGGCAGGTGAGATATATGCTTGGGTGATTTTTCTGGGAAATTTTTTCCAGTCCATAAAAACACATTTGGGTACTTATTAGAAGCGCCTTACCAAGGCGATTCTAATAAGTACCCACATGTGTTTTTATGGAGAAAGAAGAAAAGTCGTCACAGAATTTTCCTCAAATACTTCTTAAGAAGTACTATGCCTAAATATTCAGATTATAGCATACTTGAACAAACTTATGTGTAGACCTGCAACAGACTGCTTAAGCAGTTTTATCATGCTGCCATTCAGCCAACAATCTTGAGACACTTCACCAGGGCCCAGTTGTTCAAAACTAATGATTTCATTGGTAACATATTGTTAAAAGTTTGATCATTAAATATGGCATATACGATACTATTTTTGCTGAAAAAATGTCAGTAGCTTTTGCATAAATTTGCAAAAGCTATTCACATTTTTTCAGCAAAAATACCTGTGAATTAGATATTGTACTTACTAGAACTGTTAACATTTTGACCACTAATGAGCTCATTAAGCTAACGATGCTTTAACAACTGGGCCCAGATTGTCAAACAGGCTTATTCAAATTCAGTATAAGTGTGGTAAGGAAGTGTTAGACAGTTTACATGAAGAAGAAAATTTTTTCACAAACCTTTGTAAATGAAACAATCCCTTATGTACACAGACATAAGGATGGGCGGTAAATTCCACCCCTGGTATTTATTACCAGTGGTATTTACCGGTCTGGAAAATACTCCTAAAAAAGGCAAATATTGGCAAATACTGGTCAATTGAGCTTTCTCACCTTGAAATAACTACAGACATCTTAACCAACTGGTCTTAAAATAATGTATAATCAAAATAATTGAGTTAAAAATGTTTTAGCTAATTTCTATATAAGGTTATCACCATAAAGAATATTAAAGCCTGTTGAAATAGCCAAAAAGTGAATTAATGGCTATAGTAAAAGAATGGCTATAATTTTGGAATTATTTCAAAATTACATGTAGTAGCTTGAATTAAAAAAAATCATCTTTATTATTTTGGACTTAAACTCAGTAGCATAAATAACAGGTAAACAATTACAGGTAAAAATTCACCCGTGCAACTGGCCTTTGACACCTAATAGCAAGACCATATAGTCTAAATTATTAAAACAACAAGTGTCAAGAAAGTGATTATTCAACGGGGCAGAAGATAGCAAGGGGCAAGGATAGAGATGATAAAATGTCATCAATGATTTCCTGTTTTATATAAATATAACTAAACTTTTAAAAATAAATAAGTTTATATTAGTGTTAAACTTAAGTATAGATATTAAGTCAGTTGGCCAGTACAATTGAAATTACCCTTATGATTGTTGACTGTAGGTTACATGAATTGTATAAATTCCAGGGTGGTCAATTCAATTGGAATTGACTAATATTTGTCAGTATTTTCCATTATTGGATAGTATTTATGCATATCTAATACTTTATTGAATTTAAGCTGTTAAATAAGTTGATACTTGTGTTAAACTTTAGTATAAATGTTGTCTGTTGACAAGTATAATTGTAATTACCCATATGAATGTTGAGTAGGTTATTGTATAAATTCCAGGGTGCAGTGTTCAAGCCAGGAATTTCAGTTTTGGGGCCTAGGGGTCCCTACCCTCCAAAAAGTTGGGGACATCCGAAACAATCTGGGGACAGTACAATCAACGATCAAAATTTTATAGAAAATGTACTTGTTGCTTTCAGATGTGGGTATTTTGCTCCATGTAATCTGTTCCTGTAACATCTGATCAGATGTACATTCCAGGTTAACACAGGGGTGTCAATAAGATTAAGAAATGGCACAACAGATGAAGATAAGAAATCAACAGATTGGCCAGGGTGTCAAGGGGGCTGCTGTTGTTTTTCTTTTTTCTTTTTTCTTTTTTTTTGTGGGGGTGGGGCTAAGCGAGCTGCCTGTCTAAGTGTTGACAATACTGTGGAGTTATAGGGAATAATAATCATAACAAGATATTGTGAATAGATGTAAAAGCTGAAAATCATTTTGAATTAGTTCTTTTGAACACTGCTTCAAATTGATGAGCTGGATGATCTCTTTAGCATCAGTCCTATTCTAGTTTCAACAGGACTGACCTTCACCCAAAATTAATAACTTTCCATTAAACAATCAGTCAATCATATTTTTACCTAATCCTTCCATCAATCAGATTGAGAAAAGAAAGAAAACGTCCAACAGTAATACTTTCTGATAGGGATGTACTAACAGTGTACATTCCATCTACCCCTCAGTGAGGTGACCCCTGAATTTATAAATGAACATTGAACCAATAGTCACAGCATGAGCATTGAACCAATAGTCATGGCAGAATTGAAAAAGATGGCTGCCACCAACGCGAGAAATAACATCAAAAATGCATAAACTACAGGCAAAAATCATACCAGATTGTCTGTTTAAATATATTTTCTCAATTATTTTAAAGCTTTCTTTGCATTTTAAAATAATTTCTATGCCTATTTATAGTAAACCCCAAGTAAAAGCACCCGATCACAACGCATTTGCAGCCAAAACTGTAATAAAGTTTCTGCACCTGGATGGCGCAAGAACTTACTTTTTCTGTGCCAAAACATGAAAATATGCGCAAATGGCGTAATGGCGCAGCCTGGCTTGAACACTGAGGGTGGTCAATTCAGTTGACCAGTATTTGCCGGTATTTACCGGTAAATACCGTTGCATGGAAAATACTCATATTTGCTGGCAATTTGCCAACCTATGCAAGGAAGTTGAAATTTGGTATGCTACTTACCCAGAACTTAACCTTCAACTCTATGCTAGAGCTGCCCCTGAGTCATGCACTGGGGTGGGGCTAGGTGTCAAAATGTATAACAGATCAGACTGAGTATTTGAAAAAAAAGTTGAAATTTATGCATCAAGCTGTTGTTGCCATATAGGCATAGATCAAAAGGCGAGAGCATTTGTGTACTTTGAACACATCTAGTTTTCAATTCTGTCTTCCCTAATTGTCTTTTGCTTAAACCAAAATAGCATATTGTGAACAAAAGCATTAGGGTTTTATCTAATGAATTAAAATATATGTTGTGGCTACGAGTTATCCCCACGCTTAAGCAATAGGGATATTGTGAATGCCTTGGTCCGTCCGTCCATCTGTCACGCTATCTCCTCCTTCACCTCTGGGAGGATTTTTTTTTTTTTTTAACACAACTTGCTATATGATATCCCCGTGTGGTAAGGTGTGCGAGAGCAAGTCTGTCAGTCCCACACGCTACTAGCAACATTAGCATGGAGGGTCGAGATTTTGCGATAGTGTGCCATCGACTGCATTCTAGTTAGAATATGTTGATAATCCTTATCTAGAATGATATAGATGAGGAAAGTGCTTTTCTTGATGTTCATTTTTTTGTGTGATGAGGCCCATATATTGAATAGCTCACTTAGCTTCTAATGGGCAAATGTTTTTCATAGAGAAATAAGAAAATATCTGGGTCCAGTTGTTCAAAGCATCATTAGCTGAACGAGCTTGTTAGTGGTCAAATTATTAACTGTTCTAGTAAGTACAATATCTAATTCACAGTTATTTTTGCTGAAAAAAATGTGAGTAGCTTTTGCAAAAGCAAAAGCTACTCACATTTTTTCAGCAAAAATATTAGCCTATATGCCATATTTAATGATCAAAGTTTAAACGATACGTTAACTAACGACATCATTAGTTTCGAACAACTGGGCCTAGTAGTTTTGGGTTGAGAAAAGTGCCTTATCTGGAGCTCTGTATATAGTGAGATTATTTATGACAGGACCCCAGACAACTTACTCTCTTTGATTTGTCCAAGAAGAAAGGGATGAAAACTCCAGAGAAGAAATCTTCTGCAAATGGTCAGAAAACTCCACTGAAAGAGCAAAAAACTCCCGAGTTGAAGAAGAAAATTTCAAGTCCACCTAGAACTCCAGCTATAGTTATCAAGTAAGTTAACACTTAGCACTCTGGGTAAAATTTTCAGCAGACCATATACTGAAATGTTTTTTCTTATTTTCCCCAGAAAACAGAATTGACATTTCATGCAAATTGTCTCCATCAAAAGTTAAATCCTGTTTTCTGGGAAAAATAAGAAAAATATCTTCAAATTGTTGTCTGCTGAATTAGCACCAGGTAACACACTTTTTCAGCTGAAAAATACTGGTATTTTTCTAAAAATACAGGGCCCAGTTGTTCAAAGCATCGTTAGCTTAACAAGCTCATTAGTGGTCAGAATGTTAACTGTTCTAATCCGTACAATATCTAATTCACAGGTATTTTTGCTGAAAAAATGTGAGTAGCTTTTTTCAGCAAAAATATTAGCGTATATGCCATATTAAATGATCAGGGTTTTAACAATACGTTAACTAACAACTTCGTTAGTTTTGAACAACTGGGCCCTGGTATTTTTCTTATTTTACAAAACATAGGTTATGGCTACTCATTAGAAGCACCAGGATGAGGCACTTCTAATGAGTACCCACAACTTAGGTTTTTATGTAGAAAAAATAAATCTAGTTTGTGGATACCCTGTATTATTCTGAGCTGTGATAAAAGCCACATGAAGGCATAGCTGCTGATAAAACAAACTTATTTAGATGCAAATTTTACATGTACTTGTTTCTCATTCTATAGCTCAGATGAGGCTTGTATTCAGATAGTAATTTTTAGTTCAACTGAGCAAATGCTCAGGATGAGGTATTCTGATCACCCTCTTTCTGTCGTTCGTCATCCGCAATTAGTTTGTTAACACTTTAGAGCTCACGGTTTTGACCCAGTCTTAATGAAACTTGCACAGAAGGTTTGCCTCTATGAAATCTAGGTAGGTAAACTGACACAACTCGATATGACCCCATTGCGTTGATTGTGTCCTAAAACCTCAACACAAACAATTATCAGGAGCCCTTGGCTAGGCATTTCTGAGTATCATTTCGTGGAGAAATAAGAAATTTCTCAGTCTTTGGTTGAAACATGTGCCTTTGATATCTGGTGTTATGAACGGGTGTAAATTCCATTTTCCTACTCACATTGGCAAGTGAAAATAACAAAAGTAAAGTAAGAACAATATTTTAAAATGTTATCTGAAATTTCTATCCAGCATGCAAAGTGTCACAAGGTGACCTCGCATTTTATCCATTTGAGAAAGGACTAGAAAGTTAGTTTGGCTGTTATTATGTTATGATACCACCTACTGGACCTGTAATCATGTTCATTTGTTTTTTAGGCTGAAACAAGCGCTTAAGAAAGATGACAAGGTAATGGTTGGTGTGCTTGTAACGCAGGCAGCTAAGGTTCTGAACTTCGAACAGAGAGCCAGACTCCCACCAGAAATTAAAGAACGGGTCATAAAAAAGTATGAAATTATCCAGGAGAAACTTAAGATGTAAGTAGTCTTGATAAAAAAAATCATACCCAGAGGACTTGTTAAGGAGGAGTATTAAATGATATTTCTGGGATAAGTTTAAGTTGATCATAAAAAGGAATGTTGTGGGTACTCATGAGAAGTGCCTTGGCGAGGAGCATCTAATGAGTACCCACAACATTGTTTTTATGGAGAAATAAGAAAAAATTATCCCTGAATTATCACCAATACTCCTCTCATGTTCTCATATAATTTCAGTCCTGCAGCCAAAACTTAAAAATAGGTGGGGTAGTGCTGGGGTGTTGTATAACCATCAACCTTTTAGTATCTAGCAAGGGACCCCTTCGCACACCCCACAAACTACTTGTATGTGGATAGTTTTGTAGTGGTATACTTTTTCACATGTTCCTCTTTCCAGCCATCATGACCTTCCATCCATGAATTAAGTAGTAGGAGGTATTTCCACTTTCCCAAAACAGCAATTATGCCGTTTTAAAAAAGAAAAAAGTTCGGGCTGGAAGGTGTCGGATAAATGGATGGTGGACATATACAGTAGAACCTCGATAATTCAAACCCCAATAATTAAAATTCTTGATAATTCAAAATCATTTTGAAGTCCCAACTGGAACATATATATGCATTTTAACCCTCAGTTATTCAAAGTCTCAATAATTCAAACAAAACTGTTTGGTCCCTTGGACTTTGAATTATCGAGGTTCCACTGTAGATTTCTTCCAGTCTATATTTTTGCTATCCTTTCTGTTTATTAACTGCATAAGTTCATGACTAACAAAACCTTAAAACTTAACTCTTTCCCCGCTAGTGGCAACTTTTGTCGTCTACTGAAAACCTTTGCAAACAGTTTGGACCCAGATCAGGCCCAACAAAATGTCAGGCCTGATCTGGATCCAAACTGTTTGACACTCTGATGGTATTCCTGAAAGACTTTTTTGAAAAAGTTAATTTAAAAAAAAAAAATCTGCAGATGACAAAAAAGCATGCAAAAGTACCCAGCATGCAAAGAGATAATTGTCTGCTTCACCTGAAATATTAAGGGGAGTGGGGGGTGGAGCTTGGTGTTGGGACCAAATGGTTAGCGCTCTTGACTTCAAATCTCAAGATTTCAGGTTTGAATCTCAGTGGAGATGGAATTCAGCATCTGATTGTGCATAACTTGAGTGGACTGAGCCTTTTGTTTTCACTCCTCCAGCTTAATATGACTGAAACCTAGTCCTGCTGAACCCAGATATGTCCTGCCTTCCAGTAACCCTAGTCCTGCTAAACCCAGATATGTCCTGCCTTTGCAAACAGTGTAGATCCAGAGCCAACTGATCTGGATCTGCATTGTTTGCATTTAGTATGTGAATTTATATCAACAATCTGGATCAAGTAATCCGATTGGCTGAAAATGAGAAAAGGGCATGGCATCTTAATTTATTCAGCAGGACAAGGGTTAAAAAATGTCGAAAGAGAAATAAAACACCATCTTCTTATTGACCTTTACAACTGAACCGGTAAAGCTCCGAGCAAAATTTGTAGCAGATGACATTCTGTTTTTTTTTGTTTTTTTTTCATAGGAAAGGAGAACTTTTCCTGTGAATGTCTGCTGAGTAAGACTTCTTTTCTCTGAAAAAAAATATATTGTCTGCTGCAGTTCTTATTAAAATACAATATTTACTCAAAATATTTAGGTAGATATACATCAGGTGTAAATGGTGCAGACTGACTTGTTCTTATGCCCCTGCATTGGATGATGCCGGGGGCATATAGTTTTTAGGTTTTCCGTACGTGCGTATGTGCGTACGAATGTACGTCCTTCTGTACGAATGTGTGTATGTATACATACATACGAACGTACGTGATCCTGTTACACTCGGGTTAAGGGATTTGTGCCAGGTAGAATTTTGCAGTTTATAGTCAGGTATCCCACAGCGGGGGCATCCGTGTACTGTGGACACATTTCTAGTTATAGAAGTTTCCATACCAAAGTAAGTTAATATACCAATTTGTTGCAAATAACCCTCATCGGCTGACACGTCATTAAACCTGCTCCTCCTCATCATCATCATTAAATGGTGCAGACTAAGATCAGAATGCTTTCAGAGGAAGTCAGATGGACTTGTTTAAGTTCTAGGATCATGTACTTGTTAGCTCACCTGAGCACGAAGTGCTCATGGTGAGCTATTGTGGTCAGTCAGTGTCCATCGTCCGTCGTCCCTCGTCCGTCGTGCGTTGTGCGGCGTCAACAATTGCTTTAAAAGCCTACTCCTCCTACACCCCTGGGCCAATTAACTTGATACTTGGTAGGAAGCATCGGGGTGACTTGTAGATCAAAAATAGCTAAAAATCGTTCTGATCGGAAATCCAAGATGGCTGCCATGGCTGCCATCTTGAAAATCTATTTTTCGCTTCTTCTCCTGAACCGAAAGGCCAATTGACTCCAAACTTGCTTGGAACCATCAGGGTGACTTGTAGATCAAAAATAGCTAAAATCATGCCGATCGGAAATCCAAGATGGCCGCCATGGCCGCCATCTTGAAAATCTATTTTTATGCTTTTTCTCCTGAACCGAAAGGCCAATTGACTCCAAACTTGCTAGGAAGCATCAGGATGACTTGTAGATCAAAAATAGCTAAAATCGTGCCAGTCTGAAATCCAAGATGGCCGCCATGGCCGCCATCTTGAAAATCTATTTTTCGCTTCTACTCCTAAACCCAAAAGCCAATTGATTCCAAGCTTGGTAGGAGGCATTGGGGTGACTTATAGATCAAAAATAGCTAAAATCGTGCCTATCGAAAATCCAAGATGGCCGCCATGGCAGCCATCTTGAAAATCAATTTTTCGCTTCTTCTCCTGGACCGAAAGGCCAGTTGACTCCAAACTTGGTAGGAAGCATCGGGGTGACTTGTAGATCAAAAATAGCTAAAATCATGCCGATCATAAAACCAGGATGGGCGCCATGGCAGCCATCTTAAAAATCTATTTTTCGCTTCTTTTCCTGAACCGAAAGGCCAGTTGACTCGAAACTTGGTAGGAAGCATTTGGGTGACTTGTAGATAAAAAATAGCTAAAATCATGCCGATCGTAAATACAAGATGGCCGCCATGGCGGCCATCTTGAAAAATTATTTTTCGCTTCTTCTCCTAAACCCAAAAGTCACTTGACTCGAAACTTAGTAGGAAGCATCAGGGTGACTTGTGGATCAAATATAGCTAAAATTGTTCTGATCAGAAATCCCAGATGGCCACCATGGCCGCCATCTTGAAAATCTATATTTAGCTTCTCCTGCACCGAAAGGCCAACTGACTCCAAACTTCATAGGAGACATTGGGGTGACTTGTAGATCAAAAATAGCTAAAATCGTGCCAATCGGATATCCAAGATGTCCGCCATGGCAGCCATCTTGAAAATCTATTTTTCTGCACATCTGCATATCTGCAGTGGCTATGTCACTCAGGTGAGCGACCCGTGGCCCGTGGGCCTCTTGTTTAAGTCTTAGGATTACGAAACTGGCTGAAGGTGTCAGAATACATGACATTGTATTTAGGGTAATTACAGGATGGTGTTAACCCATTTTGGTCTGGAGGCAAACATTCTGCAGCATCTGATCAGGGTCTCCATTGTTTGCAAATAGTTTAGCTATTTTTCTCTAGAAATATCTAAATCACACAGCCTGACTTACCTAAAATTGAAATTGGATCCAATAAATAGAGTGGGAAGAGTTTATTCAGTCTAAAATGAGGTAACAAGTCTATTTGACCACCTGTTGATATGTCTGAAAACTGTTGGATGAGTAGTAAACAGTATAAATTCTGTGACTTCTGGCCTGGGTCCACACTGTCACCAGACTAAAATGGATTAAGAGAAATTTCTGTGTTTATTTTAGAGCCAAAATGTCAGAGTCAGAGAAAAAAGAATATTTAGCCAAACAAGCAGCAGATAAAAAAGAAAAACTGAGACAACAAATGAAGGAGAGACTGAAACAACAAAGAAAGGTAAGGAAAACAGTTTTACTTTTACCATTCTCCTGGCTAATTCAGCAGACGACATATTGATATTATTCTTATTTCCACAGAGAAGCCAGTTTTGCTCAAATTTCATATGGAGCCTCCTTGGGGTGGGGGAACGAAAGATTGCTAAAATGGTCGCGGTCCGTCGACTAAGATGGCCGCCATGCCCATATATGGTAAAACCCTTTAAAAATCTTCTTCTCCATTCTCCATAACAGAGGATGCCTTGGGGCTGAATCTTTGCATGAATCATCGGGGACGGGAGGTCAACCAAAGTTGCTAAAAGAATTGTCCTACGTTGACGTTTGACCTTTTTACGGCAAGGTCAAGTTCACTTCTCTATGCATTTGTATGAGCCCTGTACATTTGAATGGGAAAATTGTTGAGAATTTCAAACGACTTCTCCTCTGAAGCCTCTGAGCCAATTTTGTTCAAATTCCATATGAAGCCACCTTAGGGTGGGGAAACAAAAGATAGCTAAAATTGTCGCGGTCCGTAGACCAAGGTGGCCACCATGCCCATATATGGTAAAAACCTTTAAAAATCTTCTTCTCCAGAACCGAGAATGCCTTGGGGCTGAATCTTTGCACAAATCATCTGGGACAAGAGGTCTACCAAAGTTGCTAAAAGAATTGTCGTACGTTGACATTTGACCTTTTTACAGCAGGGTCAAGTTTGCTAACCTATGCATTTGTATGAGCCCCATACATTTGTATAGGAAAATTGTTGAGAATTTTAAATTACTTCTTCTCTGAAGCCACTGAGCCAAATTTGCTCAAATTTCATATTGAGCCTTCTTAAGTCGGGGGAACAAAAGATTGCTAAAATGGTCGCGGTTCATTGACCAAGATGGCCGCCATGCCCATATATGGTAAAACCCTTTAAAAATCTTCTTCTCCAGAACTGAGGATGCCTTGGGGCTGAATCTGTGCACAAATCATCAGGGACAGGAGATCTACCAAAATTGCTAAAAAGATTGTCGTACATTGTCAATTTGACATTTGACCTTTTTACGGCAAGGTCAAGTTTGCTTCCTTATGCATTTGTATGAGCCCCATAACATTTGTATGGGAAAATTGTTGAGAATTTCAGACCACTTCTCCTCTGAAGCCACTGAGGCAAATTTGCTCAGATAATTAGCTCACCTGAGCATGAAGTGCTCATGGTGAGCTATTGTGGTCAGTCAATGTCCGTCGTGCGGCGTGCGTCGTGCGGCGTGAACAATTGCTTTAAAAGCCTACTCTTCCTACCCCCCTGGGCCAATTGACTCGATACTTGGTAGGAAGCATCAGGGTGACTTGTAGATCAAAAATAGCTAAAATCGTTCCGATTGGAAATCCAAGATGGCCGCCATCTTGAACATCTATTTTTTTCGCTTCTTCTCCTGAACCGAAAGGCCAATTGACTCCAAACTTGCTAGGAAGCATCAGGGTGACTTGTAGATCAAATGTAGCTAAAATCATGTCGGTCGGAAATCCAAGCTGGCCGCCATGGTAGCCATCTTGAAAATCTATTTTTCTCTTCTTCTCCTGAACCTAAAAGCCAATTGACTCCAAACTGGTTAGGAAGCATTGGGGTGACTTATAAATCAAAAATAGCTAAAATCGTGCCGATTGGAAATCCAAGATGGCCACCATGGCAACCATCTTGAAAGTCTATTTTTCGCTTCTTCTCCTGAACCGAAAGGCCAATTGACTCCAAATTTGCTAGAAAGCATCGGGATGACTTGTAGATCAAAAATAGCTAAAATCGTGCCAATCAGAAATCCAAGATGGCCGCCATGACAGCCATCTTGAAAATCTATTTTTCGCTTCTCCTAAACCTAAAAGTCAATTGACACGAAACTTAGTAGGAAGCATCAGGGTGACTTGTAGATCAAAAATAGCTATAATCGTTCCGATCGGAAATCCAAGATGGCCGCCATCATGAAAATCTATTTTTCGCTTTTTCTACTACACCGAAATGCCATTTGACTTGAAAAGTTGGTAGGAGGCATTGGGGTGACTTGTTTTACTTGTGACGTTTTGAAAATTTCAGCATTTTAACCTTGTAAGCAAGATATTACAAGAACTGTTTAAGCCATTGCCTTGTCATAATGGTATTGGAAAAATGTTGCATGCCATCTGCATATCTGCAGTGGCGGTTTCACTCAGGTGAGCGATTTGTGGCCCGTGGGCCTCTTGTTATGTCTTGACACAATTTAACATTGCCATTGTGTTATGGAGATGTGAATAAAATAGAAGATTACTTAAAAATAAAGTGGAAAAGATAGAATATGGATGACCCTTATTGGGTTCAAGCATGTTAAGAGATTGTCAAATCAGACCTGTCACAGAATTAAACCAGAACATCTATACACAGATTCAGATCAAAACAACATTTATGCCTGGATTAGGATATGAATTACCACCTCTGATAAAGATTAACAATTTGTTTCTGTGTTGTATTGTGACTTTCTTCCACTTGAATAGCCAATAAACACGGGTACAATTCAAAAACACTGTTGCATGTCAATTATGACATCAGTTATGGCCCCTGATAAACATGAAATATTAGTTTAGATGCAACAGCTTGATCTCTTTTTATCAAAGCAAACAAAGGTTTGGTGTCTTGGATATGGAACTCAAAATCAGCTTGTATAGTATGTGAAGATTTTGGCTTGAGTTACAGCCCGATGCTATCCCTTGGCCCTTGAGCATGTTGAGAGACATTAAAAAAAAAGATGGTTTCTGTATGATAATTTGAAGTGTGAGTGGATGACCCATATTGATTAAAGTCTGTTACTTAATGCTCACAGCAGCAACTTAGTGTTCCATAGCCCTAGATAAGATGTGTATCTGTTAAATATTTTTTCTTATTTGTCCACAAAACCTATTATGTGTACTCCTTACAAGCGCCTAGCAACGCTTTTTGAATTAGTACCCACAACAAATGTTTTCACAGAAAAATAAAAAAAAAAAAATGTCAATGCCTTTTGGTTAAAGAAAAATAAACAAAAATGCCATATCTGCAGAATAGCTCCATGGTACACCCTTACAATTCAAAGATTTCTGATAAGAGGGAGGCAGTTTCTTGTCTATAAAACTTACGGTACATGGCATTGCAAAGTTTATTCATAGCTTCAGATAAGGTGCTTCTTCTGCCAAAAATTACTGATATTTTTCTTATTTTTCCATGAAAACATAGGTTGTGGTACTCATTAAAGCGTCTCGATGAAGCAATTCTAATGAGGACCCACAACACGTTTTTGTGAAGAAATAAGAAAAATATTTGTTGGATACCCCGCTTATCTGGAGCTTTGTGTATCCATTCTCCTTAAAATTATTCTTTCATTGTAGCGTTATGAAGATACCTCCCTTGAATTGAAGCCTCTTCCTGCACCCAAACTGGTGGTCACACCAGAGGGATTACCAAATGAGTGTTTTGGCGATATTGCCATGGTGACCGAGTTTATTGCCAACTACTCAGGTCTTCTGATGCCTGATGATGAATACCCTATTTACACAGGTAAATAATAATTCTTAAGTATGTGCACAAGTACTGGCCAACCTTTTTAACCCTGTAGACTAGTACACCTATGCAAGCAGTGTCGATCCAGATGAGATGGCTCATAATGAGCCATCTCATCAGGATCTACACTGCTTGCCATCTTGTTAATGATCATTGACTAAACCCCCTATTTACAAAGAATGTACATGTCTAAATTCAGAGATGGAAGAGTCCATTTCAGAAACTCAGGGATGAAAGGGTTAACTACTTAGAGGACTAAGGCTGCACGGGAATGTATGAGTAGGTTAACTGACCAGCTGGACATGACCTTAACAGTGTTGACTGGGCTGTATAAATTCCAACTCGGACAATAACGATGTAAACAGTGAATGCTCAGATCAGCCTGTGCGACTACAATCTGATCATGACCTGTCTGTTTGCCTTTTACATCCTGATTATAATAATATTTGATTATCATGTGAGCAAACATTAAAATGCTTGTCCTAATTATTTTTGCAGGCAGATCTTGGCCTTTACTGTTCATATAAAATATACCAAAGATCCATTTTCCTCTTGGGACCCTTCAATTAATTATTGATTGACCCACTGTATTTGGCCTTAACTTGTTACTACACTTGCCTTAAAATTTGAACAACTCCATTTTACTATCAGAGCTGGGTCTACACTGTTTGCTTACTAAGGACAAATACAGTAAATTCAGTATTTCAGATTTTTATGTTAATGGTCTGAATAAAATCATAGTTTCAGATTAGAGGGGTATCAGGGAAACATTTTTCTTATTTCTCCACAAAAACATGTCAGGGGTACTCAATAGAAGAGGAGAAATACGAAAAATATCAACAATTTGTGGATAAAAAAAGAAGCGCCTTATCTGTAGGTATGAAAATGTAATTTGAACTTGGTTTTGTTTCAGATGCCTTGATGAAGGCAGTAACTACTGGTAAAGACGGTTTTGTATACCTGTCACGAATTCTGACTATTCTTCTACAAACACTTCTGCAGGATCAGATAGCTGAGGTAGGAAAACTAAGCTTAATATTAGGATTTTCCTTGGTGCGTGAAAAAGGTTATTTTGACCCTTATTTTTAAAATTTGTTCCCATAAAATATTAGGATTTCTATACATTTGTTTCTGTATGCCCCAAAATATTGTTTTTATAAGGACAAAAGGAAAATACTGTACTACAAATAAAGTGCAAAATGTACTTAATCATACCTACATAGATACCGGATCGCGGTTATGTTTTCCTCAGACAAACATTACAACTTTGTCTAACTTTTACCGTTTGATTTTCATTTGTGTTTTTGCTTTCATTGGTAATCAGTCAGGTCTGTGGAGGAATCAATTGTTGAAATTAATTAAAAATTTAATAATAAAGATCCAGTCCATTCTGTTTATCCACCCTTACTGTCCACAGTCAGGCCCTGAGGTTATAAAACTTTTTCATGCTCAACTCAGCTGAGTATGAAATTTTCTCTGCTAATAAATATGAAAATGCAAACAATAGTTGGCATTTTCATATTTAGTAGCAGAGAAATTTTCATGCACAGCTATGTTTAACAAGAAAGAATTTGCAATTAATCATACTTCGAGATTAATTAGCAGGACAAATTTCATGCTCAGTTGAGTTGAGCATGAAAAAAGTTTTATAACCTCAGGGCTAGGTCTATTTTGACATGTTCAGCATAACGTATTTACCATATATAGTCTGAATTTTTATCAGAGCATACAGTACAAACCCACATCAGATGCTGTAGATTGCAGTCTCTGATCCGGGTCTGCACTTGTTTATCATTTAGCCAGCAGTTTTAAGATAGATTAACTTGTTTGATTTTTATGACAAGCATGAGAAGTTCTCAGAATATTTAGGACAAATACAGTGCACAGATTGTTTAGGACCTAAATAACAATAGTAAAAAACAAGACCAGGGCCCGGTTGTTCAAAGCATTGTTAGCTTAATGAGCTTGTTAGTGGTCAAAATGTTAACTGTTCTAATAAGTACATTATCTAAAATTAACAGCTATTTTTCTGGAAAAATGTGAGTAGTTTTTGCAAATGCAAAAATATGCAAAAATATTAGCCTATATGGCATATTTAATGATCAAAGTTTTAACAATACGTTAACTAACGACATCGTTAGTTTTGAACAACTGAGCCCAGATTGCACAGATACACAGCTTGAGTCAGTGTGTTTCGTATGTGTAGAAATGTTATTTTCATAGAGAAATAAGTGCTTTATCTCTTAGCTCCAAGGCACTTTTTGACCAAAAATTATTAATATTTTTCTTATTTCTCCATGAAAACATTTTGTGGTACTCATTAGAAGCACCTAGGCAAGGCACCTCTAATGAGTAGCCACAATATATGTTTTTGTGGAGAAATAAGAAAAAAGATTTCCTGATACCATTCTTATCTGCTGGGGTGAGAATTTTCAGCGGATTAGCTGAATTCAGCGGTTTTGACGATTTTTTAGAAAGATAAAAAGTTCTGATCATGACACAAGCTTTTGAAATATGGATTTTTGTGGGGGGGAGGGTAGGGGGTATGGACATTTTCAGCGGTTTTGTTGAATTATCATTCCCACCCCTGTATCCGCAACTATGCTTGTTCCGGACATGCCACTCCTTATAAATATATCTGTCTACAGGACTATCAGGATTTGAAAGTGCCACTGACGGATATTCCTGTGACCCAGTGTACAACATCTGAACTGGTGAGGCTGTGCCTGAGAAAACAGGATGCAGATGATGATGCGCAGAGTGACAACAGTGATGAATCCAAACTGGAAGATCAAGAGGATGAAGTTGTAAGATTACCTATGAATCTCAGATCTTAGCCCTTAAAAGGCCAAGAAAATCTGCATCTGAAAATGTCGTCTGTTTATGTTGTCTGCTGAATATTCTTGCAAACTTTTCAAACCTATTTTTGCTTACAGGCAAACCGTGTGGACCCAGATCAGACTGCTCCTAAAGGAGCAGTCTGATCTGAGTCCACACTGTTTGCAGAAATTACTTTTAAAATCACAAGCAGATGAGAAAGCAGACGACAATTGTTGTGACTGGCAGTTTAAGGGTTAAGGGGAAAAGATAACTTTCAGGGGAGGTAGCTCTGTCTAAAAGGTGTTTAACCCCTGAAAAAAGGGTCTACTCTAAAAGGGAAGAATTGTTTCCTTTCAAAGGCCTGAATTTGCTTCCTAAATTCTGGCCTTTTAAAGGAGCAAATTCTTTCCTTTTAGAGGAGACATGGTCCCCATTGATGTGCAGGAAAGCAAACAGGATGTCTCCATTGTGAAAAAAGATGTACCCAGTCCCGTTAAATGTCGATATTTTCCCAGAGAAAGTAGGGATTGACATGTAATTCAAATTTCGCATTGACTATCAAGCGCTATTTTTTGTCATGCTTGGGTGTGCAAGTTTCTGTCTGTTTGTCCATGTACTTGGCGTCCAACCTAGCATTCACCCTAAATGAAGTCTACCAACTTTCACACTTTACAGTTTGTTTTCACTTCATTGATTGTTTTATCTCACTGAGCTAAACAAGAATGCCAACTCTTACTCTTTTGGGTTTGACGCTGTCGGGTTGGCAACATTCTTTCGTGGAGATCGATTATGAAATATTATCTACTGTCATTCTCTCCCTTCTCCTGATTCAAGAAGGGCTGTTGTCAGTTTCTGGTGAAAGAATGTGCACAATACTGGTTAACCACTTTCATAGATGTCTAAGCCTGCCCAGTAAACGTGTGGTTAGGTAAAATGACCGCTCTCAATATGATCCCATTGGGTTGACTGGGTTGTAAAACCTGAACACAAACAGCTGGGTAATCAGGTGGTGTGAAGTTGTCATGCATCTTAGGTCACTGGGGGTATCCAACCAATCAGTCAACACTCTTCTGGTGCTTGTTTTCACATGTTATTGTCGTAGGTGCAACCTAACAAAGTTCAAAATAAACATTTTATTTTTATAGTTTATAATGTGAAAAATCAAAACAAAGACCTGGAACATTGTCAGATTACACTAGCAATAAGCCCATTATCAATATTCAGTGATTTTTTTACAATTTTGCCTTTATGGGTTCTGGGACTCGCTAGGTTCAGAATTCATGCATCCCAAACTGAAACTATGCATCCAGCCTGGGACTCGTGGTGAAACATTTTGTTGCGTCCTAGACTTTTCATTTAAACTTGTGTAACAGTGTTTTATAATTACTTTCTTGGTATTTCAATTGGATGTGCAATAAAAAAAAATAGTGGTGACTGAGTTGCTTTAATTCTTTCCAGAAAACTTCCTGAGAAATATGAAACTATAATACCACTGTCTATTAAAAGTGAAGTGTTAAAATGTTTTCTCCCACAGGCTTATTAAAATGTTTTCATAAATCTTCAGTTTTAGTGACAGATGATCAAATACCTGTGATACATGATTAAGGACAGACATTTTGTCTGTTTTGACTAGACCGTGATACAAAGCAGAGACATTTTTGTCTGATGCTTTGTAGGTTCAGTTTGGGACTGGGGGTTTTCGTTATCGAGATCGCCATCATCGGCAGTCTCAGACTTTGTTGTCTGTGTCAGTCTGATTTGCTGACCTAGCAGACCGAACAGCGTTTGCTGTTTGGAGTCTAGTTTTGTTATCTTTTTAGGGTGCATCTTTTTCTTCGTTCAAAAAAAAAAAAAACAACAACAAAAAACGATCGCTGTTTCCTGTTGACAATTGCAAGGTCAAACGGTGTTACGATAAAAGATCTCATCAGACTAAAAACCAATACTTTAGTATCCGCTACGGTTTCCTCCGATGCTGGACAACTTGGTATTGATTATTTGACTCTATAGGTAAAATCGGTGTACCGTAGAGATACGACGCCTTTCAGTTACTGGCTTTTACCAAATACTGTACTGAAACACCGCTTGCGCATTCGCTTTTTCCAAAAATGAAAGTAGACTTCAAGAAGCAAAACGAACGTACATTCGAGATTTTTTGTGAGTCCAAGGGACTCAGCGAGGCTAATTTTTTGCGTCCTCTGGCGAAATTATGCGTACAGGGCGCAGGACGCACGCTTAAAAAAATCACTGAATATTTTTATCAGATGTATATAAATAGAGGAGTTATTAAGGATTTGGTGATAATGCTGGGCTATTTTTCTCCAGTTCTCAAAAAAAAAAAAACAAACAATATGGGACTCCATAGAAGCGCCTCGATTTTATGGAGAAATAAGAAAACAACATCCTAGAATTATCATCAAACACTCCTCCTTTCTATCAAGTCCTCTCTGCCTTTTTGTGTAACAGGGCTCATATATGAGTTAGCGCACGACAAAGCCTACAATAAGACAGATCAGCCTGCACATTCGCACAGTCTGATCGGTCTTTGCTGATCGCATGTACCTTCTAGTCTCTGGGCTATCCAAAGAACGATGAAAGAGAAACCTTGAATGACTGGGTGAATGTACAGGCTGATCTGAGTCTTTGCAGATCATACAGGTTTTATTGTAGGTTTTGTCATGCGCTGGCTCATATATAATCATGATTTTTTTTAGCCTGATGAGCTGCTGCAGATGATGGACACACAGGAGTTTTATCAACTTGACGCTGTACAGAAAATACAGATCTTGAAAGGTTTATGTCTACGCATCATGGGTACATATTCCGTACAAGATTACATGGAAGAGAAACAACAAGAGTGTTCTAGATTATGGTAGGTTCTCGTTGGTATCTATAGTTCCTGTTAACCCTTAAACTGCCAGTCACAACAATTTTGACTGCTTTGACTTTTAGAAGTCATTTTTGCAAACAGTGTGGACCCAGATCAGACTGCTCCTCTAGGAGCAGTCTGATCTCGGTCCACACTGTTTGCATGTAAGCAAAAAATAGGTTTGAAAAGTTTGCAAGAATATTCGGCAGACGACAAAAACCGATGACATTTTCAGATGCAGGTTTTCTTGGTGTTTTAAGGGATAAAACAGTTTTTTTCAACCAGAAATACGCTGCAAGGCCAATATAATGCAGATCATTTCACTGCAGATATCAGTATAATTTGGTTGATTTGAGATCCCGTTTACGGTGCATGCGCACTGAAAGATTGATTCAACAAAGTTTGTGGAGGCTTTTTCTTGGACACTGCTCAGCCTCTTAATCGGAGCTGTGTTATTCCACCTTACATCATTTGCATATGATGTGTAACACGCGAAAAGAGCCCGTATGCAATTTGCAGACAGCAAAAGGCCCAGATCAGCCTGCACAAATGGATTCTCTAGTCGATGAACAGAGAATGTCTAGATCAGACTGCAGGGTTGTGCACTCTAATCTGGATAGCTGTTTGGATATGACATAAAAGTTTTTCCCCATGTTGTGCATCATTTGCCGGCCTGGGTGGCTCAGTTGGATGCGCCATCCGACTGGAGACCAGGAGGTCGCGGGTTCAACCCCCGCCGAGGTCGGCAACATTCTTTCGTGGAGATTTGATCATGAAATATTTTCTACGGTCATTCTCTCCCTTCCGCTGATTCAAGAAGGGCAGTTGTCAGTTTCTGGCGAAAGAATGTGCACAATACTGGTTAACCGCTTAGAGGACTAAGCCTGCACAGTAAACGTGTGGTTAGGTAAACTGACCGCGCTTGACATGACCCCATTGGGTTGACTGGGCCGTAAAACCTCAACACAAACAAAAGCATCATTTGCCAATGACAAATGAGTCACAGCATGAGAAAAAGTACCTTCTGACATGCACAAAGATAAAAATCTCCACGGTCAAAGTGCACATCCATGCATTCTGAACAGGAACTGTGTTGTCCATATGAAGACGCTCCATCCTTGGCTATCCAAAATGCACCCAGTGAAGATTCTGATCAGACTGCGCACATGTCCAAAAGTAAGTTTTTCTGATGTTGCTGCTTAGATAATTGAGCCATTACTCGAGGAAATGTACCTTATGATCTGTGCCAAAGATTCAGCCGTAGCAACAGATAGAGCGCTTTTTTCATCCGAAAAATGCTGATATCTTTCTTATTACTCGGTGAGGCGCTTCTAATGAGTACCCACAACATATGTTTTCATGGAGAAATAAATGGCAAGGCACTTCTAATGAGTACCTACAACATATGTTGTTTTCTCTTTTTTTTTTTTAGAAATAAGAAAAATATTTACCAGATACTCTCTTATCTAGAGGTATGTTTTGCCTTAAAAATTTTGCGGCACAGATCCTACTAATCCTGTCGAGAGATTTTAAAATGTTTTACTCACCTTTACAGTATTTTAACTTGGGTGAGTGGAATTTTACTTCTGTGCAGATAAATACTCTTTTCTCCATGAAAACATACATGTAAGTTGCGAGTACTCATTAGAAGTGCAACACAGAAGTACCCACAACTTAAGTTTTTGTGGGAAAATTTCCTACATTGAGCCTCATATATGTGTGTTACTTTAGGCGAGAGAAAATAGCACAGTACAAGGAAGACAAAGAGAAGAGATTAACTCAGAAAGCAGAAGTAGAAAAATTAAAGAATGAAACAGACCAGCCTGCTAAGAAAGAGGGGAAAGACAAGCAAAAACCAGAAGAAAAGACTAATAGTAAGTATCCAGTACAGTCGGCTCTGATTATCACAACTTTCGCTTACTCGAATAACTGCTTATCTCAAAGTTAAAAATCTGGTCCCTGATTTAACATGGAAATCTAACAACAGGCAACAAAATATTGTTCAGGAAGCAAATAGCGATAATTTAGGGAAATCTTTTCGTTTTTCTACACGATGATTGTATATTGAGTGTACTCCTTAGAATCACCTTGATGAGGCGATTCTAATGAGTACACACAACATACAATTTCATAATGAAATAAGAAAGCTTCCTTAAATATTTGTTTTCTTGAGCTATTGGAAGAATTTCGTAGGGACTCAAAAACGAGTTCGAATTAGTCATAGTGAACGAGCCAACGGTGTTCGAGCTATTGAGATTCGACTGTAATTATTTCAGTATGTGCTGGCCTCGGTGGCTCAGTTGGATGCGCTGTCCAACTGGAGACCAGGAGGTCGCGGGTTCAACCCCCGCCGAGGTCGGCAACATTCTTTCGTGGAGATTGATCGTGAAATATTTTCTATGGTCATTCTCTCCCTTCCGCTGATTCAAGAAGGGTAGTTGTCAGTTTCTGGCGAAAGAATGTGCACAATACTGGTTAACTGCTTAGAGGACTAAGCCTTCCCAGTAAACGTGTGGTTAGGTAAACTGACCGCGCTCGACATGACCCCATTGGGTTGACTGGACCGTAAAATCTCAACACAAACAAAACCTGCTGATAACATTCTTTTAAAATGCATTTATCTTTTTAATAAAGTACAACTATTTAGATTTTTAAATTTTTTCAGATTTATATTTTCATCCATATCTGACAAGTTATCTTTATATGTGCAAGTATTATTGTTATGATGCAAATTCCCTATGGACTGATGTGTGGTTAAACCTGTACTCATCATTATCAGCAAGATACTTTGGCACAGAAATAACAAAAACATTCCAAATGATCAAAATATGAGCTGCCATGTCAGAAAACATATCTTTGGACATGTACACCCAGCAAACTTTCAGATCAGCCTGCACATTTGCACAGTCTTAGAAACTTCACTGAGAGCATCCGCAGGCTGATTAGAGTCATCATTGGGAACCCAAGAAGGTCAATTTTCTCACATATATATTTTTTTCTCAATAAAGCACTTCTACTGACCCACTTCTATGGGAAGAAGAATTTGGAAGATGGTCAGTCTTCTGGTAATAACAGTGAGACTCCGATAGATGTAGACGAAAATGATGCTGATTTAGCCACAGTAGTGAAACGAAGACGGGTCACTACAGCTCAGGCTCAAGAGGAAAGAAAGCAGAAAGAAAAGGAGGAAAAAATGAGGTATACATACTGGAAGTTTCATACTGGTGCAGTTTAAAACATGCAGAATACCATAGCAACAGATAAGGCGCTTTTTTCGTCTGAAAAATGCTGATATCTTTCTTATTTCTCCACAAAAACATATGTTGTGGGTACTCATTAGAAGCGCCTCGCTGAGGCGCTTCAAATGAGTACCCACAACATATGTTTTTGTGGAGAAATAAGAAAAATATTATGTGGATACCCCCTCTTATCTGTAGCTATGGAATACTGTATGTGAACAGCCAGCCAGAGCACGCTGTGCCATCTGGCTACAGCCTTACATAGTTCTAGATATGACACTTTTTTTTTTTTTTTTTTTCAACTGAAAAGAATTGATATTTCTTATTACTTCATGAAAAACGTGATGTATTGTGGGTACTCATTAGAAGTGAGGCACTTCTAATGAGTACCCACAACATGTTTTCTTTGCTGAGGCGAGTCAGAGTGCCCACAACATACGTTTTCTTCAAGAAATAAGAAAAATATATAGAACATATCTCATCTGAACATTCTTCTTATCTAGAGCTGTGAAGTTTTTGTCCCAGGACAAGTAAATTGAAGGGAAACGGGACAGTGGACAAGGCAGGCTTGGTATTTTCATAGCTACAGATAAGAGGGGGTATCCACATAATATTTTTCTTATTTCTCGACGAATCTATGTTGTGGGTACTCATTAGAAGCGCCTCGCTGAGGTGCTTCTAATGAGTACCCACAACATATGTTTTTATTGAGAAATAAGAAAGATATCAGCATTTTTTTGATGAAAAAAACAGGGTGTCCACGGTCAGGGAAAAAGTCAGGGAAAAAAATATTTTTTCAAGGTCAGGGAATTGTCAGGGAATTTTGAAATTTGTCAGGGAATTTTGGAATTTAAGCAAAAGTCAGGGAAAAGTCAGGGAATTTTGAAATAGCAAGTCTATGAATGATAAAAAATCAAGAATAAAGGCTAATGCAGTTTCTTCATGTTTGGCTATTATCATAATAATAATAATAATAATTATAATACTAACAGCAATAATAATAATTCTAATACTAATAATAATAGTAATAATTAATAATAATAATTCTAATACTAATAATAATAGTAATAATAATAATAAAAATAATAATAATAGGTTTGGGGACAATGAACTAAATAAGGTGGTTACTCATTACTTTGACTGTATTCCTGGGTCACACAAGATCTGGAGATCTTCTGGTAAAATTTAATGAAGCACTCTCAAAGCTGAATATGTTGAACTTGTTACAAATCTCCATGGATGGACCAAATACCAGTTGGAAGTTCTATGACACTTTTGTTCAGAAACGCCAAGCATCTGACCTGGACATTCCAATGTTAATCAACATTGGATCTTGCGGTCTTCATGTAGTTCATGGAGCATTCAAATATGGAGCAAGTGAAACAGGATGGAAATTGGATGGTATCGAGAGAACTTTACCACTGCTTCAATGACTCACCTGCCAGAAGGGAGGACTACCTGATAGCAAATAAGGGAAATACACAGTTTGCCTTGCAGTTTTGTAGTACCAGATGGTTGGAAGATGTTCCAGTTGCTAAGAGGGCAATCAAGATTTGGCCAAATATAAAGACATACATTCGACAGAGCAGAAATTAAGCAAAAGTCAGCAGCTGAAGTATCATTTGTACATAAACTTGACAGAGTATTCTCAGGACCATCTGGTGCAAACAAAGTTACATTTCTTTATAACTATTGCCAAGATATTGGTACCTTTCTTAGATCTTTTTCAAACGGACAAGCCCTTGGAGCCATTCTAGTGTAGTGGACTTGAAAATATGACAAACTTACTTCAGAGATTTATAAAGAAGCAAAGTCTAGAAGATGCAACAAAAGTGTCAAAAATAGATCTTGTCAAGAAAGAGGATTTTGTTTTGCCCGATAAGGTAGATATGAGATTTGCAGCAAAAACAGGTAGTAGACATTGTTCTAAAGGAGAAGAAAGCAAGTCCTCTTTGGGTACTTGAATTCCAGAGAGAATGCATAACATTTCTCCAGCAAATGGTTGGAAAGCTTTAGGAAAGATGCCCTTTTAAAATGTGCTACTGTTAGGGCAATGGACTGTCTTGACCCTGCTCTCATTTGTGGTGTCCCAGAGAAAGCTGTAGAAAAGATTAGCAACATTTTGCAGAAACTGCTGAATAATAAATGGCTGACAGCAAGCAAATCTGATAAAATAGTTTAAACAGTGGATTAGAGAGGGTAGCAAAGGAGGAAAGTCAGCAACTATCCTCCTTTGGCAAGACAAAGTATAGACTAGATGAATTGTACTACTACAGTCTGGTAGGAGTAAATGAGAAGGGAGGTTGTTAAGATGTTGTTGGTGATGTCTCATGGACAGTCAACAGTGGAGAGGGGTTTCTCCACGAATATACTGGAAACAAACATAGGAAAGGAGACCTTGAAAGCATTCAGAATAGTTTACGATGGACTTGTGAATGCTTCTACAGAGTCTCATGTAGACAAGCAGCCAAGAGAGAAAGAGAAAGGATATCAGCTTGATGTTTCACAAATACCGGTAATGAAAAAGATGATGGAAGCATGCAGAAATGCCAGGAAAAAGTATGATGCATATTTAGAAGAAGAGAAAAGGAAGAAGTTAACTAATGCTGAAGAAACAAGGAAAACAAATGTTCAAGAACAGCTGTGGCAACTAAAAAACATCCTTATTTGTTCGTATTAGTTAAATTTCATTTTATCTTTTATATGAGTGACCAGTTAGTCTATGATTTGTAGCTCAGTTAACTCTGTGGATAAGGACAATGAGGATTAGCATGCCAAAATGGACAAAATACAAACTAACCTCAAAAATTTTATATCATTACATTTTGAAGTGCCTAAAAAGATTTATATCAATTGCATTTTTAAGTGCATACTTATGAAGAGATACAAATCTTTTTATTGTATTTTTGTCCATTTTTACATGCATCTAATTTCAAGCACCACATCCAAACAGTATAGATTACTTTTGTAAATACATGTACATATATGTCTATAGAAAAAGAAAAATAGAAAATATATTTAAAAAACAAACAAACAAAAATTAAAAATACATGTATAAAGAGTAATATAATTGCAGTTGGTAGTGTAAAAAGTGGAAAAGGTTGGCTGTAGGGGAGGAGGAGGCCAACAGATGTCAGAACTTTACGTGCAAAATAAAAAACCGTTAGTCAGGGAAAATTGATTTTAGTCAGGGAAAAGTCAGGGAATAGTCAGGGAAATTTGCTTTACTCAAATTGTGGACACCGTGAAAAAGCATCTTATCTGTTGCTATGTATTTTTACAGTTTGTGCTTGCTGGGTGATCTAGATCTTCAGGGGTTGCATATGATCCTAAATCACCTCTTCCCATGCATGTCTCAGACGCATTATGGGTTGACTGCAGATGATTAAATAAAAAAAAGGTAGTCAGAGTTTCAAGTCTGACTGATGTCAGAGCTACTTGATATATGACTGACATTACCCTTTCTCATCTGATGCAGTTTAATTGGTCATATTGGAATCAGCAGGTTGGTCAGGCCTCAAACATTTTTCTTGTACTGTTGGTATTAGAATCGTCAAAGCAGTTCTAAAGACTCGTGCAACAATATAATTTTTTAAATGGAAAAAAAAACTTTTGTTTCATTAACTGTATTTCATTAGCTGTATTTGGAACTGTTTGTTTGTGCTAACAGGAAAACTCTTTCAACCAATGTATCTTATGTATATAATATGGACAGACCAGTTTGAACAAACCGTGTATATCTAGAGTAAATATATTTTAAAAATGTTTTCTGCTGGAATGAATTGACAAAATTACACAAATTGACAGAAACATACAAGTTGAACTTGTAAAAAGACACCAAAAAAACACAACCTTATACATGCATGAAAAAGGTGCATATAAGAAGTACATGTATGTTGAGGGTTATAGAGTTTTCATCTTTCCATTTATTCATTTGTGTTCATCTGTCCGTTAACATCTGTGTCAGTGCTGCATTTAAATTTTATCATTATATTTAAGAAATGGTGCTGGCTGGGGGCTCTGGGCACTGGCTTTAGTTTCAATAGGCATTTTGAAATGTTTTTCTTATTTTTTTCCAGAACGAAGTGTTTGACAAATGTAATGTCAAAACCTATTTTCTGGGGAAAATATGAACTTATTGGCCGCTGAATTAGCTGAAGGTTAAGGGTTAAAGGTGTTCTGATGGATCCAGATTTTACTAAGATATTTAATGATAAGGTTAATGCTTCATAGATCTAGATAAAAGGGGTATTGAGATAACTCAGAGATGGGAAACTTCAGGATTAATCCTGATTTCAGGATTGAGAACTTTCATTTTAAGCATAAAATCTCACTTTTACACTTGTTTAGAAGACCATCCTTTTGTGTGAAAAGTAGTTATTTTGGTTAATATTTGCCTGAAATAAATTCAACAACTAATTATTATTAAACTAATTTTTTATTTCTCAATGAAATATATGTTGGATACCTCCCTGAGGCGCTTCTAATGAGTACTCCCAACATATTTTTTTATCAAGAAACAATAAAAATATTAGTAGTACATGTATTTTGATAAAAAAAAAAGAAATAGAAACAACTTGTCTGGAGCTATGAATTGTGTTATAGTTTCATAGTCCTACCTGGGGAAAGTATTTTAATTTCAGGACTGAAGTTTTAGATTTCATGATTGATTATTAGAGACTATTTTCACATTTTTACCCATTATAACTATTTTCTTGTTTCTCCATGAAAACGTACATACAGTCGAACCTCAATAGCTCAAACACCGATGGCTCATTTACCATGGCTAATTCGAACTCATTTTTGAGTCACTACGAAATTCTTCCGCTAGCTCAAGAAAACAAAATGTTCTTATTTTATCATGATATTGTATGTTGTGTGTACTCATTAGAATCGCCTCATCGAGGCGATTCTAATGAGTACACTCAACATACAATTGTTGTGTAGAAAATCGAAAATATTTTACTAAATTATCGCTATTTGCCTCCTGACCTGGCTCCATGATTAACCCTCAGCGGCTCGAACTACACTCTCGAACAATTTTCTATGGTCCCAAAGATGTTCGAGCCATTGAAGTTCGACTGTAGTGGGCATTAGAAGCACCTCCCCAAGATATTTATCTGGGTTCTCTTTTTGTCTGGAGCTATGGGAAGAGGCATACAGTATTTACCCTAAGTATTCAGACACCTTAACTCAGATCCTACATGTTCTAAAATTTGAACCAGTACAATTTACTACCTAATGTTGTGTCTAAAAATTGATGGATGAGTGGCAAACAGTGTAGACCCTGATGAGACACTGTGTTCTGGGGCATCGCATCTAGGTCTACACTGTTAGCTCAAAACTGTCTGTCCAAATACATATTGTACATGTTTTTGTGGAGAGGTGAGAAAAATATGAATATTTTTGGTACTAAAAAGTATCTTATCCAGAGCTATGTAATACAGACAGGAAGTTGGCTGTTTGGTTTATTTTTTTATGGCTGCACATGATTGGAACCTAGAGGAAGTCAGAACTACTGATATCTGAACCGATTTTCCTATGATGCGGCAACCTGATAAAGAAGACAAAAAATAAAAACTCTTTCAATTAATACTTTGGCTGATTTGATGTGCTTTAAAACAGACGTTTGGATACCCCTAAAAGGGTCATAGGCAAACCCCTAAAAGGGTCAAAGGCAAACCTCTAAAAGGGTCATAGGCAAACAGTGGAAACCCTGATCAGACACCGCAGAACGTGGCATCTGATCAAGGTCTCCACTGTTTGCAAACAGATCAACCATTTTCTCTAAGAATATCTAAACCACATAGCCTGATATACCTAAAATAGAAATTAGAATCTTCCACTATATAGTGTGGAGGAGTTCATTCAGTCTACAGTGGGTTAAAACAGATAGAAGAATTTTATGGGGAATTGATAGGCTTTCAGGGGCAGTTACTCTTTCGAAATTGGGTTCTGAAAAACGGGTCTACTCTATAAGGAAATGATTTACTCTCAGAGGGAGCAAATTCTTTTCTAATAGAGTAAACCCCTTTTTAGATGAGAGTGCAATAAAACAAATAGGAAGTCACAAAAGTGGAATGGGAAACTTCAGGATTAATCTTGATTGAGAACTTCCATTTTAAGCATGAAATTTCACTTTTACACTTGTTCACAAGACCATTTCTTTTGTGTCAAAAGTAGTCGTTTGGGTTAATATATGCCTGAAATAGTCATTTGGGTTAATATATGCCTGAAATAACTTTAAAAACTAACTATTAAACTAATTTCTTAATTCTCAATAAAATGTATGTTATGGGTGCCTCCCTGTGGCTCTTTTAACGAGAACCCACAACATAACAACATATATTTTTATTTAGAAATAATAAAAATATTAGTAGTTTTTATATGAAAAAAAAAAAAAATGCCTTATCTGGAGCTATGAATTGTTTTATAATAGTTTCTCTACCAGGGGAAAGTATTTCAATTTCAGGACTGAATTTTTAGATTTCATGATTGATTATTAGCGACTATTTTCACCCATTATAGCTATTTTCTTGTTTTCTGTATGAAAAGGTACATTGTGGGTATTCATTAGAAGCGCTTCCCCAAGACACTTCTGTTGAGCACCACAATGTTCTCGTGGAGAAATCAGAAAAATATTTGTCTAAGTTCTCCTCTTGTCTGGAGCTATGGGTATAAGCATACCTGTTTACTCTAAGTATTTAGACACCTCAACTCCTTACCGACATATTCTAAAATTTGAACAAGTACAATTTACTACCTGATGTTGTGTCTAAAAATTGCTGGATGAGTGGCAAACAGTCTAGACCCTGATGAGATGCCGCTTTCTGTGGCATCTCATCTGGGTCTTCACTGTTTGTTCAAGCCTGTATGTCATAATACATACGGTAAATACGGTACATGTTTTTTTGTGGGGAAGTGAGAAAACTGTGAATATTTTTAGTTGTAAAAACTTAGCAAAAGATAAGGTGCTTTTTTCATCCGAAAAATGCTGATATCTTTCTTATGTTTTTGTGGAGAAATAAGAAAAATATTATGTGGGTACCCCTTCCTATCTGTAGCTATGTAAAAAGTGTCTTATCCAGAGCTATGTAATACAGATAGGAAGTTGGGAAGTTGGTTGTATTTTTGTTTGCTTCAGTATTTTAAGGCTGCATATGATTAAAACCTAGTGGAAGTCAGAACTACAGATATCTGAACCGAGTTTCCTATGATGCGGCAACCTGATGCAGGAGACAAAAAATATAAACTCTTTCAATGAATCTTTTGGCTGATTTGATATGCTTTAAAACAGATAGACGTCTTGTCCCCTAAAAGGGTTATTGGCAAACAGTGCAGACCCAGATCAGACATCGCAGAATGCGGCATCTGATTAGGGTCTCCACATTTTGCAAACAGTTAAACCATTTTTCTCTAAGAATATCTAGATTACATATCCTGATATACCTAAAATCAAAATTAGAATCTTCCAATATATAGTGTAGATGAGGGCATTCAGTCTACAATGGGTTAAAACAGATAGAACAACTTAATGGGGAATTGATACATTTTCAAGGGCGATTATGTTTTTGAAATTGTTTTGTCTTGATTCTTAAAAAGGGGTCTACCTTATAAGGAAAGAATTTACTCTCAGAGGGAGCAAATTCTTTTCTAATAGAAAAGACCCCTTTTTGGATGAGAGCACAGTAAAGCAAATAAAAGTTTTCTCACATAATGGAAATGGCAAAATCTCTTCTACCTCTACCAAGTGAATGCAGCTCCCTTAAATCTTTTTTCAAGTGGAATGTTGATGTGCTTTTTGAAAGGGGTACAAACACTTAACTCTTGTCCTGCTGAATAAATTAAGATGCCACACCTATTTCTAATTTTCAGCCAATCAGATTACTTGATCCAGATTTTGATATAAATTCACATACTTAATGGCAAACAGTGCAGATTCAGATCTGTTGAAGCCAACTGACCTGGATCTACACTGTATCCAAAAGCAGAGTATATACGGGTTCAGCAGGACAAAGGTTAAAAGCCACTTGACAAGTTTACTTGTGGTCATTCTCTTGATTTCATTTACTGTATGGTATACATATGTACAGACTGAAAGCTGTGTTTCAAAATAAGAAACTATTCATTTCATAGGCTGCAGATGATAATATTACTTGGTAGTCAGATATTATAACTTGCTAAAAAATATGACTGACTATTTATTTGTACATTTAATGCAGCAAAATATTGAAGACAAAGCCTAGTAGTGTCGACAAAGCTTTTGTGCTGATTTGAGTTATATTGTTATATTATAAGATGCCAAAATTGTTTTATCGCTGTTCTGAAAAGGGTCTACTGTAAGAGGAAAGAATATGCGCCAGGAGCAAATTCTTTCCTCTTACAGTAGACTCCTTTACAGAAGGAAAGCAAACAGGAATTTTATTTACAAATGTTATCTCCCTTGTAAAAATGGCAGAAAATTTACTAAGTTTAATTAGTTTATACAGTTCCTGAAGATAAACTGCAGACGATGAAATTATTTGGAAGTCAGAACAGATAATGATTGACTGACACCCAACATATTTGATGCAGTTTACAATACAAGTACGGTAAATGTTCTAAAATTTTATACACCAAAGTGTCTGACAAAATGGCATATACATGTACAAACAGTGCAGAGCCATATCCAGATCAGACTGCTCTAGGAGCAGTCTGATCTGGATCTGGGTCTGCACTGTTTGCCATTCCATGGGTTTACACTGTTTGCCATTCCATGAAATATATTTAAAAAAAAATGCATAAAAAGCAAACTTTTGGCAAAAGAAAAAAGTATGCAATAAAGTGTTTGAAATTTTAGGACATTAACCGTAAAGAAAAATTTTACCTTGGCCTTGGAATCCCATAGTTCATCAAAAACGAATGGCTTTTAGTGACCCTGATCAAGGTGCTTTAGGGGCCCATGAACGGTAAATAGAGACAAATGATATGTGTATTGTCTATTGTCTTTTGAAACATTAGGCGATCAATAATTAATTAATCGACGATTTCACTTACTCTTCCTCTGTTTTTCAGGAGAGAAAAAGAGATGGAACTCCTCAAACACCAAAAGGAAAGAGAAATATTTGAGAAGCAGTTTGCTGTAAGTACCTTTAAGTTAATGCTGAGCATGCTAGGTAAAATTTTCTGCAGGCAGTATTGCGATTTTTTTTTTTCTCTCAGAAAATAGGATTTGACATGCCATGCAAATTTTCTCCATTTTTTTTTTTCCCAGAAACAGGAATTGATAATAGAGACAATTTGCATCTTATTTTGTAGGAAAAATCAGAAAAATACCAATTTGTCATTTGCTGGATTATCCCAGAGACTGGCAAAGGTAAAATATTCAGTGTTAAATTATTCTTTTCTTTTGATAGACAGTCCTCAATCTGATACTGTAGGAGTAGGAAATGTAGATGTTCTTTGAGTACATGTACTGTTGTTCAAACCATAAAAGAAAAAAAGTCTTAGAATATGAAAACAATGAAAGTCTGAATGAGTTTATTTTGTTTTATTTTTTTGTCTGAACTAGGATCCTGCTGCTTTTTACTTGCAAAATAATGCAATACTGAATTTTAGAATGCATCAGCAAAAATCAAAGGACCTGATCAGATATCAGGTATTTTTGCTGGACTTTACCTGTGCATTAAAAATATGGTAGTCACAGACATTAGCATTGGCATGACAGTTTCTTGTGTACATGATATATATCTTTATCTGACAGTCACATTTTCTTTAAAATGGCATGGATATGTCATTGAGAAATGCCTTTGAGTTGGTTGGATTTTGGTGCCCTCGATCTTGTTTTCAAGGTCAGCATGTAACATAGAATGTTGGAATTTGAGAGTTGAGAGAGAGGGTGCGGGGGGGGGGGGGGGGGGTGGGAGGGGGTGACGACACCTGTATTCTCAAATGTCTAGTTCTGCTGTATTTTAGACACGCATCATCAGATAGTAAAATGAACATTTCAACTTGTAGGACAAGTATGGTAAGAGGTAATGTGTTCATATACTTAGGGTAAATATGGTATACCAACCACACTTAGGTCCACATCCCAGGGCTGATATTCGGTGTCAATTTTAGAGTATTACATTAACACGGCACACTGGGTTGAAATTTCAGCAAACATTATTTTGGATTTTCTTATTTTCCCTGGGTAAATAGGTTTTGACATTTCGTGCAGATTGTTCGCAAGGTAGACAATTTGCATGAGATGCCACAACCGATTTTCTGGAAATAAGAAGAGAGAATGTCATCAGTTTGTTTTCTGCTGAATTTGCCCAGATGTGCTAAAGATTTAAGAGTTTAGAAGCTGATGATTTTACTTGTACTGCTGACTTAGAATATATTACTGGAATATGAGATTTCCCTGAGTAGTTCATTATCTCCTGGTTGTGATACTTGTTGGGTACTGGTGAAGTAGTTAAGGGGAACTGAGTATACTTGGTACATTTTCAGCCATTATTTCTAAAGACAGACAATTTTGGTGACTTGGTTTGCTTTCATGCAAATTAAGCACCTTCTGAAAAAGAACCTACTCTAAATGGAAAGAATTTGCTCCCAAATGGAGCAAATTCTTTCCTTTTAGAGTAGACCCCTTTTCAGAAGGGAGGAAAAAACAATTTCGACAGTTGCCTCCCTTTAAAGTATACCATTTGCGCTTAGTGTATCAGAAAGAGTCTCAAAAAACTTAGCCAACGAAAAAGATTAACATTAGCCCAGACACCCCTAGCAACTAAATTTTAGGCTTGGGCTTGGATAGTCTTTCTCCCTGTCAGCAGAAGTGATCTTGCTTTGCCTGTAAAATCTTACTGGAGAATTGTTTTGTTTCTATAGGAGGGTATTTATCTTGCCAAAATAACACAGAGACAAGCACCAATAGGTACAGACAGAAATCATTCCAGATATTGGGTGTTTTCTGATGTCACTCCAGGACTCTTTGTTGAAAAAGGTAAGATTCTTGAACTATTTTCAAAGTAAACACTGGCTGAGTCCAGAGGATTTGTTAAGGAGGAGTATTTAGTGATAATTCTGGGATAATTTTTCTTATTTCTCCATAAAAACATATGTTGTGGCTACTCAGTTGAAGTGCCTCACTGAGGCACTTCAAATAAGTACCCACAACATATGCTTTTATGGAGAATTAGCAAAAATTATCCCAGAATTATCATCAAATACTCCTCCTTAACAAGTCCTCTGCGAATCCTTTAAGTGCCAAAATACATTTGAAGCAGACAACATTCTAAACTTTCTTTTTTTTCTATTTTTCAGAGAAAAGTCTTGAAGTCACTAGGTTAAAAAAAAGTTCTTAAGAATTATCTCCGGAACATATAGCATTTGGCCGGCCTCGATGGCTCTGTTGGATATGCATCCGACTTGTGATCAGGCGGTTGCAGGATTGATCCCTGCCGGGTCGGCAACATTCTTTCATGGAGATTGATCATGAAATATTTTAAACAGTCATTCCCTCCCTTCCGCTGATTCAAAAAGGGAAGTTGTCAGTTTCTGACCAAAGAATGTGCATAATACTTAGAGGACTAAGCCTGCCGAGTAAAAGTATGCTTAGGTGAACTGAGCGTTCTTGACATGACCTCATTGGGTTGACTGGGCCATCTTACAACATGAAGTTGCAACAAAGGAATGAAGTATAGCTGAAAACATTTCCATCCTATCACAGGATTCGAATGTGGTCTGTCTGGATAAAAATCCAGTGCTATAACCACTGAGCCAAACTCTTCGACGCAGTTGTCAGAGATTAAATATATACCTAGAAGCTATGCGTAATCTGCCAAGGCAGATTATGGCAGACAATCAAAGATAGGTGTGCTAGGTTGTAACACTCCCCCTTTTTAAGGAGGTCATCATTTGTGATGACGTGAAGCCATTTTCAGCGAAGTAAAGTCCAATCCCAGATGAGCCCCCATCTTTCGACATGAAAGTTGTAACAAAAGAATGAAGCATAGCTGAAAAAAAATTTCCTACCTGCTGTGGGATTTGAACCCGGTCTGTCATAAAAAATCCACACAACCTCAAAGTCAAAACCACTGAGCCAAAGAGTTGACTCTGACATAGTTGTCAGAGATTCAATATATACCTTGAAGCTATGCGTAATCTGCCAAGGCAGATAATGGAAGATAGGTGTGCTAAGTCTTAATAGCCGTAAAACCTCAACACGAATAAACATAAGATCTACCAAATCTATTCAAATGATAATTTTATGTTGGTCTTAATTTTTAAAGATCGTCCACTATTTTGGTAAGTTGCTGTGGTAAGTTGCATTCATCTGCAAAAGTATGATGGCAGTTTCTCAGGTGATCTGTTTGTGGCCTGTTGGTCTTTTGTTTGACTTACAAAACAAAGCAACAACAGATATATAATGGCTGTTTCACTCAGGTAAGTGAGTTGTGGCTCCTTAGTCTCTTGTTGGACATACAAAACAAAACAAAAAAATACAGCCCACGGTCCACAACTCACTTACCGGAGTGAAACAGCCATTAAATAATTGTAGACAACCAAGCAACTTGCCACAGCAAATAACCAGAATAGTAGATAGTATTCTAAGAAATTGTAGAAAATTTTTTATTTACCGTATTTACCCTAAGTAATCAGACACCTCAACTGCTTACCATACATATGTACTTGGTCTAAAATTTGAGTGAATACAATTTACTACCTGACATTATGTCTAAAAATTGCTGTATGAGTGGCCAACAGTGTAGACCCTGATGAGAAGCCACGTTTTGGGGCGTCCCATCTGGGCCTACACCATTTACTCAGGCGTGTTTGTCCGAATACGTACGGTAAATATGGTATGTTGAGGTAAGAAAAAAAAATTTGTGATAGTCCACTTTCCTGAAACTGACAGTGATGATGTTCATATTTTGTTTCTTTACAAGGTTGGATTTCCGATGTAATAGATTACAGTGTAAAGCCTGCTGATGCTGTTGACAGTGACCACTCATCAAGTTCCTCGGACGATGATTCTGGGGGAGAGGAAGCTGAAGGAGCGCCAACAAACAAGAAAAACAAGGTTGCAAAGGTCAAGAAATGTGTAGACACTACGTAAGTTAACCTTTTATATTATCTAGGCTAATTCAGCAGATGACATCTGATGATATTTTTCTCAGAAACCATGCTTTGACTTTTCGTGCTATCCACTTTGTGACCGGGAGGTTTTTGGTTGAATCCCTGATCGAGTCATACCAAAGGCTTTAAGAATGGTACTAGCTGCTGTTTCATTTGGCCTCAGCAGTAAGTAAGTAGAGCTAGGAATCAGAACTGGTTGGTCCAGTGTCGGGATAAAGTGACATGTGTCGGGGGTGTGAAATTTCAGTGAGGCAGCACTCTAGAAGTGAGCATTGAGCTCTCTGCCACTCCAGACACCCATCACGATATGACTGAAAGAGTGTTGAAAGTGATGTAAAACCTGAATAAAACAAAACGTTTCATGCAAATTGTCTCCTTAGGAGGCAGTTTGCATAAAATGTCAAAAGTTTTCAAGGAAAAATAAGAAAAGTATTTCAAAATGTCTTCTGACATTTTTACCCAGCATGCTAAGTGTTACTGCATCAAATATCAGTATAGATGAGTCAAAATTTTATTGATTTAAAATTTGATCGAGTTAATTTTACTACCTTGTGATATATCTAAATAATACTGAATTAGTACAGACCCTGATCATATGTGGCACGTGAGAAATGTACCTTATGACATGCGTCCAGCGAGTCCTTGTCATCTGCTCGAAGAAGCCCTGTATGCCCATAAGGTTTCCGGCTGATAATCTGTCCGCAGTTTGATCCGAATACTCGGTGGGCACAAGCCATAAAATGTTCAGAAATAGGAACTTCTGGAAATACAAAAGAAACCAAATACAGAAAATAGCACATAAGAAACCAAATACAGAAAATAGCACATTAAGTCTGAGTATGATCACAAGGAGTAATGAAGAAAAATAAACACATGCCACCTTTTTCGCGGAAATAAATAATAGAATATTGTGAAAAGCTTGTGACATTGATAATGGTAGAGGGGGAATGTTTTTATTTCTTCTGTTTCTTCACTTTCATTCCTGTTCCTCTTTCTTCCCTGTCGATCTCTTTAATCTTTTCTACTGTCTCTTCTATCTCTGTTCTCCCTTTCTCTGGGAGATGACACAAAATGACCCACAAGGGTTGACGTGTCATTAAACCCAAACCATTCAAATCAGTTTAGTCTTGACATCTTATGTTTTCTTTTTATTGTTTATCTAGATTCCCCCGAGTGAGTCAGAATCTGTGGTTCACCTATGACAGTATGAAGGATGTGGATAACCTCATAGAATCACTCCATGAGCGAGGTTCAAGAGAAAGTGTCCTCAAAACAGAACTCAAGAAACGATATTCAGACATATCATCGGCAATTTATAAATTTAAAAGGTAAATTCCGCCTTGCCTTTTCTGCTAATTATACCCCCGGCATACAAAGTATTTAAAAGGTTAGTTCCCTTTGTCTTTTTCTGTTAATTTTGTCTAGTCTGAAAGATGAAGATTGTACCAGCCAAGCATGAAGCACTAGATAAGAAAAGGTATTTTGTGATGAGGTTTTATGGCCCGGTCAACCCAATGGGGTTCATATCGAGCACGGTTAGTTTACCTAACCACATGTTTACTGGGCAGGCTTAGTCCTCTAAGCGGTTAACCAGTATTGTGCACATTCTTTCGCCAGAAACTGACAACTGCCCTTCTTGAATCAGCGGAAGGGAGAGAGGTATCAGGTAAATGTTTTTATTATTTTCTACATGAAAACATATGTTATGGGTATTAGAAGCGCCTCGGCAAGGTGCTTCTAATGAATTCCACAACACGCTTTCATGGAGAAATAAGAAAAAAGATTCATAATATTTGGTGGAAAAAAAAAAGTGCCTTATCTGAAGCTATGCAAGCATCTATGCTGACTGGTCAGAGATACCATAACTCTAGACAAAAGGAATAATGTTATGACCTCAGGCCTTTCAACCCTGAGTTGCCAGCCTCGGTGGCTCAGTTGGATGCGCATCCGACTGGTGATCAGGAGGTTGCGGGTTCGACCCCTGCTGGGTCTGCAGCATTCTTTTGCAGAGATAGATCATTTTCTATGGTCATTCTCTCACTTCCGCTGATTCAAGAAGGGCATTTGTCAGTTTCTGGTGAAAGAATGTGCACAATACTGGTTAACTGCTTAAGGGACTAGGATTGCCTAGTAAAAGTGTTGTTAGGTAAACTGACCATGCTTGACCTGACCCCGTTGGGTTGACTGGGCCATAAAACCTCAACAAAAAGTCACCCCTGAGTTTATGAAATGGACTTTTTCAGTCTCTGAATTTGGACACATCCAATATTGCAAATAGGGGTTTGAGTCAGAAATCAATAACAGAGTGGCAAACAGTGTAGATCCTGATGATACGGCTCATCATGGGCCGTCTCATCTGGATCTACACTGTTTGCACATGTATTGGTTTTGGTCTGCCAGGTTGAAAGGGTTAAATCTTAGGATATCTTTACTTGCCTTAAACTTTGAACAAGTCAGATTGTCTCTGAAAAGTGGTGGTCCTTATTATTTGATTCCTTGAGATCATTTAGCCCATCCTGGTAACTTGGAAAATCGAGTTGTACATAAGCCAGTGCAAGGGTCAAATACAGCCCTGCAAACTCCATTGCTGTCTATGAAAAGTCTCAGGGAAACTGAGACACTAATTTTAATTTTTTATCAGTTATTTGTTGCAAGGGCAACCTCTATACAGGGGTAGTTTATTTGACATTAATTTTTTTGTGAATCTGCTTACTGGATATTACCTGATAAGGCAATTCCACCTCCCCACCCCGTGCCCCTACAGAGAAATGAGGTTTGACATTTTGTGTGAATCGTCTGCTTAGCAGACCATTCAAGGCATCCACATTAAATGTCAAGCCTTATTTTCTCTGAATAATGACTATATATATATTAGAATGTTGTCAGCCACAATTTTGAATGATGCTTTCAGGATTAACACATTTAAGTCTAGTGGCCCATAAAATGTGGCTTCTGATGAGGGTCCGCACTGTTTGCATTAACCCTTAAAGCGCCAGTCACAACAGTTGTCATCTGCTTTGTCTTCTGCTGGTCACTTTAAAAGTCATTGTTGCAAACAATGTGGACCCAGATCTCTTTTAGGAGCCGTCTGATCTGGGTCCACACTGTTTGCCTATATGCAAAAATAGGTTTGAAAAGTTTGCAAGAATATTCAGCAGACGACATAAACAGATGACATTTTCAGATGCAGGTTTTCTTGGCGCTTTAAGGGTTAATTACTGGAATTTTTTATAAAACATGGTAATTCTATTAGAAATGGACCTGTCCATTAAGATGACCTAAAACAGTCCACTCAGCATAAACAGGGTGATGTACATGTACATGAGAGATTTCTTACCAGAAGTTTTCTTGTATTTAAGGTCAAACAAAGAGTTACGAGATTGTGATGGAGACAAGGAAATGTTTGAAGCTTTTAAAAAGGTAATACTGCCTTTGCATATATGTAATGAATTGGGTGAATTTGTCAAGATTCCACGAAAAAAAAAAAAAAATAAATAAATGCCCTCAGTTTGGACTTGGGGGTTGTGTGGAAAGGGAAAGCTTTCTTATTGAGAAATTACATAGAACCTAATTCGTACATGTTTGTGGAGTGTGTAAAGAAGATTAATGATGGGAGTAGCAATTTAAGACTTAGCACTATATGGGCAAATTTAGCAGGCCACAAATTGCTGGGGGTTTTTTTTCCGAGAAAATAGGATTAGATATTTGATGCAAATTGTCTCCTTAGGAGGAAGCGTCTGGGTGGCCGAGTGGTAAGTTCTCCCGACTTTGGAACATGAGGTTTCAGGTTCCAATCCCTCTGGAAATGGAATATAATTCATGACTGTATAGTGCTACATTGCACAGAGCCTTTCATTATCACCCTTCCATCGTCTCAGTATGACTTAAATAATGTTGAAAGGGATGTAAAACACCAAACCATCATCATCATCATCATATCTCCTTGTGTATCAAACATACTTTCTGGGGAAAATATGTCCTTTCCCTGCCAACTTGGGAGAAAACTACCTCATGCAATTTAAATAGGACCAGGTAGACAGAATGAAGGATTTTTTTTATTTTTTTTTTACACATAAACACTTCTGATGGGTACTGATTAGAATTGCCTCTGCAGTTTTGTTGAGTACCAGTTAGATAGGGTATTCTGTGAAAACAATGAAAATACATGGTAAATCATCACCTCTTCTGGAGCTAAAAAAATAGGGGAAAAAATCCGTATTTTAGTTTCCTAAAATGATTTATCTATAGTACAATGTCTGTATTTGTAGGAGTTACTAGAGACGGAGATGCGGCTACGGCACGGTGGTCTTGGCGGTGTCATGGATTTCTCTTCATGGGAAGCAAGGCTTCAAACTGCTCCCAACATTGGACCATTGGTAAGTCAAATGTATAACCAGGGAAAATTAATTCTGTTTAGTATCATGGAAATTACTAAACCCTCTTTCACATCAGCCCTGCAGCAACTGTATGCCTGTCTACGACCACCTTTCAGGGAAAATTGGCTGCTTTTTTGTGAGATAGACTCAAGACCTCCTTACAAATTTGCATGGTCACAAGGTAGTTGGATATCTAACATGCACGTCTGCTGTTAGTCAATTCTTGCGAAGGCCACACGGCAGCCACACATGAACACCTTGCAGCAGCCTTGCTTTCTGTCTCAAGTCTGTTGCAAGACAGCTGCGAAACAAAGCATAAATGAAAGGGGAATGGGAAGGCTCATGCAAATGCTGCTGTTACTGAACCTATGTAGCACCAGGAACGAGCCAAAGTGGAGCCCCAAAAACAGCAGAACCAAGTGAGCTCAGTCAAACTATGATAAAAATGTCACGGCTGTTGGTGCTTCCCCTTGGATTTATACAATCTTTCAGGGCAATTTTGTATGATGAATGCACAAGCAATGTAAGGCACTCATGGCTGCCTTGCAAAAGTCTTGTGTGTCATAGGGTGGCAGTAAGAATGATTTGCTAATTGTACGACAGCCTTGCAGCAGTCATGCAAATTTGCATGACAGCTGCCTGGCCATCTTGCGGCATCCATGCAAATGTGTGCCTTTCTTTTCCTATTTCCAAACTGCGAACATGGTGTGACCTGTGAGACAGCCATACAAGCATCATACAAGCATCTATGACCTGTGTTGGCTCAAATAGATATATTGCGAATTTGTCTGCGATCTGACTACAGCAGGCCTGCGAAATTATATGACCAAAAAGTCTCGTCTGATGTGAAATATGCTTAAGACACTTGTTGCAAGCTCCCTGTTCATATATTTCTTTCTGTCAGTACTGGAGTGGTCTGATACAACCAAAACTGATCAGGGTCTACACTGTTTGCCACTCTGTCCAGAATATATACAGATCAACAGGTAGCAAACTGGACTTGTTCAAATTTAGTATGATTAAGTATGACTAACCCATTCTAGTGTGGAGACCCCTAAAAGGATGTAATTGGCTAACAGTGCAGACGGAAATCAGATGCCGCAGAACATGGGATCTGATTAAGGTCTTCACTGTTTGCAAATTCAACTAATTTTCTCTAGACTATCTGAAGCTCATAGCCGGACATACCTAAAATTGAAATTGGACTCTTCCAATATATAGTGTTGGGAGTCTGTTCAGTCTACAATGCCATTATGGTTTAAGAAATAAGCTGTCCCAATATTTAGGGTAAATATGATTAATTATTTCAGGCTGAGTGTTTATTGGAGGTACAAGAACATGTTCTAGACAAGTTCAGAGATGGAATCTTTGCACAGAAACCTAAGAAGAAACCAGAAGTAAAGGAAGAAGATAAAGAGAGTGATGGTGAATATGATTAGTGTTGTCGATGTAATTGATCATCAGTCACTTTCGCTTCTTTTAACTGATGATTAGATAGAATTTTAGTAGTCAACTACTCAAAAATTTCTATTTTTAGGACATACTTACTCTTACTTTTTATTTTGATATGGAAGTTGTCAAAAATGAAATGCTAAGCCCTCTATTTAGGTCATTTGTTTTAGAATTGTGATGAATAAAAGTGAAGAAATTTGATCTAAAACAAAAAAAAAAAAAAAAAAGCCTGAAATAAGCATAGCTCTGAATACAGCAGGAAAGTACTGATATTTATTTCTCCAATAAAAACATACATTGTGGGTACTTATTAGAAGCACCTCAGTATGGCATTTCTAATGAGTACCCACAATGTATGTTTTCATGGAGAAATAAGAAAAATGTTATATGGATACCCACTTCTTATCTGGAGCTGTGGGTAAAGATAGATACAGACATTTCTTTGAAACCAAAGCTCTGATGTTTTTCTTGTTTCTCCATGAAAATGTGTAGGATCTTATTAGATGCGCAAGGTACATCTAATGAGTACTCACAACATGTTTATGTTGTAAAATAAGAAAAAAATATTTATCTGGATCTAAGACGGATGATTTTTGTAACCAAGTGTTGATACGTTTCTTATTTCTTCACAAAAAACATTACGTTGTGGATATTCATTAGTGTTGCCACTGAGAACAGTATATGTTTTCTTGGATAAACACGAAAAATATTCACATGTATACCTCTCTTATCTGCAGTGAAATACTTTTGAAGGAAAAAAGGGTTTAATGCACATGAACGATTCAGATAAATGCTTTGTTTAATATAAAATAGAAATAACAAAAAGCAACATTTTGAAATATATTTATTTCAGAAAAAATGGGCATAAATATAACCTCCAAGGGGAAAAACAAAAAAAAAATATATTGTCAGCTACTAAATTCTTCAGCTTCTTTACAGTTGACCTACACATCTTTGCTGTCTGATCAGGATTAGTTCTATTTGACAGACTTTACAGTAGTCAGTGATTCTGTAGCAGTGAAGGTTGTGGTCAGACCGCGAAATGATCAAGTACGATGTCCAGGCCTCGAGGTTATAAAACTTCTTTCATGTTCAACTCGGCTGAGCATGAAATTTTCTCTGCTAATAAATATGAAAATGCCAACAATAGTTGGAATTTTCATATTTATTTGCAGAGAAATTTTCATGCTCAGCTATGTTAAGCAAGAAATAATAATAGTAATTTGAGATTTATTAGCATGAAAAATTTCATACTCAGCTGAGTTGAGCATGAAAAAAGTTTTATAACCTCTGGGTCTGAGTTTTGCATTCAGTTTGGACAGAATACACATAGGAGATATTCTGCCATTTTTAAAAGGGAGATAAATTTTGTGACTTCCTGTTTCCATTCCTACTCATCAATCCCCATCTGAAAAGGGGTCTGCTGTAATAAGAAAGGTTTTGCTTCTCGTGAGAGCATTTATTTTTCTCATCTCTTTTCAGAAGTGAGATATAGCAATTTTGACAGAATTGCCTCCCCTGAAAGTATCATTATCCCCTAACAAACTGTGTTTATGGGGATGTATACTAATGTTAACAGTATGTCCTTTACATTTTGGTTTCTGCTTCTTATCTTGCTAAATAATTTATCAGAAGGCAGCCATTACCTTGCAGGGGTTTAATATCTAATAAGTATTGCTTATTGATCTTGATTTCCCTAAAGTTTTCATTATTTCTGAAATCTGTTGGAGGATGTTGTATAGTTCAGTATAAGAACTCAGCTGACATTTTTTCTGCTTGTTGAAGACCTAGATGATATAAATTATTTTCAGATGAAGATGATGAGCCACTTATGGCCCCTGGTATCATCAGCTGGAGGGATGCTGTGAAGACATGTGCTACCTACTCCAGATTACATGTATTACTGGGTATACTAGATTCCTGTATAAAGTGGGAAAAATCATCAGAAAATGCTGTAAGTTATCACTTTGCTTTTGGTTTGAGATACAACAATTTATTTCTTAGCAAGCTGGGTGAAGGGCATGCTGGGCAGATGGATGTTGAAATATTTTACTTCTTTTCCAAGAAAATATGTTCTGACATTTCATGCAAATTGTCTCCTAAATTTTATTTTTCTGAGAAAATAGGCTTTGACATTTCCTGCAAATTCTCTCCTGCATGAAATTTCAGCCTGTTTTCAGGGAAAAATAAGAAGACTATGTTCAGCTAGATGTCTGCTGAATTTGCCTAGCCAGCCTCGATGGCTCAGTAAGATGCGTGTCAGACTGGTGATCAGGAGGTTGCAGGTTCAACCCCCACCATGTCGGCAGCATTCCTTCGTGGAGATTTTATCATGAAATATTTTCTGTCATTCTCTCCCTCCCAGTGATTCAAGAAGGGCAGTTGTCAATTTCTGGCGAAAGAATGTGCACAATACTGGTTAACCACTAAGAGGACTAAGCCTGCCCAGTAAAAGTGTGATTAGGTAAACTGACCACTCGACATGACCCCATTGGGTTGACTGGGCCGTAAAACCTTCTACACAAACAAAAATTTGCCCAGAGAGTGGAAAAGGTTAAGATTGATGTTAAAAAATAGTTTTTCAGAGGTTCCCCTATGATATCCAAAAGATTTAGATGCCATGCCTACTTCTTATTCTCAGCCAATCAGATTACTTGATTCAGGTGGTTGATACAAATTCACATAATGACAAACATTGCAGGTCCAGATCATTAGGCTTCATCAGAAGCCAACTGATCTGGATCTGTACTGTTTTGCAAAGGTGATGCATATCAAGGATCAGCAAGACAAGAGCTAAGAATTGTATTTTATGGACTGGATTGGAAGTTTACACACAGTAGGCACTTTTTCAGCCAAAGTGTTGATTTTTTTCTTATTTTTCCATGAAAACAGGGATACACAATAGCTGTGCCTTGTGGTGCTTCAAATGAGTACCCACAACATTTGTTCTCATGGAGAAATAAATATATATACCTGAGTACTCCTGTCTAGAGTAATGGTAGATATGGGAAAGATCTGCTTTAGGATTGTTAATGTGCAAATTTCCACACTTTTTACAGACATGTCCATTTCTAATAATGTCAAATCATTCCTATGCTTTGGAATGTTTCTGTTCCACAATTGTACCATGTGTGTTTTCAGAAATGCAAAGTCTGTCATAAGAAGGAAGAAAGCAGAATGTTCTTTGATGATTATTCTGCATTTGTTCTATTGTTTTTGTCACACCTGCATTAGCATGGGAGACCTAGGTGTGCATGTTTTCTGTCCATTCATTCATCTGTGTATTTAGATCCACCCCAATATCCTTCCTGGCGACCACCCTAAATGAAGTCTACCATTGTTATTTTAGAAATGTGAAATCTGTCGTAAGAAGGGGGGAAAAGGATGTTGCTGTGTGATAATTATATTCAGGTGTTTCATGCAATGTTTTTATTCTGTCATTATTATTTTAGAAATGTAAAATCTGTCGTAAGAAGGGAGAAGAAGACCGAATGTTGCTCTGTGATGACTGTAATCAAGCGTTCCATATGTTCTGTCTCCGACCCGCTCTGCTCGATGTTCCAACCGGTGATTGGCATTGTCCAGCTTGTGCAGTAAGTAGTGTTAACCCTTAACATTTTCATCCCTGTTTCTGCAATGGACCCTTCTGTTCTTGAATTTTGACACATCCATTATTGCAGATAGGGATATGGGTCAAAAATCTAGAACCAAATAGCAAACAGTGCAGGTCGCATTGAGATGGCGGCTTGTACCATTTACAGTATTTGTTTGGATTTCTGGGCTGAAAGGGTTGTCTGTTCACATGAATGACAAGTCTTATTTTCATATTTTTCAGATAAAATAATACTTGGGATTTAATATGAATCGCCTGCCTAGCACACAATTTACATGAAATTTCTTATTCCGCCACAAAAACGCATTGTAAGCTCTTTAGAAGTGCCTGCCTGCAGAGCTTCTTGTAAGTACTTACAACAACATGTGTTTTATGGAGAAATAAGAAAATATTAGCCTGATATCCCCTCTTATCAAATAGAGAAGTACAGCTATCTATAAAAAACATGCTGAAAAACAAAGATCATGATAAACTGGCATAGCTCCAAATGCATATAAGGTGATAATGGAGGTGATGATTGAAGGTTATTTTTTATTGTTACTCAAGCAGTATCCACAAGATATGTTTATGTCAAGATATATTTGGGTCAAGGCAATTCCAATGAGCTCCCGCAAGATAGATACATTATGTTTTGATGCAAAAATAATAACAGCAAAAAAAATTATCTGGACCTATGAAACTGCAGACATGCACTAATAAGTTTAGGTGTTTATCTATGGCCAGATACTATTTACATGGTTTTGAACAAAAGAAATTAGAAAGTATTCATTGACATAGCAACAGATAAGGCATTTTTTTTCATCCGAAAAATGCTGATATCTTTCTTATTTCTCGACAAAAACATATGTTGTGGGTACTCATTAGAAGCGCCTCGCTGAGGCGCTTCTAATGAGTACCACAACATATGTTTTCGTGGAGAAATAAGAAAAATAATATGTGGATACCCCCTCTTATCTGTAGCTATGATTGAAAACTATTGAATTTTAAAGAAAAAAGTTATATGCTTAACCACATTTTATATGTAATTTTCAAATCACTAAAGTTCAGTGTTTCAGTGAACAGCCATAAGTGTTGTTTGATTACGGGATTTTCATGATCAATCTTCGAAATACTTGGACATGATTTTGCGATCAGTTAACGAGCAGAATCGAAAACTACTGAAAGAAAGTCAAACCCAGCTTTGGCATAAAAATGTAAGGGTGTTATTGCTGTAGTCCTGAAAGTTTATAAAAAAATATGTAAGCCATAACATTTGCATGCTGGATTTTTAAAGCCCCACCACAACATTTTCAGCCATAAGAAACTAAGATCCAGTTTTACAGTATTTGTACAAGCATAATTTTCTATGAAGTTTGGTAGTTCTGCTATGATTCTTGTAGTTGTTGCAGAAACATCCTTTCTAGATTAATACTGAAGTTGGGTAATTTATGAATATGTATATTTCTTTCAGCATTTTTGCTAAAATAGCTATAAATTATATCTGCAAAAAGGGTTAGGTATGCATTTTTGATTAATGAATTATTTCAGAACAATCGATAAGAAAAATCGAAACCATTTTTCGATAATCATCCATTATAATCAATCATCAGAGCAACCATAGTAGCTATGTTAGGATCTTACGTTGTTTCTTTGAAATGACTTCAAAATATATGGGCCATGACATCAGAAAACATACTTTTGGAAATGTATGCTCAGCAAAGATTCAGCTCGGTCTACACAGTCTGATCACAATCTTCACTGGGTGCATTTTGGATAGTCGAGGATGCAAAGTTTCTTCATGCAGACAATGAAGAATCTGATCAGACTCTGTGAATGCGCAGGCTGATTTGAGTCTTCATTGAATGTTCATGTTAAGGTATGTTTTCTTGGGTCGTGTCTCATATACTTGTCAAGTTAATCCTTTCATAAGCATTAATAACCCATTTATGCCGAGTGGACACTTCTACCTCAAGTCTTTGGACAAGTCCATTTCCTATATAAGGGGTTTCTGGTTAGTTTTTATTACTATCATGTTTCATTGAAATTTCTGAATTTAATGCAAACGGGCTTAAATTGGTTAAACAGTGACTTCTTTACTTCAAAGTTTCTGTTAATTTAATTTTACAGCCACAATACAGAAAACGTGTTCAAAATATACCGGGAAGATACAAGGAATACTCACAAAATGATGTAAGTTATTGTTGTTTCACACACGCTACAACTCAAGGAAATGTACCATCTAACATGTGCACTCAGCGAAAATTCTAAATGTCCAATCAGTAAGCCCCAGCAAAGACTGATCAGACCATGTATATGGGCAGATTGTCTTTGCTGGGACACATATTATAAGTTAGATTATCTCCTGTTATGGCTTTCTCTGTACCAGTACAAACTAGTATGCAGTTTGACATTAAAAGTATAAAAACTACAAAAAAATTCAGCTATTAACCCTTGTCCTGCTGATCCCGGATATACCCTGCCTTTGCAAACAGTGTAGATCCAGATCAGTTGGCTTCTGAACAAGCCAACTGATCTGGATCTGCACTGTTTGCCATTCAGTATGCGAATTTATATCAACAATCTAGATCGAGTAATGTGATTGGCTGACAGTTAGAAGTGGGCATGGCATCTTAATTTATTCAGCATGACAAGGGTTAAGTCTACCTTTGGGACTGCCTAAAAGTTGTCTTCTTACTGGGGAGGTCTCAACATTGAATATAGAATAATAAGAAAGATAACATTTAAGACTTGCAGAAGCTGCTCTTAACAGCGGAGTGGTCTTAATTTCCAGTGTTTTTAATAGCTGAATTTTATTATATATACCCTTTTCTGATGTAAAAGAGCAGGCGAACTTAAACAATTGAATTGCTGTGGAACAGGAAAAGTGTTCTGCATTTCTAGCACCACACTTGATTCAGAATAGACAAGTGCAATGTTCAGGAACATGTGAATCAAGCATGCCCAGTACAAACTCCAGAATACTGGTTAAATTCTGGATGATATACATTTTCAATTTACAATAAATGGTGGTTTCTGTCACTAAAAACTTCATTCACTTGATGAACAGACCACCACATTAATTAACTCTTTCACTACCACAGGAGGTAATAATAGGCATTTGCAAACAGCGTAGATTCAGATGAGCCCTCTCATCAGGATCTGCTCTATTTGGCAGTCAGTCACCTAGCAACAGATAAGGTGCTTTTTTCATCCAAAAAATGCTGATATCTTTCTTATTTCTCAATAAAAACATATGTTGTGGGTACTCATTAGAAGCGCCTCACCGAGGCGCTTCTAATGAGTACCCACAACATATGTATTCATTGAGAAATAAGAAAACTATTGTGGATATTCCCTCTTATCTGTAGCTATGCAGTCATTTAGCTTTATATATAAACTTCTGTCCTATTTGATAGTCAGTCGTTTAGCTTTATATATAAACTTCTGTCCGATTGATAGTTTGTTTAAAAAACAAATCAGATGACAAATGTAGTCTGAAATTTGGCGCTGAAAGAGTTAAGCACTACATTAACCTTTATCACTCTCTGGGAAATTTAGCAGAGGATAAATTTACCATATTTTTTTCTCGGAAAATAGGCTTTGACATTTACTTTCTTCTTTGGATACAAAATAGAAACAAAAAGATCAATTGAAAAATTGCCTGAACTAAGCTGTTTAGCAGTTTGTCAGGTCTGAATATACTGGTATATCAAACTTTCTTTCAGAGTGACACAGAGGACTTTGGTAAATCATCTAGAAGGAAAGAGAAAACCATAGTTCATGAGGAAAACTGTGTAGAATGTGGCGGAGATGAAGATTTAATTTCTTGTGCAGAATGTCCATCAGTTTATCATCTAGAATGTCATGATCCACCATTACGGCATCCACCGAGGTAGGTGATATGATTTGGGCTATTGGTAGCAAATCTTCATGGTTAATTTTGATAAACCAATTATAGTCTGGAGACCCCTAAAAGGGTAATTGTCAAAGAATGCAGACCAAGATCAGATGCCGCAGAATGCAAGGTCTGATCAGGGTCTCCACTGTTCGCAAATAGTTTAGCCATTTTCCTCAAGGAATATCTAAATCTCATAGCTGGATGTACCTAAAATTGGATTTTCCTCAAGGAATATCTAAATCTCAGCTAGACGTACCTAAAATTGAAATTGGACTCCTCTGATATGTAGTGTAGGGGAGTCTACAATGGGTTGAATACTTCTTTCATAGCTCCAGAAAAGAGGGGTATGTGGAAAATATTTTTCTTACTTCTCCACAGAAACATAAAGAGGGTTGAGCGCAAGACTGTAGTAACTCTAACATATTTTTGAAACCCTTGTTTAGGGGCAACTTTGACCCCTGTGTAAACAATGGAAATTTAGGTGCCATTGCTCATACGAGCAATGGCACCTAAATTTCCATTCTTTACAGGAAGAAATGTTGTAATTTTCATAACGCCTTCATGGTGAGGAGACTAAGTATTGAGAAAAACAACCATCCGACTTGCTACAGTCTTGCGATCAACCCTCAATATGTTGTGTTATACTCATTAGAATCCCCTTGCTGAGGCTCTTCTAATGAATGGCCAGATGTTTTTTCTGTTGTGGATACTCATTAGAAGCACCTCAGCAAGGAGATGTCAAGCCCTTTTCAGTGTCAAGCCTTGTTCTTTGAAAAATAATTAAAAAAAATAAAATGTCATCTGCTGCAGTTTAAGAGTTAAGACATGTTTTCTCATGACATTTATTTGATTAAAATTTTTCCTTGCAGGGGTCGTTGGGTATGTAATGATTGTAAAAATGGCATAACAAGGAAAACAAGGCGAGGGTCCCAGAGAGCTGCTAGAAAAGTCAATAGAGGTAAGTGAGATGAAAGCAGTATCTGGTGATAATTCTGCATAATTTTTCTTATTTCTCCATGAACAATGCACTTCTAATCAGCACACAAGTTTTTATGGAGAACTAGATAAAATTATCCCAGAATTGTCAAATGTAAAGGAGTATAAGTGATAATTCTAGCATAATCTTTTCTTATTTCTCCGTAAAGTAATAAGCTGTGTGTACTCATTAGCAGCACATGTACAAGGCACCTTTAATGAGTACCCACAACGTTGTGTCTCGGATTTATCACAGGGGTGACACAGCATCTTATTTCAGCTCATATAGCATAGCAGAGAAGGACACTTAAACTTCTCAATGACAGTGCTGAAATTATCAAGCAAACATTAAAATTTACCATCTAGTGCCAGATTCAGGAGCTGCTGACTGCCAAGTTACTGGAAAAAAATGTGGAAAAGCAAAATGTACAATATTTACTGTTAATATTGGGACACCTTAGCTCCATATTGTCCTTTCAGTGTCTTTTCGAAAGTTGTTTTTTTGCCTAGCACTTTACATATTAAATTTGGAAACCTTTTTTATGATTTAGTATAAAGCCATTTGTCATAACTATGTATACACAAAGTTTTATCCATTCATTGGCTTTAAAAAATAAAATAGTTTCATTTTCCCCCACAGCACAAATTGGCTGCAAAATATGCAGTAATTGATAGGGTAGGTAAACTTGAGACTGGTTTTCAACAATTTCCTCTTGTTCAAAATTTCTGAAATCTTCACAACCTTGTTACGAAACATCAATAATTTAAAATCCATAAAGAAAAGCAAAAACAAATTGACTAATATAAAAATTCTAAAAATCCAATTTCGTGCAGAAATTGCATGGGTCAGACCCATTTTTGGTTAAGAATTAATTTTATGGTAAATCCTTGAAAAAAGCAGAGAAATAGGAAAGACTAATGGCTCCTGATAAGATATTGTCAATTAGAAATCAATGTTTTCATTTAGAATAAAACGCCAAGTGATAAACATCTTTCTGAGGGATGTTGAAAGCACAGTTGCATACTGTCCTACAATTTGAACATCTCCATTTCACTACCTGTTTCCTTGTCGAAATACTTCTGGGTACAATCTGTGACATCTGCTCTGGGTCTCCACTGTTTGCTCAGCCTGTCTATCCTAACACTTATGGTATTAATTTTCCATGTCCAGTCTACCCAAAATCTGTACGATTACTTGATATGTCAAACTGAAATTTGTTCAATCTAGACTCTAGCAAAAGTTCCTTAAAATTCAAGTACATTTTAACCCTTGTCATATTGAATATATTAAGATGCCATGCCCACTTCTAATTTTCAGCCAGTCAGATTACTTGATCCAGATTTTTGCTATCAATTCACATACTTAATGGCAAACAGTGCAGATCCAGTTCAGTTGGCTTCTTCAGAAGCCAACTGATCTGGATCTACACTGTTTGCAAAGTCAGGGTATATCCGGGTTCAGCAGGACAAGGGTTAATAATTTGCCTGATAGGTGTCAGACAGATTTTTTCTGTACTCTTTGTGAAGGCTGCTGATACTTATCAAAAACACACACAGAATTACACTAGTCTCTTTCTGCTCTCAGATATTTATTGGCCCATTCTATTGTAACTTTAAATATGAAAACAACAATACTGCATATATATGTAGTATCAGCCATTAAATACTTATGGTTTACTGCCAATGATTTTAGCTACTACTTCTGTTTTATGTGTCTGTCTTAATGGAAAAATACAACAATTATCACAGCTCTGTTTAAGAGGGGGTTTCGGGTAAATATTTTTCTTTTTTCTAAACGAAAACCTACATTTTTGGTACTCATTAGAAGTACCTCCATTTATGCAGAATGAACTCTTCTCCTACCTGAACTCTTTGGGCAGGTCCATTTCCAGTAGCAGGGGTGTCTGGTTAAATTTCATTATCACCATGTTTTATAGAAATTCATGTGTTTAATGCAAACAGTGTAGACCCTGATCAGACGCTCTGTTCTGTGGCCTCTGATCTGGGTCTACACTGTTTGCCAATGTCCGTTTTATGGGACATACACTTAGAATTTTGCTTTTCTGCACATCAAGTCCCTTCTGAAAAAGGATTTGTTGTAAAAGGAAAGAATTTGTCCCCATGGGAGCAAATTTCTTTTTAGAGACGACCGTTTTTCAGAAGGGAGCAAAGTCAGTTTGCCTCCTCGGAACATGTATCCATTCCCCTTAATGCTTAAGTTTGGCTTACAATGAATGGATTAGAGTGCCTGACTGCAGATCCAGGGATCACATGCTAGCCTCGGTGGCTCATTTGGGTGCGCATCCAACTGTTGATCAGGAGGTAGCGGGGTCGACCCCCGCCAAGTCAGCAACATTCTTTCGTGGAGATTTTATCATCAAATATTTTCTATGGTCATTCTCTCCCTTCCAGTGAATCAAGAAGGGCAGTGTCAGTTTCTGGCGAAGGAATGTGCACAACACTGGTTAACCGCTTAGAGGACTAAGCCTGCCCAGTAATAGTGTGGTTAGGTGAACTGGCCATGCTTCACATCACCGCACTGGGTTCACTGGGCAGTAAAACCTCAACACAAACAAAACCAGGGGTCACAAGTTCGAATCCCAGCTTGGCCACATCATGGGGATTGATCATGAAGTCATTCCCACAATCATTCTCCACTTTCCCCTGATTTAAGAAGGACAGTTGTCAGCTTACTGGCGAAAGAATGTGCACAAGTACTGGTTAGAGGACTAAGCCTGCCCAGGAAAAGTATGGTCAGATAAACTGACTGGCTCAACATGACCATAATTGGTTGACAGGGACGTAAAGTCTCAACCTAATCAATCTATTACCTTTAAATGTATCTTGCAGCTGCTGCGAAACGCAAAAGAAAGGAAGAATCTGAAGATGAAGAGGAATCTGATGATGAATCCCCTAAGAGGGAGAGGAAGCCACGGAAAGGCAAAGTAAAGAAGAAGACCGAGTCTTCAGATGAAGAAGATGAAGACAGTGATGAGGAGGACGAATTTGAAGATGAATTTGAACCACCGCCGAAAAAAGCAGCCAGAACGTCAAAACAGCAGACGGTGGCTAAAAGGGGAAGGAAGTCAAAGGATTCATCATCCCCAAAGGTTGGAAGACCCAAGGGCAAGAGGGCCACACAGTCACCTGAAGTAGCATATGACACCAAACCGAAAGCTTCCAGAAGAGCGCCATCAGATCTATCAGTAAGTGTGGGATTTTCAGAGAAACTGTGAAGGTTAAAGTTTAGATAAGAGTGGGTATCCACATCCACATATTTTTCTTATTTCTCATTGAAAAATATATGTTTTGGGTAGTCATTAGAAGTGCTTGACACTTTAGGGTTAAGGTTTTTGGTTAAAGTTCTTTAGAGACTTACATATTGAACTGATTTAGTTGGTATTTGAAATGATAATTCATGTAGACACTGGTCTAAAGTTTTCTACCCGCCTTGCTCCACAAAAGGACCTTGAACTTTATGATGTTGTTCAAGTTCACAGAAATTTTGCATAAAAAGGTTTGAACTAAGATTTTCTAAAGACTAAGATGGTCACAGAAATTTTGCACAAAAGTTTTGGATCATTTTTAAAGATTTAGTCTTTAGAAAAACTTAATTCCAAACTTTGTTTAATATGCAAAATTTCTGTGTCTGTGACCTTGACCTCAGGGCTGACTTTTACCTCCTGAATACCTGGGTGTGTATAGTTGATAGTTGGACTGGTGTGTAGATACTGATCCAAGTTTTGACCAGTACAAGTTCTCACCCTTTCTCAGACATGTTGCAGTTAATGTCAGAATTAGAGAAATTTTGTCTTCAAAATCTTGATCGCACCACTGACAGCAACCTGCTATTCAGATAAGATGTTCTGTTTATTATGACGTTTATTCTTTGAAACAGAGGAGTCCTATCTATTTTTATTATTTATTTATTTTTTTTTTTTTTTTTTTTTTTGAATAAATACATTTAAATTCGTTAGCAGCCTTTAAGGGGAATCAATACACTTTCAGAAGAGACAGTTCTGACAAACTCCCTTCTGAAAAAGGGTCTACTTTAAAAGGAAAGAATCCCAAGGGGGGGGTAAATTCATTCCTGTAGGAGTAGACTCCTTTTTCAGAAGGGAATTTGTGCACATAAATGCAAACCAGGAAGTCTTAATAGTTGTCTCCCTTGTCAAAAAAGGTCAGGACCCAATTGTTCAATGCATCGTTAGGTTAACGAGCTCAAAATGTTAACTGTTCTATTAAGTACAATAAATGCCACATTTAATGATCAAAGTTTTAACGATATGTTAACTAACGACATTGTTAGTTTTGAACAACTGGGCCTAGAAAATCTACCAAGTGTATCCCTTTACCTTAATAAGGATTCTTGAATAGGCTGAAAGTGAATATGGTACAGAACTGAAGGAATGAGATACAAGATCCTTCTTTATGGTGTATCTGTTTGTATTTTGTAGATAGCGGAGAGTATTATAGATCAGATGATGAAATACAAAGATGCCTGGCCATTCTATGATCTCGTTTTGAAGAAGGATGTAAGTATTTGAAGCTTATGAAGTTTCTGGGTGGCCGAGTGGTTAGTGCTTCCAGCTTTGGATCACAAGATCCTGGGTTCGAATCCTGCTGTTGGGAAAATTCATCACACGCCAGTATGGCACTTCACTGCACAGAGCCTTTCATTATCACCCATCATCTCGATATGACAAATATTGTTGAAGGGACAAACATTGCCATAGGGATGTAACAATACATGAAATTATCGATGAATCACAATAGTGACCTTGGCAATAGTGCTATTGTTATAGGAAGTTGCAATAGTAATAGTATTGGCAATAGTGTTTTCGCTGTTGTAACAGTTTCAATAGTTCTAATGATAGAATTATTAGATCATAGATCTATAAATAGAAAATATCTGCATGTAATAACGATAAGGAGGAATGTATAAGAATTTGCGTACCAGAATTTAAAAAAAAATTAAAATGTACAAAACTTTTGGTGTCAGCATGTGCTCAGTTCATCAAATATTACAACATTAGTGTATTGTGTGCCTTTTTTCAAAAGGAATTTTAACATTTGATGTCATTAAAACTATTAAAAAGTTTTATGGAAATCTTTGGTCTTGTTTTAAGTAAATACAGTCAAACCTGTGTTAAGCAAGCACCTATGGGAAAGCCAAAAACTGGTTGCTTAAGACAGGTGCTTGCTTAATACAGGTTGTTCCACTTCTTTTCCTTTAATGGGATCTGAAATAGTGGCCTTTAAAGGCAGGTGATTGCTTAATACAGGTGGCCTTTAGGATAGGTTTGAGTGTAGTGTTCCCAATAATTATCGCAATAGAAACCTGCAATGGTAATAGTATTGCAATACTCATTTTGGCAATAGTAATAGTGTCGCAATATTCATTTTGCCTGCAATAGTCAACCTTACAACACCAAACCATAATAGTGCTATTCTCTGTTGATTTCAAATTACATTTCAGTGTGACCTCACCTAATTATTCAGACAGACAGCCCTGTGCAAACAGTGTAGATCGAGACCCAGAACAGGGTCTGCACTGTTTGCAACTAATCCAGCATTTTTTCGACACATAAATAGGTTGTGAAGAGTTGTTCAATTTTAAGACAAAATATGGTAAGGAGTTGAAGTGTCCAAACATTGAAATGCTTTATACGTATCATTGTACCATAATAATAACATATTCTACAGTCAGATTTGGGTCCACACGGCTGTGTGGACCCAAATCTGACTGTAGAATATGTTATCATATACAGTGTAGACACAGATAAGACATGGCAGAATATAGCATCTGATCAGGCTCTGTACTGTGCCACTGATCGAGCAATTTGTAGGCACATCGACAGGTAGTAATATGGACCAGTTCAGATTTTAGAAGTTTGACAGGGAGTAATTAAAGTGTCCTCGTATTTAGCCTAAGTAAGGCAGAGGAATTATGGAGGAGGAGTATTTGGTGATTTCTCCATAAAAACATAAATTGTGGGTACTCATTAGAAGTGCCTAGCCAAGTTGCTTCTAATGAGTACCCACAATATATGTCGAGGCACTTTTAATGAGTACCCACAAAAGTTTTTTATGGAGAAATAAAAAAATATCCCATAATTATCACCAAATACTCTTTAACAATTCCTCTGGTAAGGAAATCACAGTTTTTGTGTATTCTAGGTGCCAGATTACTATGAAATTATCAAGCAGCCAATCAGTTTCCAGAAAATCAAGGACAGACTGAATTGTCTTGTGTACGGTTCACCTCAAGAGGTGATTAATGCTGTTGCTTTGTTGTTCCGCAATGCTGCCCAGTACAATAAGGTAAGTTCACAGAGGTCAGGGCCCAGTTGTTCCCAGCATGAGTAGCTTAACACAGTTATTATGCCAGCATTTTCATATAATATGGGGGCAAATTCTTTCCTTTAGAATAGACCCCTATTCAGGGGATTTGGTGTGCAAGAATGCTAACAGGAAGTCACAAAAGTTGTCCCAGTGTAAAATGGGGCAGAAATTCTAGCAGATTTATTCAGTCCCCTGAAGTAGCTATTGGACCCTTCCAGCATTCATGACTGAGGGTTTCAGGCACTGGTGGATTAATTCTGCTTTTATTTAAGCACAATATGAGGGGTGATCGTTAAATAATGAAACAATAATCAATAGATTTAAAATATGATTTGAGCCAGCGCAAGACAAAACCTTCAACAAGACTTGTGCGACCAGTGAAGACTTTGATCAGCCTGATTCTTTGAGCTTCTACAGCTCCGTGCTATCCAAAGATAAATGAGAACCCTCGCCATACTGGCTGGCGGTACAGGATGATCTGAGTCTTTGCGGGTGACACAGATCTTATTAACTCACCAGGCTCATAGATGAGCTTATAGTGTAGGCAGGCTCTGATGTCCATCCGTCTCATTGTCTGTCTGTCGTCCACACTCTTCAAACACCTCTCAGAAACCACTGGGCCAATCAAAGCCAAATTTTATATGGAGCCTCAGTGGGTAGGGGAACGGAAGTTTGTTAACGCATCTGGGCCACATGACCAGGAGGACTGCTATGCCCATATATGGTAAAAACCCTTTAAAATTTTAATCTTCTTCTCTGGAACTAAAGAGCCAAAAGCCCTTGGGCTTGGTATGCAGCAAAGGGGACATGGGCACAATAAAGCTTGAAAGAAATGATAACCTTGGGTTGACCTTAACCTTTTTTTTACAGAAAGGTCACAGTCATTCTCTCCCTTCTGCTGATCCAAGAAGGGCATACTTGCTCGACATGACCCCATTGGGTTGACTGAGCCGTAAAACCTCAACACAAACAAATACAGAAAGGTCAAATATTTTTACATAGACTCCTATAAGTGAAACTTTAAAAGTCTTCTTGTCTGAAACTAGAAGGCCCAGGCCTTTGATATTTGGTATGTAGCCTCGTCTTGTGGAACTCTACCAAGATTGTTCAAATTATAGCCCTAGGATAAAAAATGGCCCCACTCCAGGGGTCACTTGTTTTTCATAGTCTCATTTAAGGAAAAAATTTAAAAAGCTGTTCTTGTTGGAAAACCAGAAGGCCCAGACCTTTGATATTTGGTATGTAGCTTCAGATTGTTCATATGGCACTGGAGTGAAAATGACCGGGAGGTCACTCGTCTTACATAGATTCGTTATGGGGAAAAACTTTAAAAATCTTTTTGTGTGAAACCATTGACATTTATATAAGTTTTATTGAGTGGATCTTTACCAAGATTGTTCACATAGTTCTGGGGTCAAAGATGGCCACACACCAGGGGCTTATGTTACATAGCGTCATATGGGGAAAACTTTATAAAAATTCTTGTGTGAAACTAGAAGGCCCTGTCCTTTGGTATTTGGTATGTCAATTTATCAAAGCCATATTTTATGTGAAGTTTCTGTTTCACCAAATTAATTAAAGCTAAATTACATTCCAAGTTAATATAGGACCTAAGTTTTTTCAAACCATTCCATCTACCATACCCATATGTTTCATTCTTTAACCCTTAAAGCGCCAAGAAAAACTGCATCTGAAAACGTCGTCTGTTTATGTCTTCTGCTGAATATTCTTGCAGACTTTTCAAACCTATTTTTGCATAAAGGCAAACAGTGTGGACCCTGGCCGGTCTCGGTGGCTCAGTTGGATGCGCCATCCGACTGGAGACCAGGAGTTCGCAGGTTCAACCCCCGCCGAGGTCGGCAACATTCCTTCGTGGAGATTGATTGTGAAATATTTTCTACTGTCATTCTCTCCCTTCGCTGATTCAAGAAGGGCAATTGTCAGTTTCTGGCGAAAGAATGTGCACAATACTGGTTAACCGCTTAGAGGACTAAGTCTGCCCAGTAAACGTGTGGTTAGGTAAGCTGACCGCGCTCGACGTGACCCTATTGGGTTGACTGGGCCGTAAAAACTCAACACAAAAGTGTGGACCCTGATCAGACTGCTCCTTTAGTTGCAAAAATGACTTTTAAAATCACAGGCAGATGACAAAGCAGACGACAATAGTTGTGACTGGCGCTTTAAGGGTTGAAAATGTTATGACCGTTATAACCTTTCTCAGAACAAATAGTCACAGGTGAGCTAGCTACAGGACCATTGCTCCTCAGGTTGTAGGTTTTGTCTTGCCTCATTTTAAATACACTCGTATCTTTTATGAAAAATAAAAATGATATGAGCCACAATGTCAGAAAATGTACCTTTGCACATGTGCACCCTGTGAAGATTCAGATCAGCCAGCACCAGAATATGGACTAGGCACATTTTGAAGAGCCAAGGATAAAAAAAGGTTTCTCCATTCAGACAACAAAGACAGATAGGCTGATTTGTATCTTCTTTGTGCACACACCAAACAACTGGGCCCAGTTGTTCAAAGCGTCATTAGCTTAAGGAGCTCGTTAAGGGTCATTTCGTTAACTGTTTAGCGGATTCAATATACAATATTCTGATATTTTTTGCTGAAAAAATGTGAGTAGCTTTTGCACTGCAAAAGCTACTCACATTTTTTCGGCAAAAAATTTCAGCATATTTGCATATCAGAGTTAATTTTAACGAATCGTTAACTAACGACGTCGTTAGCTTTGAACAGCTGGGCCCTGGTTTGGAACTGCCACCTACAGAAATTTACACATTATGCAAGCAGCATAGAGTTTTCATGGAGAATAATAACCATACCATATTTACCCTAAATATTGGGACACCTTATCTGCTAACCATACTTGTCCTAAAATTTGAAATAGTCCATTCTACTTCCTGTTGACGTGTCTTAGAATATTGCTGTATGCATGGCAAACAGTGTAGACCCTGATCAGATGCCACATTCTGCAGTGTCTGATCTGGGTCTACTGTGTTTCAAAGGCCTGTCTGTCCCAATACTTAGTGTTATAACGCTATTATCTGGATACCCCCTGTTACCAGTATCTATGTAGTTAGAGATCACTTTAGTTGACCTTGAATGCATCAGTTCCCATTACCTCATCCAGACTCTGTCATGACGTGGCGACAAGTTGTTGAAAGTGACATTCAATCTCAACCTTAGCTCTAGATAAGGCATTTTTTTTTTTTTTTTTTAACTGAAAAATGCTGATATTCTTATTATTTCTCAAGAAAACATATGGGTTCTCATTGGAAGCGCCTCGCCAAGGCGCTTTAAATGAGTACCCACAAGGTATGCTTTCATAGAGAAATAAGAAAAATATGTGGATAGCCCTCATATCTGGAGCTATGCTTAACTGAAAATTGCTATCTTCCAGGTTGACAGTGATATATGGCAGCTAATGGAGATTTCAGAAAAACACTTCATAGACTTACTAGGAAAACATTTACCAATGTATGTGTATAGCAGGGATCAAGTGAATGGCGACGACGATCCTATGGATACTTCAGATGGACGAAAATCGAGGCGATCCAAATGATTCGTTTTCATACAATAAACACATTAAAATGCGGAATTTTAGAATCGTGAATAAATTGTGGTATTGTGTGATATGAACAGTGGCAGTATGTATCTGTTAAGGGGAATGGGTACACTTTTAGGGGAGGTAACTGTCAAAATTGTTTGTCTCCCTTCTGGAAAAGGGGTCCACTCTGGGAGCAAATTCTTTCCTTTTAGAATAGTTCCCTTATCAGGAGATTCGGCATACATGACAGCAAATAGGAAATCACCTAAGTTGTCTCCCTTGTGTAAAAAAATGAGGGAAAATCTACCAAGTGAGTCCAGTCCAACTTATGTTAACTTTTAATAGCTGGAGGTTGAATTTTATCAGACAACAAATGTTTTTTCAAGAAAATAGGACTTGACTTTTCAGATGTCCAGCCTTGGTTTTCTGAGGGAAAAAAAAGGAGAATCAAATACCCAAAATGTAAAATTGCTGATACCATTGTTCAGTATTTAGAATTACCAGACAGAAGAAAGATGCTTTTTGGGAAAAAACCAACATGATCTCGTATGATTCATGCCATGACAAAATCTGTCGTTGGCTCTGTCAGTGCATGCCCTGACCAGAGTACAAACGTGCCCTGGAACAAAGCAGCCAATGAGTCCAGAGTACTTGCTAAGGAGGAGTATTTGGTGATAATAGTGGGATATTTTTTGTTATTTCTCTATAAAAAGATGAGCATATGTTTTTATGAAGAACTAGAACATTATCCCAGATCTTCATCAAATACTCCTCAAAGAGTCCTCGGGAGTCCATTCATGTGTGCAGTTTGATCTGAGCATACACAGTTTACATTTGCCAGAATACAGGTTTTGTCAAGACACAGTTGATATGTGAACTAAGTTGCAGACTACTGCTCTGAAAAAGTAGGATGGTAGGACATCTGCTTCTGACTAGGAGGATGTAGGTTTGATTCCCATTTGGGTCATATGGTAGACTTTCTAGCTGCTTAACAAACGAAGTTGCTGACAAACCTGTGCATCATAATCAAATCACGGTATAAAACATCCTGTAGACAATCTACCAAGTCCTCACAAAAGAAGATGCGACTTAACAGTGGTGCAAGGGTCTAATGATCAGTCTATACTGTTTGCACAGGCCCATCTGTCTGATTATCTTGGATGTATATTTAGTTGGTATAAATGTCCCAAGCCAAGCTGGGTCATAACTACATGTATAATCATATGAGATTTAGTTTTGCTCTGCTTTTATAAATTTGTAGAAAAAGTGCTACAGTCTTAGCTTTGTTATATTAAAACCTATTTCATGTTAATCCATTACTGCTTAGTGTCCTCAAAAAGGACATTACAAATAGTGTAGGCTTGGATCAGAAGCTGCAGAATGTAGAGTCTGATTGGGATCTACACTGTTTGCCATGAGATAAGTTGTTTGCAATAATAGAAGCAATTGCAACAAAATTTCTTTATAACATTCCTTTAAGGGGAAGGATATAATTTCTGGGACGGCAACTCTGTTAAAAATTGTTTTTGTCCCCTTCTGAAAAGGGGTCTACTCTTAAAGGAAAGAATTTGCTCCCTATGGGAGCAAATTCTTTCCTTTAGAATAGACCTAGTCAGGGGATTTGGTGTGCAAGAAAACTTGCTCCCTATGGGAGCAAATTCTTTCCTTTAGAATAGACCTAGTCAGGGGATTTGATGTGCAAGAAAACTAACAGGAAGTCACAAAAGTTGTCTCAGTGTAAAATGGGGCAGAAATTCTAGCAAATTTATTCAGTCCCCTGAAGTAGCTATTGGACCCTTCCAGCATTCATGATAGGGTTCCAGGCATTGGTGAATTAATTCTGCTTTTAGCACAATATGAGGGGTGATCATTAAATAATGAAACAATAATCTTAACAATCGTACAATATATGACTATCACCCAATGCAAATATGATATATATTCGGCTCGATATAAGTGAAATATTCTTGAAAGGGCCATAAACCCCCCCCCCCCCCCCAAAAAAAAAAAAATATGATGTGATATATAATCTTTTAATTTTATCTCAAAATATGTATGCATGTTGTGTTGTCATGGTAACCAAGGAGACGTTGTCATGGCAACCAAGGACATAATTTCAGGAATACCTTGATGTGAATTGTATTTGACATTTACACTTTGCCTGGCTAGCTGTTAGTTTAGCAAATACAGGTATCCATTTAAACTTTATTATAGTTTGGGTAAATACTATATTAACCCTTAAAGCGCCAGTCACAAGTATTGTCGTCTGCTTGGTCTTCTGCCAGTTACTTTAAAAGTCATTTCTGCAAACAGTGTGGACCCAGATCAGACTGCTCCTTTAGGAGCAGTCTGATCTGGGTCCACACTGTTTGCCTATACGCAAAATGTAAGTTTGAAAAGTTTGCAAGAAGATGCAGCAGACGGCATAAGCAGACGACATTTTCAGATGCAGATTTTCTTGGCGCTTTAAGGGTTAATACAGAACATCTTTTATAAAAATGCCATGTATACCAAATGCATCAATGGTGTGTTTTCATTATTTAAGGAATCCAGAGGCACAGTAGATTTTTAGCCATTTCTACTAAGGAAGACAACTTTTGTTTACTTCTGTTTGGTTTTACTGCATGCCAAGCCACTTCTGGAATGGGTTTTACTCTATAATGAGGGAGCAAATTCTTTCATTATAGAGTACAATCCTTTCTCAGAAGGGGACAAAAGCAATTTTTGACTGTTGTCTCCCCTGAAAGTGTATCAATTTCCCTATATAATCATCTCTGCAGCATGTGTATAGTGAAGGAAGCAGGGCCAGAAAATAAAGAAAGCTTGCGTCATAGACAATTAACAATGAGACAAATTTTCCTTCAGACCAGCATATCTGATCAGGGTCTGTGCTGTTTTGTAATGCATTTTGCAGCATCCTGTGTTTCTGTAGGTTTGGCCTACATCTAAGGCCCTAATACTACTACCTAGATGCGTAGGTTGAATTGGAGTTCCTTAATTTGCATATCTGCTTTTTGCTTGGTGCAGCATATTTTAGCTGCATGCTGCCCATTTTACATTTAGCCTTCTAAATGTACAGACAACATTCAAGCCAGTGCATAACAAAACCAACAAAATGGCATGTGCGCCCAGCAAAGACTCCTATTGAGTGCAAAGTGAAGACTGATCAGACTGGGCAGACGCCCAGTCTGATCTGAGTCTTTGCTTGGTGCACATAACATTTTGTTGGTCTTGTCATGTGCTGGCTAATTTCTCTTAGATAAAGGGTTTGACATTTCATTGTAATCTGAAAGTAGCATTTGATATTTCATTCAAACTGTCTTTTGAGACAGTTTGAAATGTCAAAGCCTGTTTGTTCGAAAATTTTTAGATGTCTACCAATATTTAAACCCAGTGGGTTAAATGTTAACACTGCATATGATACATATACAGTATGTTAGTTTGTTATTTTGAGCTACATGTATAAATGTCTTATTGTTTTCACAGGGTATGAAAGAACTGAATACAAGCTGTGTGCAGCAGCTCAGATCTGTCTATTATAGCTACAGATAGGTGGGCGTATTCACAATATTTTTCTTATTTCTTCTTGAAAACATACTTTGTGGGTATTCATTAGAAGTTCCTCAGTGAGGCACTTCTAACGAGTACCTACAACTTAAATTTTCAAGAAGAAATAAGAAAAATATCGGTACTTTTCACTTGAAAAACAAATGCCTTATCTAGCGCTTTGAGCCTATGCATCCTCACAGCCTGTTGAGGGTTGTTGCTATTTGCTTACAGAAGTATGGTTACTGTAGAATCTGCTGGTGAAATGATCAGTCCTTGCATGCATCACATGAATGTGCAGGCTGATCTGAGCTTTGGTATTGAGATATGCATAAGCCCCTGTTTTGCTGCCTTTACTGTTTGCATACATGCCTGAAACCTTATTTGTAGCACCTGCTTTAGAGAGCATGTTTGATATAGGGGTCTGGTTTTCCATCTGTCCATTTTTCTCTGACAAAGTTTGCATTAACCCTAGCATTAGGTCCATCTTATCATATATCATAATCAGATTTTTTATTAACGTGCAGGTACAGGGGCAACATCCACATCAGTGGGCCCCCTTCCAGATAGCTGGCTTGCTGCACGCATGGCAGATCTCGCACAAGGTCTCCAGGTATGTCTGTCATGAGGGTTGATGGCCGAGAGCTTCCACTCTCTGCAATCCCTCTCTGTCAGCTGTTTCCATGTCATCTTGGGATTCCCAGGCCCACGCTTTCCATCAACCTGTATGTCAAAGGCTGTCTTGACTGCACCATTGGAGCGTTCCACATGTCCATACCATCGGAGTCTTCTCTCCTTCAGAATGAGGTCCAGATCCTCAATGCCAAGCCCCACAAGTAGCTCATTGGACTTGGTGGTGACAATGTCTTGCGGTCTGACATTGCAGATCTGTCTGATCATTGCCCTGTCATTTCGCTGCAGACGCTGGAGGTTTGGCTTTGTCAATGGCCAAATCTGAATAACCACCCACTACCACCTTACCATTCTGCCAAACATGCATGGAACAGTTTAGAACTACACCTTGTATGCGCTGTTTTTCACTGCCATTTTTACACCAACAGTGCCGGCCTCCGTGGCTCAGTTGGATGCACGTCCAACTGGTGACCAGGAGGTTGCAGGTTCGACCCCCACCAGGTCGGCAACATTCTTTTGTAAAGATTTGATCATGAAATATTTTCTATGGTGATTCTCTCTATTCCGCCGATTCAAGAAGGGCAGTTGTCAGTTCTGGCGAAAGAATGTGCACAATACTGGTTAACCGCTTAGAGGACTAAGCCTGTCCAGTAAAAGTGTGGTTAGGTAAACTGAACACGCTCGACATAACCCCATCAGGTTGACTGGAAGTAAAACCTCAACACAAACAAACAAACACCAACAGTAGCATTTAACCCAATTTCTGATGAACTATGACATACAGTCTTAAAAGCTGGCATACACTTCCTCACTAACAGGAACTCAAACATTGGTATCTTTTTGTGGCCATGATCAACATGGAAAAGTGGATTTTCAGCATTGAGGATTTCTGGGCATTTTGAATATTGTAGTGTTTACTATATTTATCGTATGTATTTGGACAGTCAGGCCTGTGCGAACAGTGTAGACCCAGATGAGATGCCACAGAACGGGACATCTTATCAGGGTCTGCACTGTTTGCCACTCATCCAGCAATTTTTAGACACAATTTTGGGTAGTAAATTGTACTTGTTTGAATTTTAGAACAAGTTTGGTAAGAAGTTGAGGTGTTCGAATATTTAGGGTAAATTCGGTAGGTCTTATGAGAGGCTCCACTGCCTTCTGTGGAACTCTTTTGTGGCTCAAATGTTGATTAATCTTAAGTAGAATAGATACATATTCAGGGGAGGCTACTCTCAAAATTTTTTTGCCTCCCTTCTGAAAAGGGGTCTTCTTTTAAGGGGAAATATTGGTCCAAAGGGAGCAAATTATTTCCTTTCAGAGTAGACTCCTTCTCAAAGGGGTTTGGTGAGCATGAAAGCAATTAAGAAGTCACAAAAGTTGTTTCTTTGTTTAAAAAAAAAAAAAAAAAAAAAAGGCAGAACATCTACAAATTATTGTCCCTTTAAAAGGTGATCATTAGAATATGGGAAATGTCCTAAAATTTCATACACTAAAGTTTCTAAAGGAGCAGTCTGATTAGGGTCTACACTGTTTGCCATTCAATTAAGTATCTCAAGAAAAAAACTGTATAAAAGGCAAAATTTAGGCCTTAAAAATATGGAATAAAGTGTTCAAAATTTTAGGACTTATACCGTAATAGCACACTAATTATAACGCTGTCAAGTGACAATGGTCTTCTAGCACCCACTAAAGGCTGTTGGGCCAGCCTCTATGGGCAGGGTTGTCGGGTACTTTTGAATGAAAATACCTGTTTATTCTACGGTACTTCACATGGCACCTTAATCTGATTAAATTGTAGATGAAATCCTGGTGTACAGTTCTCATGTTTCTTATCAACATTATATTGTTGCATCTCAAACAGATTGTCTCAGTGAAACAATTCTTTTGTGATGCTACCATATTTTTACTGTATGTATTCGGACAGACAGGCCTGAGCAAACTGTAGACCCAGATGAGATGCCGCAGAATGTGGCATCTCATCAGGGTCTTCACTGTTTGCCACTCATCCAGCAATTTTTAGACACAATATCAGGTAGTAAATTGTACTTGTTCAAATTTTAGAATAAGTGTGGTAAGGAGTTTAGGTGTTCGAATACTTAGGGTAAATACAGTATATATTTAACATATTTATCCTAAATACTTTGGACTCCTTAACTTCTTACTATATACTTTAAAATTTGAAAAAAAAGTTGTCTCTTAAAAAATTGCTGGATGACTTGCAAATAGTGTGGATGCTCTTCTATTGCATTTGATCGGGTCTATAATGTCCCAATACTTAGGGAAAAATGGTAACCGATGTGTGTTCTTGTTATATTGTTTGTGCCTCTGTGAGGCACTTTTTAAAATGAGTACCCTACAACTTGTTTTGATGGAGATGTAAGAGAAATGGAAATTTTTTGCTATAGTTTTCTGTTTACATATAGCATCCTGTATCTACCCTATGACTGATTATTAATACTAATGTCATTGGTGTCTTGTAAAAAATTGTTCCGTTGAAAGTTTTTTATTTGTTTTTAACCCATTTTAGAAGGGATAAAGACCCCCACTCTATATATTTGAAGAGTCGGATTTCAATTTTATGTATGTGATTTAGATAGTCATACAGAAAAATGGCTAATTTATTTGCAAACATTTGAGATCCTGATCAGATGCCACAGAATGGGGTGTCTGATCTGGGTCTGCTCCCTTTGCCAATTAACCTAATATAGGGGTCTCCAGACTAAAATGGGTTAATAACCCCGCTGGCAAACAAAGCTTAATGACAAATGAAATTTCATAGCGAAGTCAGGGTGTAAAAGCTATTAGAGGTGTTCATTTTATTTATTATTACCACTTTTAAATTTTATAAACTCATCTCTGACAAAAGCTTCTTCAGTTTTAACCCTTTCATCCCTGAGTTTCTGAAGTGGACTCTTCCATCTTTGAATTTGGACATGTCCACAACCTCAAATATGGGTTTCAGTATAAAATCAAATGCATAATGGCAACAGTGTGGATCCTGATGAGATGGCTCATTATGAGCCATCTCATCTGGATCTACACTGATTGCACACGTATTGATTTTGGTCTGCTGAGCTGAATGAGTTAAGTTTCTTTACTTACATGAAATATAGTTCCATATTCAGTTAAGTCAAATGAAGTCTGTTTATCTTTGGTCTCACCTTCATTGTAAGTGGTTTCAAGACTTCTTGTTCATATTTATGAAGATAATTTTGTTGGTTCAGATCAGTTCAGCCAGGCTTCATAGTGCAGTTGATAGCATATCTGACTGCAGATCCAGGGATAGCAAGTTTGAATCCCAGCTTGACCTTACTTTTGTAAGTATGGATTGTGAAATACTTTCTACAGTAATTCTTACCCTTCCACTGATTCAGGAGGGCTAGTTGTTGATTACTGCTGAAAGTATGTGCACAAAGTTCTGCTTAAAGGCTTAGAAGATGAAGTCTGTCCAGGAAAAGTGTGAATAGGTTACATGTTTGGCTTGACATGACCTAAACTGTGTAGATTGGTCCTTAAGACTCCCAACTCAAACAACCACAGACCAGATCAGTTCAGTTTTAGCTTGATGCTAGAGTTAGAGATTACAGTATTTCATTTACTATAATCCTAAATATTGGGACAGATATGACTTTGCAAATTGAACACCAAGATCAAACATGGCAGAAGGCAGCATCTGATCAGGGTCTACACTGTTTGCCATACATACAGCAATATTTTAGACACATCATGAGGTAGAAGAATGGACTTTTTCAAATTTAGGAGAAGTATGGCAAGTAGATAACGTCCCTAATGCTTAGATAAATACAGTCATGTCAGCTGTTTTTGTCTAGTTGTTTAGAGTTAATAATCACACCTTCAGGGGAGATCACTCTGACTAAAAAGTGTTTGCTTCCCAGTTTCAAAAATGGGGCTATTCTTAAAAAAATATTTGCTTCTCCACTGGACTTGATAAACCTGGCCCCAAGGTTATAAAACTTTTTTCATGCTCAGCTCATCTCAGCTGAGCATGAAATTTGTCTTGATCATAAATCTCAAATCACTAACAATTTCAAATTCTTTCTTGCTTAAACATAGCTAAGCATGGCAATTTCTCTGCTAATAAATATGAAAATGCCAACTATTGTTGGCATTTTCATATTTAATAGCAGAGCAAATTTCATGCTCAGCTGAGTTGAGCATGAAAAAAGAACTTCGAGGCATGTTAGATTCTGGGCTATTTGTTATAAATGAGACAACTTTTGCGACTTACTGATTTCCACCACCCCAGGCCCCTTCTGAAAAGGGTTTTACTCTGAAAGAAAATAATTTGTTCCCAGAAAGAGTGAATTCTTTCCTTTTTAAAGTAGATTCAGAAGGGCGACAGAAACTGTTCTGACAGTTACCTCCCTTGAAACTATCAGTTCTCTAAGAATAACTCGCGTTGAGAAGGGGCTTATGTAAAAGAAAAAAATTCTTTTCTGCTGGAGTGGTTTCCCTTTGAAAGGGGAGGCAAAAAACCTTCCTGCTTAGAGCACTATCTCTTTGCTTGTATCTACGTGTATTTAACTTAGAGACTGTAATACTCTTAGTTGATTTTTACCATTTTTAAAAGGAGGCAACTTACATAGTTATTTTTTGTTTGTTTTCCTGCACACGTAGCCCCTTCTGAAAAAGGGGTCTTCTCTAAAAGGAAAGAATTTGCTCTTTTAGAAAAGACGTCTTCAGAAGAGAGGCAGTTCAATTTGACAGAGTTGTCCCCTTTGAAAATGTATCCATTCCCAGTAAATTGCTATATTTTTAGACTACATTTGTCGTCTACTTTTGTTTTTTAAAAACAAACTATCAATTGGAAAGAAGTTTATAGTTGAAAGACTGAATGTCAAATAGAGTAGATCCTGAAGAGACGGCTCTTTATGAGCAGTCTCCTCTGGATCTATGCTGTTAGCAAAAGCCTATTATTATCGCTTAGGGCAGTGAAAGAGTTAAGAAGCAGTAGATTTGATTTGCTTTTCTGTTTCTTTTTTAGTATGCTCCTGGCCTTAGGTTATTTTTACACACATAGAATGGCTGTTCCAATTCTGCATTCATTGATTAAGGTGTTTTTTCCCCTTCCTAACCCATGAAGTATACATAGGTACAAAACTTTTAACACAGACAGACCTTGTTGTGACAAGAAGAGTTTTGATAAGGCACTTTTTCAAACAAAAAAATGATTATTTTCTTATTTCTCCAAGAAAATACATGTTTTAGATATTCATTAGAACGGCCTCATCGGTTTGCTTCTCATGAGAACCAGACCATATATTTACATTGAGAAATAAGAAATATTTATTTAGAGGTACATGTAATTACTTGGCTACTTCTTTGATAGTCCATAAGGACTTGCTGTTTTAAGGCCAAATGCTGTTAGAATAAACAGGATCTGCTCTGAGAGACTGCAAGGCATGCATTCAGATTGTGCAGTTTTAGGAGAGTATACCGGTAGTAGTTACACTTTCAGGAGAGGTAACTCGGCATCATTTTTGCTTTTCCTTCTAAAAAAGGGTCCATTTTAAAAGGAAAGAATTTGCTCCCAAGAGGAGCAAATTCTTTACTTTTTAAATAGACCCCTTGCAGGAGGGGCATTATGTTAGAAAAGCAAAGGGGAAGTCGCAAAAGTTACCTTCCTTGTAAATGGTGGAAAATCTAACAAGTGTATCAAGTTGTGCATGTTCAGTTCATAGTTGTTCATGTACAGTTCATGCATGCTTTCAAACAGGATTTTATCATTGCTAGGATCAAGTTAATCTGGGAATTCTTTTACAGTAAAATCATCCGCCTGGTGTGTTTTTGTTGGCTGTACATTGCTATTTATATATCTGCATGTAGTCTGTCTGTTATCTTCTTGTGACCATTGTCAACTTAGAAGTCTATTTTAGTGTATAGTTATTTTAATGTGAACAAAAAAAAAGCAAATAAAAAGTTACCAAACACGAACCTGTCGTTTGACTGCTTAGAAAATCTTGTTGGATGAAGTCAGATTACTGTATTTATCCTGAGTATTTGAACAGACAGGCCTAAGGAAATAGTGTAGTTTCACATCAGTCACCACAGAAAGCATTGTCTGATGAGGGTCAGAATTGTCCTGGTGGCCGAGTGGTAAGCGCTCGCGACTTCAGATCACATCAAAAGGTACTAAAATACAGATACCATATTTACCATATGTATTTGGACAGATAGGCCTGAGCAAATAGTGTAGACCCAGATGAGATGCTGCAGAATACAGCATCTCATCAGGGCCTACACTGTTTGCCACTCATCGAGCAATTTTTAGACACAACATTTAGTAAATTGTACTTGTTCAAATTTTAGAACAAGTGTGGTAAGAAGTGGAGGTGTCTGAATGCACAGGGTAAATACGATAGATGTTCAAATTTTAGACACGTGTGGTAAGGACTTATAGTGTCCAAATACTTAGGGCAAATACAGTATAGTATCCCATAATCAAATATTCTCATGGAAGACTAGATGAATTTGAGTCTCAACATGAGAAAACCACTCACTATACATCCATGCAGTCTGATCATATTCTTTGTTGTCTGGTGTGAAGAAACTGCAACCTTGGCTATCCAAAATATGCCCAGTGAAGATTCTGATCAGACTGTGCGAATGCACTGGCTTATCTTAATATTTGCCAGGCGCTCATGTTTGAAGGTCCATTTTCTGATGTAGCGTCACATTTGTTAGTGATAGTGATCACTTTTTGTCCATCTGTCACACTTCAAAAGGACAACTCCAAAGCCATTGAAGCAATTTGTCCCTAATTAGGTGGGAATTTTGCTTGGATAGTGGGATTTAAAAATTACTTATATTATGGTGATCTGCCTTTTTATACTCCGCCGAATGGTAGTGGCAGGGTATTATGGTATCACTGTCGTCCGTGTGTTCGTCCATCGTTATTTTCGTTTCCAGGTGATAACTTGAGTAAATATCAGTGGGTTTTCACCAAACTTGGTATATGCATTGATGTTGAGAGCTGATTTGGGATTGCTTATGTGCAAATTTTGTCGATTTTTGACATTTGTCTGCCCGCATCTGTCTGTGCTTTCATTTCCAGTCCATAACAAGTAAATACCTGGATTTCCACTAAATTTGGTATATGCACTGGTATTGTGGAGATCTGGTTTGGGATTGCTAATGGGCAAATATCATCAATTTTTTTTTATCTGCCCGCCACACAATTATGGCGAGGTATTATCGTTTCACCTTTTTATTGTTTGGTTGCTATAGTAACTGAAAGGTCCTATAGACTTTTTTTGGAAAAACAGTTAAATTGCATTTGGTCCATAACCAGTGAAATAATGAGAATAATATTTGGCAGTTATGGTCATTTGATGATTGTCTACCCACTAAGTCTTTTATGGCCAGTGGCCATTTTGTTTGATTGCTATGGCTACATAAAATTTTAAAGTCGGAAGTTTTTTAAAACCAACTCCAAAACCTCTGAAGCAGTATGACCCTTATTTAGTGGAGATGTTGCTTGGATAAGGGTAATTCAAATGCCTAAAACTTTGCCAAGCTACCTTTTGGTTTGGATGCCATGGCAACAGAGTGCTGTCATAGACTTATAATAGGAAAAGGTTAAGTTGCATTTTCTCTGTAACCAGTGAAGCTCTAAGACTGAATCTTAGTAGACTCAAGGCTTGTCAAGTTTGTTCAAAAGGTGATTGTAGGTTATCTTTAGACCTTTTTACAGTCAAATTTGTGTCCCCATACATTTGTTGAAAAATCATCTTCTCAAAATGTATTAAAGACTAATGGCTGAAACTTATGATGTATGATTAAAGTAATAAAATGTTTCAGTTACAATCAAAATTGTGTCCCCTGGGCTATATACATGAATAATATTGTAATTATACCTCTGGTTCGTATGCTGAAGGGATATATAGTTTTCATTGGTTTTGTTTGTTCATCTGTCCATCCTTCCATCTGTCCATCCGTGATTCTGTATGTTAGCACCAGCTATAACCAAGTTTTTGGATTATGTATATATCTGCAGCCACTTATCAGAAACTATTCATATTTGATTGCGGGTAACTCAGAGGGTTCTCTTCCATGCTGCATCTATGGACCCGTGGGTCATGCCCTGGGATAGGGGCTAGAGGTCAAAATCTAGGATGTCTCAAAGTAGTATATTGCAGTTTGTTTATACAAACAACTTCTTAATTAAAAGAAGGATGGGCATCAGACATGATTATCACATCAACACTCAGTGTAATAAGGTCAAGGCCATTGTGACCTAATGTTATGCTCGAGCGAGTTTGCCTTCTATCTTGAAGACTATTCCATGGATTAATGTGATACTTGGGATATTGGTTTTGTGTGACACCACGACTGACATAAATGCAGGTCACCTTGACCTATATTTCATGGTCCAGTGATATTGCCTTATATCTTGAATGTTATTTGATGTCTGAGCATCATTACTTGGGATTATGAATCAGATTGATCCAACAGTTGACTTTAAAGTAAATGTAGGTCACTGAACTATGTTACATGGTCCAGTGATTTCATGTTACAACTCGAAGACAGTTTGATGTATCATATCATGACTATCATAGTTTAGGATTATGGGTCAGTATGACACAGCATTTTACCTCAAAATAAGTGTAGATCTTTGTGACCTATATTTCATAGCCCAGTGATATTGTCTTATGTCTCCCACCATTTGATGTCTAAGTGTCATACTTACAGATATTGACACGGTGTGACCCAAAATTTGGCCTCAAGAGTAAATATAAATCAACAAATATTTCATGGTCTAGTGATTTTGCTTAATATCTTTTAGATTATTTACTGGATTAACAACATAGTTAGCATAATGGATCAATGTGACACATCAGATTGACCTCTCAAGTATATGTAGGTCAGTGACCTATATTTTATGGTTCAGTAATTTTGCTTTATGTCTTAAAGACTATTTACTGGCGAAAAGTTGTATTTCGGATGATAGATCAGTGCCACTCAGAGATTAACCTTGTAATTTATATGTGGGTCTGTGACCTATATTTCATGGTCCATTGATTTCGCCGTATATCATTGTCATTGACTTAAAAATATTTTATAATTAAGAAATGGCGCCTGCCAGGGAATTCGTGATCCTCTTGGCCTTTGCTCTAGTTTTAATGTCTTCTCTCTTAAATCACCACCAGTTTTTAGCCAGATTTCACATGGGTCATTCTGTTGAAGGGTTATTGAAAATTTGTTCAATTAGTTCTGCGCCACCACTGCCAGGAATTATCGTACTACAGGAACTGTCACTCAGGTTATCGATATTCCAATTTAGATCGGTTTCGATTAATTCCCTTTGACTGGAGGCCCGTAAGCGTCGTCTTACCTGTGTAGCTGGTGTGTAATCAACCCAGTGTCACACACCTACAGTACTACTACAATTCAGATTAAATCATGTGTGGATGCATTGCTCTTGGACCCAATATACACTGGAATAGGTCCGAGTTAGAATGAATGAATGAATGAATGTCAGCAGATTATTCAGTATGATTTTCAAAAGAATATCAATTGTTTAACCTAAGAATTGATTAATAATGATAATAACAAAATATTAATTAATTAATTAAAATAAATTATTATTACTATTATTATTATTATTATTATTATTTCATTATTTCAAATTGAATAAAAAGTGTTGTATTTAGTTATAGATAATTCAATATGATTTTTAAACGAATTTAAATAGTTTAACCTAAGAAAACAAAAGCAATTAATAAATTAAAAAAGTGTTATATTTAATGAATGGTAATTCAGTAAGATTTTAAAATGAAGAACAATAGTTAATCTAAGAGAACAAATGAGTTGATTAATTAAGGTTGTATTTAATTACTGATGATAGTTTGGTACAATTTTTGAAAGAAAAACGATCATTTCAACTGGAGAAAACAAATGGGAAAATTTAAATAAATATAAGTAATTTGAAAAAAAAAATGAATGAATGAATAAAAAAAATTACTTTATGATAACCATAAACTAAAGAAAGAAAGAAAGAAAGAAGCATATGGATAATGAATACGGGAGAAAGACCTATGTCATCCACTTCTTAACATCATAGGACAGTCTGCGTACCTCCGTCATTAAGTTATCCTAAGACATTTGTTGTTACAATACGAAAGAAAGAAAGAAAGAAAGAAAGAAAGAAAGAAAAAAAGAAAAGAAGAAAGAAAGAAAGAAAGAAGCATATGGATAATGAGTACAGGGGAAAGGCCTATGTCATCCACTTCTTAACCTCAAAGGGCAGTCTCCATACCTCCGTTATTAAGTTAGGTTATCCTAAGACATTTGTTAGTACAGTAATTAAAGCTACCTACTCTTTAAGGTGATCTAGGTAACCTATTTCACATCAGTACTATCACCACAGATTAAAGAAACCTATTCATCAGAATGCATTCAAGTGTGTTTAATCAATGCTCACCAGACACCATGATATGCGGCGTCTGATCTGGGTCTAAAGTTCTTATCTATTTGTCAATATCCCTTTTTTAGCATAAATGAGTAATATCAAATATTACTGCGTTTTAAGCAACTTTCAGGTATGTGCCCTTTGTGGACCAAGACCCCATTGCGCTTTCTGAGCAAGGTTATGCTCTTTGCTTAATGTGTGTTACAGATCTGATTGTTAAGATCAGTATGTGCAGATGCTTATGCTAAACAATCCTACTGGCCATTCTGTGCTTGAGCATAGTAGTAGTATTAGGGTACATACATGATTAGAAAAAGAAAAAAAAAAAAAAAACACGCAAATTTAGAGGTTTAAATTATTGGTAATTTGATTATTTAGTAGTTTGAAACCAGTCTGCAAAGCTCACACAGACCATCCGCTGGACAGAGGTGTACAAACAGGACATTTCTTTCAAGAGAGGTACATAAATAGCTTTGGGCTATTTGTTCACAGCATAAAGACAATTAGCTATTTCATAAACTTAGGACCCATTGGTGGCGCGAATTAGCATAGTACTTATCAGTTAGCACTTTGGGTAAAAGTTTTGCAGACAACATAAATATGGGACAATTTTCTCCAGTTCTCCATTAAAACATATGTTGTAGGTATTAATTTGATGCACCTCGGTGAAGCAAAAACATGTTATGAGTACTCATTTGAAGAACCTTGGTGAGGCTCCTCTAATGAGTACCCACAACATATGTTTTTATGGAGAAAAAAATACAATCACCAAATACTTATCCTGAACAATTTTCCTCTGTATGTTTTATTTTCAAAACAGGATTTGACATTTCATGAAAATTGTCTCCAATGAAGACTATTTGCATGAAGTGTCAAATCCTATTTTCTGGATAAACTAAGACAATAACCACTTTATCGCATGCTGAATTAGCCCAGAAAGTGATAAACGTTTAGGGATCAAATATCACCCCCACCCCAAAAAAGGAAATGGTTTGACATTTCTTGCAAAGCATCTCCATTGCAAACAATTTGCATGAAATGTCAAATCCTATTTTCTGGGGAAAATTCAACAAATATCACCAGTTTTTTGCTGCTGAAGTAGCCCAGAGAGTGGAAAAGGTTAAGGGTTAAAATTTTTACCCCCCCCCCCCCCCCCCACCCCCACAAAAAAAAAAAACAAAACAATAAAGTTTGACAGTCCATACAAACTGTCTCTGTTGGAGACAATTCGCATGACATGTCAAAGCCTACTTTCTGGGAAAAATAAGAATATCATCATCACTTTTCCCTTGATGCATGAACGTTGTTTAACAATCATTTAATCTTAAGGAAAAAAGAATAGACAAACTGTCAAAAACTTTCATAAAAATTAATGTAGAATATGCTATTTCTAGTTTTATTTTATCATCTCAAGAATTGCAGGACCATGTGACCTGTCTCAGATAAAGGGCAGTTGTGTCAGATTATGAAAAAAGGGAAATTATGTATTATGCAAACACTAAAGATCCAGATCAGTCTGCGCATCTGAACACTATGATCAGGATTTTAAATCTTAATCAATATATTCTACAGTAATTAGTGTTTATTTAGTTACACGGTTAAAGATGGTGCTTTGTTTGCCCATATTCCTTGATCATAGTTATAATGGTCCTTTTCAAATGTTAATGTTCATTTGATATTTTGACCACTTTGTTTTTATTGCATGAGGTATAGATTAAGCTATTATTACATTGTCCAGTGGCCTGAGGCTTCTAGTTCCCACGGGATAATAATAATAATGGTAGACAAATGGAACCAGAAAATAAACAACGTGCTGTTATTTAACTTGTATTTATATATGTTTGAACAATTTTTTTAATGCTAATACAAATGAAAGTAAAATGTTTTGTTAATCGTTTCAAGAACTTTGAGATGTCTTCAAGTAACGTAAGAAACAATTATGATTGAATCTTTTTCAAAAAAAAAAAAAAAAAAAATGGGCCTTATGAATTATGCGATCAATGTAGACCCGATTAGTCTGTGTCCGCTGAAATACATTGATCAGTCTATACTGCATGTTGAATACAGCTTGCATAATATATCAAAGAAAAATGTATGCACACGCTGATCTGGAACTACAATGGTTGCTGCTTTTATTTGGAGAGACTCGTGTTATTTTTGTGTTGGGTAATTAGCAAATATGGATAAAATGTCGTTTTCCTTGGATTATGACTGTTACTACTATCCTAGATTTTTAGACAGAGAGGTCTGTGCCAACGGTGTAGACCCAGATCAAATGTCACATTACGCATTGTGTGTTCAGGGTCTACACTATTTTACACTTACCCAGCAATGTTTAGACAAATCAGCTGGTTCTGTAATGGCATTGTTAAAAAGATAGGGCAAGTGTTGTAAAGAGTAGAACTTGATCGAATCATCTGGTATCCCAGGTTTCTTTAGAGTAATGTTTGAAAAGGTGTGTACTGAACAATTTTTTTAATCTGACTGAGAAAGTGGTTTATAGTATTTAACCTCGGGATTCTAATAAACACATCATAAGAAAAGGCAGTGACCCTGATCAGACATTACATCACAGAGTATCTTAACAAAGGTCTACACTGTTTGCCACTCAGATAGCAGGTATAAGCTGTGTCAATAGGTAGCCAAACGGACTTGATCAAATTTCAGTATGATAGTAATTTAATGTGTCTAATAGGGTTTATTCGGTAATTACCAATATTTTACCCCTAAATACACATGTACGATAGTATAAACTGTCCATGTGGCTATTTTACAAATAAAACATTTCGAATATGACCAGCTTAATAATATTTATTCTTCGCAATTGTGATGTACAACATACTAATAATAATAGTAGTAGTAAATACTACTACTACTAATAATAATAATAATAATATCATTAGTATCATTGTTTTAATTTCCTAGATAAACATTTTATGAAACAAAATTTCTGAAAATAATATCAATTATCATTTTGTTTTAATGTATTTTGTTTTAAATATTATATTTTTTTTTTTATTAAATATACATATTTAACACCGCATGTTGAATAGAGCTTGCACATTCTATCAGAGAAAAAAATGTATGCACATGCTGATCTGGAACTACAATGGTTGCACGTCATATTTAATGCTGCTTTTATTTGGAGAGACTCTTGTTATTCACAGATTTAGAGAACGTTTGAGAGAGAGAGACTCAATCTCATTCATTTAGTCCTTATTTGTGTACAGGAATCTAAAATGAGCAAATCGTGTCAATTAAAGTGCTAGTTTATGCAAAAAGATCAAATATTGGATTTGATTCTGTTTGTGCAATTAAAATTGCGCATAAGCATGTATGTCAATTATGTATAAAGTGATTCCGTTGTTTTCTTTTGTCAAGATAAGGACATAATTGGCATTCATTAGCAGTAATTATTATTAAGAAAACATCGCAAGAGTGGCCGCGCATTTAGGTATTTTTCTTGTATCCCGACAAAGCATTTTTTTTCATCATTAAACAAACAAAAAAACAAAAAACAAAAAAAAAAACAAGTAATTAAGCAGTTTGTAGTTTTCCTATGGTCAAAAGTAATTATATCAAATTTTCATTAAAGCTTCAATAAATTGCCGAATAAAAACATAATTCGACACAAACAAAAATTAAATAAATAAGTTTATATTATCATAAATATATATCTTTGTTTTCCTTTTTGAAGCTAAATAATCTTTATAATACTATCAATGGATACCAATTCTTTTTTATTTTCCAATTCTTACAACCTCTTTTGCAATTCATGCTAGTATCATGTGTACACAAGACCTGCGTCTGTGTAATCATTACACATTTTCTCTCCGCATTTTTAAAATATAGCTATATTCTGCAACCTGTGGGCCATTTTTAATAAAATAATTTATTCAATATTTTATTACATAACTATAGATAATAAATAGATCTATCGAATGAGAGGTTATAATGGACGGAGAAATTTTAAAAAATATGACTTTTGGGCGATTGAATCAAGGCAATTTTTCATTTTTGTTGTAAAATACAAAGACTTAATAAGGAAAAACCCTTGTAGCATTCATTACAATCTGGGCCATTTTAAAATTTATCTTATTTCAACAAATTTGGTATCAAATTGAAGCAGATACATTTTCCCATCTATTGCGAGGTTATAATAATATCTCGTATTATTGAAAATAAATGATTTTATTAGTTAAACGATGGGCTCCTATATAATTCTATACATTTCCACACTAGTACCTGTCTGAGAACTAGCGACATGCTGTGACGTCACAGAAGGGACCGATTGGTGCGGATTAGTACCTGTAGTACGAGAATTCCTGCATATGATATGGTAAAAATACATAAAAATCTTCTCCAGAACCAAGAAAGTTTTGATGATGAATTTTGGTATATAGCATCAGTGACACGAGGTCTACCTAGTTTGTTCAAATGATGATCCAAGGATGACATAATTATGACCTTTTTGGTCAAATTTGTGTCCTTATACATTTATATGGGGAAAATGTTGGAAGATCGTTTTCTCAAACTATTAAAGGCATGGTTGAAACTTACAGTGTATGATCAGTGTAGCAAATTTCCCTTAGTGACAATAAAATTTTTATTCTCTATGGGTGATCTGTCCTTGCCCCTGGGCTATGTGCATGTGTAATATTGTGTAATCTTTAAACGACTTGTTCTCTGAAACCGCACATTGGGCGTTCTGTCGAAGAGATGGTCAAGTATTTCAAACGGTTCCGCATCATTGAACAAGATACCCGCCATAACCATATATGGTAAAAATAATTCTTACAGAGAACCAAGAAAGCTTTGTGGCTGAATTTCGGTATATAGCACACTGGATTCAAGATCTACCAAGTTCGTTCAAATGATGAGTCTGGGGTGACCTTTGACCTTTTTACGGTAATTTGTATGGGGAAAAAGTCGAAAATCATTTTCTCAGAAATATTCTAGGGTACTTTAATTGTTGAAACTTGCAAAATACACTCAACTCAAAAAATAACTTTTGATACGAAATTATATTTTAGTTCTTTAACCGGTGTCAGTTGATATTGCTAGGCACTCGCTTTCATGTACCCGGTATTGAAAATTGAAAACCACTTGTGCGTGACGCTGTAAAGCAATACTGGGTAAACAGGTTTTTTCTGTTCGTGTGACTCGCTTATCATATGGATCGATCGCACCTTTGTGAATTTATACATTGCACCTTGTCATTGTTAAAAAAAAGTCTTAAAAGTAAAATTTTAAGTTTGACGTTACCGTCAATTCATGGGACGTTTAAGCAACGCTCAGAGAAACTGAACAATCGGTATGCTTCAGGCTCGGTTATCGGCAACGACTGTATCTGAGGCTCTCATTTGTCACCATACAATGATTGTCTGACACATCAGAGATTTCGACAGACTGGGAGTGTCGATGACCAGTCATCTGGGACTTTGAAAAACCTCACTGGAAAAACGAAAAACAAGCGACATAATCCAATCTACTTGCGTGACTGCTATCCGCCCGGAGTTACCTTGCTTAGTGGATAAACTGATACAGAAATCCATTATCATCGCCTGTCAATTATTGATTACATGCTCGGTAGTTTCCGCCACTGCCGATTGTCGGAAATACGAGAATTTCTTAAGAAAAAAAGAACAATACCACTGATAGAAATGTCAAAAAAGGACCAAAAAGTTTTTATTTGATTTTAATGAAACAAAAACCAAATTTTTCAGCAGGCTTTTCTGCACAAAATGCCACCAGCAAAATATTCCAAATTGTATGTAAGTTAGAAATTCAAACAGCGAAAAAAATCGTCGTAATCACTAAATTTTTAATCATTTGAAGGGTGCCTTTAAAAAACAAAAAAGGACCAAAAAAATTCGTTTTAAAAAATATGAAAAATGTATCAGCGTATTCCTGATAAAAATTGGAATCAAAAGCTACCAGCAAAAATATTGTATTATTTTTCATACTTTCAAAAATTGATGTATAATATAGCTTTCCTATATAAGTCTACATTTTACTGTAGCGGTTCGCACAGGTAAATCTTGGGCGGCGGTTTTTCAATGTTGGCTATGCAGGGAGAGAGACACCAAGGGTGACAACTCCTGCTCATGATCGGTAAGTAACTTTCTAACGAAAGCTTTTCTTCTGTAACTAATGATGTTTTTTTCCGGCACGACTGTATTGTTTAATTTTCTTTTGCAGGGTCATCAGGCTTGTCCATCTGAGAGATAGATTTCAGCCAGCCACTACAACTACGAGGGGCGACACACACCAAGAATTCGTGCTACGTCAACTGAGGGAAGCACACTTAAAGCCAGAAGACCATATGTAGGCTGACCGATGGATCTGTGATGGTGTGGACCAGCATCATCTGCAACTCCAGGACTGATTTCGACTTTTTCAATGGACCTGTGAATGCCTTCGCTTACCGCGATCAAGTGCTTTCTCCTTTAATTTTGCCGTACTTTAGGACATCGGGTGTCTCGACTCTGCAGCATGATAGTGCGTGTGCGCACGTCGCCAGACTGTACAGCATTTCTTCAGGCTAACATTGTCCCGGTAATGGATTGGCCAACGCTTTCCCCAGACATGGCACCGATTGAACATGTATGGGACGAGTTGGGACGCCGTGTCGCACAGCGACCAAGGCAACCACAGAATCCGTTACAGCTCCGACAAGCACTGACTACAGAATGGCAGAGGATGCCCCAGCGCTGATTCGTACTATCATTGACTCTATGAGGCGCCACTGGGTGGCTTGTGTTGCTGCAAATGGAGATCACACCAGATATTGACTGGTTTTGTTAAATTTAAAAATTGAGGGTACATTGATTTGGACGGTCATCACGCTTGTATAAATTTGATAATTACCAATATATGTCCCCTTTCCTTTTGGCAAATGAGTTCTGTTAGATGCAACTTGGAATGTCCATGTTCTGTTTCAAAATAGAAATAAAACATTGTGAAAGTGGTGCGTTATTTATGGAGTTGAGTATATGATTAAAGTAGCAAAACATAGTTATAATCAATACTTTATGCCCCAAGGGATTATCCACAGATGCTTGGGGTCAGGTGAGCGTTCTGGCCCAATAGAACATGCCAGGTACAAGTTTTATCAGTACCTAGCATTATCTGTTGGGCCAGAAAGCTCGCCTTCTGTGGGGTTATCTACCCCTGGGCTATTTACATGTATGTGCAATCTTTAAACGACCTCTAAAACCACTTAGCCTGGTTTCACTATATTTCGTATTGTGATTTTTGTCAATGGAAGATTGACATTTTGTTCAAATGGCCACATTCTGTTGACCAAGATGTCTGCCATGCCTATATATATTAAAACAAAATATTTTTAGAACCAAGAAGGCTTTGAGACCAGGTCTTGGTATATAGCATTTGGATTTGTGTACGGGGGAAATGTTAAGGTTATTTTTATACCTCCGACATACGAATATAGTTTTCGTCTTTCCGTTAGTTCGTTTGTACATACGTACGTTCATCTGTCCGTTACTTAACACCTACGTTAAAGTTTTGCGTGAAAGCTTCTATTTTCAAACCATACGATGGATTTTGATTTTATTTAGTATGATGATAGATATTGGTTTAAACTTTTATTCACCACTATCCCCGCCCCTGCCCGTGACCTCAAGGTCAAGGTCACAGAACTTAAGGCAATTTTAGCAAGCTATAGAGTTTTGTTTAAGAATCTTAACTTTAATGACCTATATTTCATGGTTCAGTGATTTTGTCATATCTTGAAGTCCGTTTCATGTATGTACATCATACTTCGGGATTGTGAATCTGTATGACCCGAGGTTTGACCTCAAAATAAATTTAGGTCACTGTGACGTATATTTCATGGTCCATTAATTTTACAATTTTTTGCATGAAATTCATACTTTGGGATTATGGGTCAGTATGACCTCAAAATAAATGTAGGTCTTTGTGACCAATATTTCATGGCCCAGTCATTTTTTCTTATATCTCCAACACTATTTGATGCAGAAGTGTTATATTTTCAGATAATGACAGTGTGTACCAAACTTTGCCCTCAAAGTAAATGTAAGTCAGCGTCACCTATATTTCATGTTCAAGTGATTTGCTTAATATATGCTGCATTATTTGATGGATTAATATTATAGTTCGTATAATGGATCAGTGTGACACATCAGATTGACGTCAATGTATGTAGGTCAGGGACCTTTATTTTATGGTCTAGCGATTTTGCTTCATATCTTGAAGACTATTTGATAAGAAATGTAGTACTTGGGATAATGAATGAATCAGTGTCACTCTAAGATATGTGAGTCATTGACCAATATCTCATGATCCATGGATTTTGCCTTATATCATTGTCATAGACTTAAATTATTTTTTTGTAATTAAGTGATGGTGCCGGTTTTCGTGGTCCTCCGGGCACTTTATGGAAAACCGTTGGATGCAAATTTGTTTTTAAACACCATTCAACATGTTGATTAGTTACTATGGCAATACCGAAAGAATGTTGCATGGCATCCACAGATATGCAATAGGTGTTTTACTCAGGTGAGCGAACCGTGGCCCATGGGCCTCTTGTTCTTTATTACGATCTGTTGGGTAGATCTATTAGTTATTGCGTCATTTTGGCTGATTGCTGTGTATTTGACATTGTGTGTCGCCGATGACATGAAGTGACATAAACACAGGTAGAAAACCTCGTCTTTAATACAAAAAAAAAAAGATAAATAAAAAAAAAAAGATGGTTATATCAAAAGTAGGTTGGGAATCAACCTTTAAGTGTGGGCCTAATGATTCTATGAGTACCGTATTTACCCTAAGACAAACAGGCCTGAGCAAACTGTAGCCTAGATCAGAACGCGGCGTCTGATCAGGGTCTTTACTGTTTGTCCCTCATTCAGCAAGATTTTAGACACAAGGACTGGTATTAAAATGGACCTATTCTATTTTTAGGATAAGTATGGTAATGATTTAAGGTATCCGAATACTTAGGGTATATACGGTAAAAGTATATATGCCCGGTTGAGACTGGGTGAGTAAACTGATCTTACTATGGTTAGTGATAAAATTATATCATAAACGAGTTCAGCATTGTTTGTAGGGGGTCAGTATAAAATATCCCATATCTTAATTACCCTAAATATTCGGATGGATATCCCAGCGGGCACATGATGTTAATACAACGTCGCCTCAACGTCGATGCAACGTCATAACGTTGCATCGACGTTGAGCCGACGTTGTATAAACGTCGTGTGCCCGCTGGGTACATATCATTGCCGTCTGAACCGTTTCAATCTTTAATCTGGTTAGACGAAAATTTGCGAAGACATTTTACCAGTCAATCCGACCGACACCATAGCTCTCTGTTGTACTTTACCTTGAAATATGAATAATCAAATCTTTAAAGACTGACTTTGAAAACACTGAAGACGTAAAAGAGTAAACATCGGAGTCGTGTTTTCGTTGAGACTTCATATGGCAGTAATGTACAGTAAAATTTCAATGACTCGAACACTGATGGCTCGTTTACCGTGACTGATTCGAACTCGTTTTTGACCACAGGAAATTCTTCCGATAGCTCAAGAAAACAAATATTTAGGGATATTTTAGGGAAATTTATCATCTTTATACTTTATATTATGTCTGCTTATTAGAATCGCCTTATCGAGGCGATTCTAATGAGCACACTCAACATACCACTATTTTATAGAAGATCGAAAAAAATATCTTTAAATTATCCGAATTTGCCCTCTGATCTGGTGCTATGATTAATCCTCAGTGGCTCGAGAACAAATTTTCATCGTCTTAAAGTTGAGTTCGACTGTAGTGCACGGTTCTTAAGCCCCACTGCCAACCCCAGCCCCTTAAGCCTCCGGTTTAAGCGGAACTCGGTTTTTTCAAGATAGAATGGGTTCAGAGATGCCAAGGAAAATGGAAATAAAAAAAATTACTATGATGAAATTCCTTTGAGTGTACTTCTAACGATCTGGGTCTGCATATTTTGTTCTTACGTATTTGTACGAAACTTAAGGTTTAACATTCTTGGTAAATTTTTTAGCAGACGACGTATTAAAATATTTTTCTTATTTTTTCCAGAAAACAGGATCTGACATTTAATGCAAATTGTCTCCATTGGAGACAATTTGCATGAAATGTCGAATCCTGTTTTCAATGAAAATTATCACCAATTTGTCTGCTAAATTAACCCAGAGAGTAGTAATGTTTAAGGATAAATCCGAGAACCGTATTGAAGTAATGCGTCGTCCATTTTTCGTCTGCTAACTGTCGTCTGCACCTAGACAAAGTAAAACAGCTGACAATGTATCTTGACTAATTTCTTTGTCAGCTGTTGAGTTACACAAAAAATATATTGATCGGTTAGTGTTTGTTGAACAAGAAAGCAAATAAAATTTTTGCTTTTAAGCACGTCTTAAAAATAGATTCAACTTATGAACTCTTGGTGAAATTAAGCGCGTTTGTGGTCGCGTCTGATAATGGAAAATTTCCATTCCACAGAGCAGTCAAGCTAAACAGTGTAAGGAACACCACAGATCCGGATCGATCGACCTGCAAGTCACTGCAGTCTGTTTATAGGGCAGCGCGGTTCGATACAAATTTAAAACTATGCTGTATTGACTCAATAATATGAACGCACAGGCCTTGGCAAAAAGTGTATACCCAGATCAGACGCCACAGTACGTGGCATGCGATCAGGATCTACACTGATTTAGCAGTTATAAGCACATCATTTAGTAGTAAAACTTGTAGGACTTTGTAAGGAATGACTGGTTAAGGTGTCCACATGTTTAGGATAATAAAAACGGTATTTTATATCGATCAATTTGCTCATATCCCGATCAAACAGTGCCATGTGCAGGCTGATCAGAGCTTAGTCTGGCTTCAGTCTCCAGTACAAATAAAACCAAAGATATCATGACTATAAAGGCTGGTCACTAGTGACCAGCCTTTAAAGTCCTGATATTTTTGGTTTTATTTTAGTGGGGTTATCAAACAGGATTATAAGAAAAATATTTAGTCACTGGAGCCTGGAGCCAGTCTAATCAGAGCTCCGTAGTTCAGGGTCTGTACGATTACAACGTTTACCGTAAATATTCAGACATCTTAACTCCTATAAAAGAACAAGCCCGTTTTACTACCTGTCGCTGTGTCTAAAACTGCTGGATGAGCTGCAAACAGTGTTGAACGCGTCTGATCTGGGTCTACACTGTTTGCATAGGTCTGTCTTCGCCATTATTTAGGGTAAATAAAGTAGGTACCATTTCCCGCGCGAGAACGCGGCGTCTGATCTGGGCTTACACTATTTGCTAAGGCCTGTCTTTCAAAATACGCTAGGTATCATCGCGCGCGCGCGCATCGATTGATTCTCGAACACATGGAATATAGTACCAAGTTCTAACTATTGGCCTTCAGAGCAAAACCGAACTCCGTAGTATTAACATACCTCGTGATATATAGCATTTTAGATGAACAAAGAAAGGTTTCATAACTTAATGGTTATACCTGCGGTAACATTGACTTTTATTATTCAATATTTTATCATATCAGATTCTTTTGCTTTTAATAATGGAGACAAAGGATGAGACTAAGATAATGGCTCGTCTCTTGCGAGTCTTTAGGAAAAACCTTCTGGTTCTGTTGACAGTCGTCGGAGTCGTTGTTGGACTCGCCGTCGGGTTTGGAATCCGAGAAACGAAACCGTCCCAAGATGCCATTCTGTGGATTGGTGAGTGCGTTTCTGTTCTTTCCTTGTGCGATATTATTAACGCGAGTATTAACGTTTAGCATGCTGGGAAAACATTCAGCAGATGGCAATTTGAAATACTTTTCTTGTTTTTCTTAGAAAAATAGGCTTTGGTATTTCATGCAAAATGATTAATGAATAGAAGACAATTTGCATGAGATGTCAAAGCATACTGTCGAAGAAAAGTAAAATATCACCAGTTTTGCCGTCTGCTGAATTAGCCCAGTCCGTTTCGATAAAGATGAAGGTTCATCGAAGATCAAGAACAATACTTATACGAATTGAACGCATCGAAGTAGGCTTAAAAATATGCTGACCCAAAAAACAAATGCAACACTTTAAACTGATAAGAAAAAAAAGAAAAAACAGTAACACCTCATTTTCTGTAACAAAATTTTTTTTTATGTTCGTGTTGGTCCGCACTTTCTTGCCTGTGTACCTTATATTGAGGAATAAACCATTCAGATATACCTTCAATTGTTGAGTAACATGCACGTTTTTCACACCTGACCTGTTACAAGATGATAAGGTATTTTTTTTTCTTTTTTTTTTTTTGCCATTTAATGGTGTTTGAGGAGACGAGAACCAACTGTTAATGTCTACGTGTCTAGTTTACACATTTTAGATAATTCAATCCGTATTAATTACAATTCTTCACGCAGAAGAAACTTATATAAATTGAGATGAATTAAAAAGTACATGCTTCAATTCCTTTGACATACAATGATCTGATTGCACGATCCGCAGAAAGGTCGATCGATCAACCGGAAGCATCACGAAAACATACCTATATTATTTTGACCCCCTTAAACCCCACTTTTATATAGTAAAACTGGGGTTTACAGAGGTATACATTATTTTTATTATTTCTGCTCAAAAACATAGATTGTGGGTACTCGTTAGAACCGCCTCGACGAGGCGGTTTTAACGAGTACCCACAATCTTGTGTTTTGATCAGAAATGAAAAATATCAGAATTTTTATCAGAAAACTTTCGTTTTTTTTCGATATATTTGAATAGGCGTGTTTTCGTAATGAGTGTACCTTATAAGCAGTGTCCGCGGTCAGTTGGCGAAAATGGCCTTAACTCTTGAACCGTTAGGAATATCATGACAAATTTTCGAACACATATTGATACCCACAATATTCAGCTAACTGGCTTGCCAAATGTAATTTTTCATTACGCAGGGCTAAGCCGAGCAAAAAGTTTAAATATGGGATATTTTGATAAAAAATATTTTTACTTTTACCATAATATATATATATATATATATATATATATATATATATATATATATATATATATATATATATATATATATATATATATATATATATATATATATATCAAAACGCAATATTATCGCTACGTATAGTGTATGTGCATTATGCAACAACAGCATTAAGCTTTCAGCTCACCTGAGCACGGTGTGCTCGGGAGCTATTGTGATCTCCCTGTGTCCGTCGTACGTCGTCCGTTGTGAGCATTTGCCTTGTGCAGACACAGTTTTGCTTATCTTCGTGAAACTTTACTAGAATATTCGCCTTAATAATATATCAGTCAAATTCGAATACGGGTCATCTGAAAAAAAAAATATATATATATATGTATATATATATATGTCACTTGATCTTCAAAACGTTACGTGACCTTAGAGGCCACAGGTTTCCTTCAGTCTTCATATGTCGTGTTAATGTCTTGGTCAAGTTCAAATATGGGTCATGTTGGTATCCAAAATAGTAGTAGAAGAAGTAGTAGTAGTAGTATCATCATCAGTAGTAGGGTTATCATCAGCAGCAGTAGTAATAGTAGTAAACGCCTGTTCAGTTCCAGTAGATGTTTACTGTGCGGGCTAAGTACAGGTGAAAACACTAGGATGCGGTCCGAATCCTTTTCGTTTGGGATTCAGCCCAGCACGATTCAACTGCACACGGTTCAGCTGCACACAGAAACTCCCTAAACGATGTTGATGGAGTGTAAACACTTCATTTTAACGCGTTTGCTATGCGTATACAATGCTGAAGGCCAAAAACATAGCAACAGTGCGTACTGAGCCGGCCTCGGTGGCTCAGTTGGATACGCCGTCCGACTGGACCAGGAGGTCGCGGATTCAACCCCCGCCGAGGTCGGCAACATTCTTTCGTGGAGATTGATCATGAAATATTTTCTACGGTCATTCTCTCCCTTCCGCTGATTCAAGACGGGCAGTTGTCAGTTTGTGGCGAAAGAATGTGCACAATACTGGTAAACCGTTTAGAGGACTAAGCCTGCCCAGTAAACGTGTGGTTAGGTAAACTGACCACGCTCGACATGACCCTATTGGGTTGACTGGGCCACAAATATTCAGCCAAACGCAAAATATGAGGAATAGCGAAAATTGTGTTATGCAGATACAGACCACATTCATCAACCTTCACCACTCTCTGGGCAAATTTAGTTGACGACAAATTGACGATATGTTTCTTATTGTTCACAAAAATGGGCTTTGATTTTTCCCAGAAAACAGGTTTTGTCATTTCTTGCAAATTGTCACAGGAATTAATTTGCATGAAATGTCAAAGCCCTTTTTCTGGGGAAAATCAGAAAAAATATTTCTCAAGGTCTTCTGCTAAAATTTTACTCAGCGTGCTATGTCATTAGTCTGATCATAATGATGTCATGAGAAAGGTATTTTCAGTTAATATCTAGACCAGCTTGCGTATCAACACCGTCTGATCAGAAAACTTACTGTCCGCCGACATAATCATGGGCTACTATAAAATGTACCAACGACTAGCTAGCATTCTACTTAAATCTATAACGGACCGGTAAAGATTTAAGTAGAATGCTTGATGGGTAGGCCTGCATGAGATTGTGCGGATACGCAGGCTGATCCGATTCTGTACATATCGTGTATCCTAGAAGACACGATATTTTTTTTGACGCGATCCGTAATATTTCTGCAGAATCAGGTTAATGAACCAGAGAGCTAAATAGTTTGCGGCACATAACGGTAATCTACCTTATTTGCTCTAATTATTGGAGCACCTTATCCTCTTACCATACCTGTTCTAAAATTTGTACAATAAACGTCAAAATGATTGCCTTTGGAAACAAAGAACACACTACAGATTAGAAAATGGGAGTCTCGGTTTTATTGAGACTCTTCATAAGCAGTAATGAAGTTTGCAACACTGCTAACGCCCTCTGGCGTATACATGAGCAGAATTCCATTATCAAAGATTCCACCATGGGCCCAATGATCCCAAAGGAAGGGAAATATAATCTGCACTATGGTAAAATACAGGGAGACGTTCTTCCGCCGCCACACGGCACTAATACTAGCTGCAGTGAAGAAAAATAAACATCAAAATGATTGCCTTTGGAAACAAAGAACACACTACAGATTAGAAAATGGGAGTCCATATGACTTCTTGTCCGAAAGATCGCTGTACGCGTGGCAAAGGATGTAGACCGTGATCAGACGCCGCGGAACAGGATCTGCACTACAGTCAAACCTCAGTGGCTCGAACATCGACATTTGTTCGAGATATGGGTAGTTCGAGCCACTAAGGGTTAATCAAGCTCCAGGTTAGGAGGCAAAAGGGGGTTATTTAGGAATTTCTTTTCCACCTACTATAAAGTAATGGTATGTTGAGTGTACTCATTAGAATCGCCTCGATGAGGCGACTCTAATGAGTACACACAGCATACAATTTCATGATAAAATAAATTTTTCCCCTGAATATTGGTTTTCTTGAGCTATCGGAAGAATTTCGTAGGGACTCAAAAACGAGTTCGAATTAGCCATCGGTGTTTGAGCTATTGAAGTTCGACTATTTGCCCAGGCCTGTCTGTTTGAACACTTAGGATATTACGGTATACTGAGGTTTTTATGCCGCCATTCGCAGAATTTTTCCCCTGAATATTGGTTTTCTTGAGCTATCGGAAGAATTTCGTAGGGACTCAAAAACGAGTTCGAATTAGCCATCGGTGTTTGAGCTATTGAAGTTCGACTGTATTTGCCCAGGCCTGTCTGTTTGAACTCTTAGGATATTACGGTATACTGAGCTTTTTATGCCGCCATTCGCAGAGTAGAAAGAGCATATAAGGTTACCCCTGTCCGTGTCCGTGTCCGTTCGCGTCCTAGATGGCGTTAGCAATTTGCGTTTAAGTTTTTTAGGCGTTAGCAATTTGTGTTTAAGTTTTTTTCAGAAGCGGGGCATCCGTATCCTTTGGACACATTTCTAGTTGTCTTAATGTTTGCCCTCCCATCAACCTTCCGTTTGTCTGACCATCGGTAAATCTATTTTGCCAGTCATGTCTCAGCAGCCCGGGCAGTAGCCATACAGTCGATAAGGTCCAAAATTATTACACTTCAGGTGAGGTAAACGTTGTCAAATTGTTTTGTTTCCTTTGAGATAAGGGCATCTATATACAGTAAAGAATTTGATCTCATTGGGAGCAAATTCTTCCCTTTTCGATTAGATCCCTTTATCAGGAATGGCTTGGTGTGTAGGAAGCAAACCAGGAAGTGACAAAAGTTGTCTGCCTTGTCAAGAATGGTGGAATATCTACCAAGTGAATCCATTCCCCTCATTTCTGTCGAATCGACTATTCTACCTAAACTCTCTGGCAAGGTCCATTTCTAACAGAAGGTGTGTCTAGTTAGATGTTATTACATGTATTGCCATGTTTTATGGAAATCTCTGTATTTAACAGTGATCGGAAACTTCAGGATTAATCCTGATTGCGAACTTTTATTTTAAGCATATTTCACTTTTACACTTGTTCACAATGCCATCCTTTTGTGTCAAAAGTAGTTATTGGGTTAATATATGCCTTAACTTAAAACAAAAAAAAAAAAAAAAAAAAAAAAAAAAAAAAAACAACAAACAAAAAAAAAAACAGTTATTAAACTAATTATTTGTTGTATAGCGCCAGATAAAAGGGAGTATCAACATAATAACTTTATCATTTCTCTATAAAAACGTGTTGGAGTACTCATTAGAAGCACCTCCCCGAGGCGCATCTAATGAGTATCAACATGTTTTTATGGAGCATTAAGAAAAATGTTATTAGTTTTTGGACTGATTGGATGAGCTATTGTGATTACTTGCCGTTCGTCCGTCCACACCTTTGAACGACTTCTCTTCTGAAACCCCTGGGCTAATTTTCTTCAAACGTCATGTGGAGCCTTCTGTTAAATGGGGATTGAATTTTTTTTTTTAATCAAGATGGCCGCCATGCCCATATATGGTAAGAACACTTAAAAATTTTCTCCAGAACCATAAAAGCTTCAAGGCTGAATCTTGGTATATAGCATCATGGACTCAAGGTCTACCAAATTCCGGATTGATAATAAGGTACTATTCTCACCCCTGATTTAATGCAAAGTGTAGATCCTGATCAGACGCCGCGTTCTGTGGCGTTTGTTCTGTGTCTACACTGCGAATGTCCCTTCTGTAGAACGCTAGGCATAATTGGGTTAAACATAAAAACTAAGATTTCGTGTTCTGTGGCGTCAGATCTGGGACTCCACTGTTTGCTCAGGCCTGTCTGTCCCAATATTTAACCTTTGAAGACTGGAGACCCCGAAACGGGTAAATGGCAAACAATGGAGACCAAGATCAGTCTCCACTGTTTGCAAAAAAGTTCAACAATTTTCTTTATGAATATCTACATCATAAAGCCTGACATACCTAAACTCGAAAATGGACTCTTCCAATATATAGTATGGGGGAGTTTATTCAGTCTTTAATGGGATAAGGTTACGATAATGGGGTTTTGCTGAGTTGGAAGTTTTACTAGACACGAACCAGATTTCTGTTACAGGCATCGCTGCGTCCAGAGTGGTCATAAAATTAATTTTTGTGTTCGTTTTTCTAATTTTGTGGTTCCGCGCCACCAGAATTACTGCTTAATGAAATCTTAAAAAAAGATTGTTAAATGATATCAACGCTGTATTAAACTTTACCACTCTCTGAGCTAATTCAGCAGATGACAAATTAATAATATTTTCTTATTTTTCCTCAGAAAATAGGCTTTGACAATTCATGCAAATTGTCTCCTCAAGAGACAATTAGCAAGAAATCTATTCTGTGTTAAGGTGAAAATAAGAAAAATATTTCAAAATGTTGTCTGCTGATTTTTGTTTTACCCAGCATGCTAAGTATTAAATAGATTCTAAAAGGAATGATCTTTGAGAGCAATGACTGAAAACAGCTGAAATGTTTTCTGGGCCAGACTAGCTTGTTTCGTCCAGTTAGGCCTATCAGTGACCCTCAAGTAGATTTTCAAAATTCTCGGAATGGGCTCAGATATCACAGAGAGAGAGAGAGAGAGAGAGAGAGAGAGAGAGAGAGTGTGTGTGTGTGTGTGTGTGTGTGTGTGTGTGTGTGTGTGTGTGTGTGTGTGTGTGTGTGTGTTCAAATCCGGTCATCAATGTGCATGCATTATTTCTTTAACAATTCGTAATCACATTTAGCTAGAGAAAATGTTGCTTCCTTCTACAGACTTTAGTAAGCAGCATGAGCAGAACCGAAATCAGCAATCGCGCGTTGGACTGGCTCCAGTCATAGCTCCAGATAAATGGAGTCTCCATATATATTTTTTTATTTTATATAAAACATGTTGTGGGCACTCATTAGAAGTACCACAAGTCCATTTTAATGCCTGTTGATCTGTCTGCAACTGCTGGATGAGTGGCAAACAGTTCAGGCCCAGATAAGACGCCGCTTTCTGCGGCGTCTTACCTGGGTCTACACTGTTTGGATTAGAGTTAATACTGTAGCCTATGTCGTTAAGTAGTATAGGGCGGTACCCATAGTGCCGCCCTATACTACTGTCGTAGATTTAGTAGACAAAGTTGGAGGCCCCATATTTGTATTCTGGGCTGGGTATATTCTAATTGTTTCAGGGAAATAATGTTATCTCCGTATCCCAGATTTAGCAGACAAAACTGAGAACAGGTATTTGTAATTGCGTTCTTGTAGTCTCAACCCGAAACCCTTCATGGCACTCTCACACAGAGGATGCCCTCATATTTGAATAAGTAACAACAGAGCCGGGGCCCAGCATTACCTACAAGATTGCATGTGCGCCCAGCGAAGATTCAGAACAGCGCAGTCGGATGAGAATCCTCGCATGGCTCTCCGTGTAAAGCAAAGAACCCAAAGCGCCTTCAGGCAGACAGCGAAGATGCGCAGGCTGATCTGGGTTTTCGCTTTCGCACGCTGTTTTGTAGGAAATGCTTTGACCCGGCTCAATAGTAGTAGTAATAATAATAACAATAAAGGCCATGTTTACGTATATAAGATGGTAGCGTCTCAGGATAGCGTATTGCACCATCCAGCTGAAACTCTCGGTCGGTGGGCTGGGCCTGTCATCATTGGCTTTTAGCAGGCTGGTTCTTGCTTCACTCGAAGCAAGATCAGGATATGAGGCCTATCTATCCCAATCTTCAGTTCTATTCCTTTCTCTGTGAGATGACTCGACGTGACTGAAATATTGTTGACAGGACCGTTGATTGACCTTCAATAAAACAGATGGCCATATTAGATAAAAATTTTAATGCATTATTCACGTTGTTACCTCTGGGTCGAGCTGCAACGTCAGAAAATGTACCTTTGGCCGTGCGCCTAGCGAAGATTCAGATCAGATTGCGCATTCGCTCTGCACTGGCCCCATTCTGAATAGTCAAGGGTGCAATTTTTCTTCATACGCTCAACGAAGACTCAAATCAGCCTGCGCGCATGCGCAGGCTGATTTGAGTCTTCGTTGTGCGCACATGTCAGAAGTACGTTTCCTCACATTGCGGTTTAATTCATCATGTAAACAGTATTTGATTTGACCCTATGATCCCAGATGCGCAATCATCTAATTGACGCCATTATCAGACCTATATCGATCTGTCACCATATGATCACGGAACTTCCTGGAAATTTTTGCATCGATCCGAATATTTTCCGTAATTACAAACCTTGAAGATTAAGGTCCACTCCAGATGAGAGAGTTTCAACTGAAACATCATGAGTATCTCCTCCCCTGCCCCGCCACGCGCACAGATCACTTAAATTATGCGGACAACGAAAACTGATCAGACTGCGCGGATGCGCAGGCTGATTTGTCATCATTGCGAGCATATGTCAGAAGGTACGTTTTCTAACATTGCGGCTCATTTTGAATGAAAAGATAATGATGTAACTAAAGAAACAAACTTACAGTAGCCAGTCTATCACTCGTTCTGATATCTGGAATATTACTTATGTATTTAGTAACCAGATATGTATAGGTTATTGCATAATTTTAATTTTCGAGCCGCCAGGCGAGAAATTTAGAACCATGCAATAACCAATTTGTCGCAATAGTCATTATTATATATCTGTATATCTCAGATGGCACAATGAAACTGATCATATATTTAATCAAGGATATCACATTTCGTTTAATGTCTTATTGCGACAAGCTTGGTGTTTGCCAGTCCGTACAATAATTTCACTTGTTCCTGCGGAACCGTTTCATTGACCTATTTATTCCACATAATGAAATGGCAGTCATCTTCCGAGCCACCTTCTAACATGCCATGCAGTCGACTCTCTGTTATCTCGAATTCCAAGGGACTCTATTAAATACTTCGAGATATCCGTACCTTGACATATAAGATTTGCAGAATTGAGAAAAAAAATATTCGAACAACCACATGTAACAAATATGTATGTGATTGGACTCTTGAAGTTAGAGATATATTAAAATATTGTGGGAAAAGAGGGAGCAATTTCTCATCTTTTCCACAATATTTTTTACCTGTTGTAAGATGTTCATGTTTAGGCAGGGACCAGGTTTTCACTTCGAGATAAGCGGTTATTCGTGATAAGCGAGGACGAGATAACAAGAGTCAACTGTATTTGTAATGTATGTTCGGATTTTAGATGATATACTGAAATCAGTAACAGAACTGCATGATTTAATGAAAACAGAGCACATGCACGATGTTTATTTACGTTTTGTTTATAATGACTCAGTATACCAAACTACGCTAAATAGGCCGATTTTTGTTTTATTTAGGTCTTTCCGGGGAAGTGTACATGAGAATGCTGAAGATGATGATCTTGCCTCTAATTATTTCTACAGTTATCACCGGTAAGTTCAAACGAGTTAAAACATACCTGTTCACATAATTATTCCAGTTGCGCAAATTGCCGGCCTCGGTGGCTCAGTTGGATGCGCGTCCGACTGGTGATCAGGAGGTTGCGGGTTCGACCCCACCCGGGTCGGCTCGGGGAGTCTTCCTGTATATGCCATAGTATGGATGTGCGTGCCGAATGGCCCCCATTTTCAGCGCTGCCAAGTATATGATTGGTCCCTTTCAGCAAAAAGTATATGATTGGCCCCATTTTTCTGGATTAGTATATGAAAGCCCCCACTTTTCTGATGTATCCCGGTACATGCACATATTTTTCGTTCAGAGATTTTTCGAGGCTGCTTTTTCTCTTGGTATTCATTGAATTGACTGCTATATTTATCTAACTACCAGCAATAAATGGGTACAAAAAAAAAAATCAAAGGGCAGTATATGAATGGGTCAACATTTCAGACGATCTAGTATATGAATGGATCCGTTTTTTTAAAGGCCAGGTATATGATTGGGGTAGGTTTCGAAATTGGCTTGAACACCCGTACCACAATTACCCCCTCCCCGACCCCCCACACCCCGAGCGGGTCGGCAAGAGTCTGTCGAGGAGATTTATCATAAAATATTTTCTACGGTCATTCTCTCTTCCGCTGATTCAAGAAGGGCTGTTGTAGAATGTGCACAATACTGGGACTCGGTCTGTCCAGTTAGTGTGGATAGGTAAACATTAGGTTGACTGGGCCGAAAAACCTCACCACAAAAGTTGCGCAAACCTAGACAGCAGTCCGAACAGCATGTACGTCATTTAATTCGCTGATGGCGTATGCTTATCTGGATCTGCATATAGTGTATCTAAGCCATGCCCCACAAAAGTAAGCAATCTCGTAAATTTTATGGTAAAATACCGCCAGCGCATTTTCCGTAAATTTTACGGGCTCCTGTAGATTATTTACAGGAATCTCGCATGGCAGGGCAGAGTACGATAAGGTAGGTAGCGTAGGGCATAGTAGGGATGTGAGCTACCGCACCATGTCTTAAGATTACCTATCCTTACCCCATCCTACAAGGTAATTCCTGCAAAAGTTCTATAGGCGCCCGCACAAATTACGGTGTATGCGCTAGCAGCCATGCAGTTGCCAGTATCTTACCGTAAAATTCACGGGATTTTTTTTTAAAGTTTTCTCTGTGCGAACATTAACCCATTTTACTTTTGAGTTCCCCAAAAGGGTAAGTGGCAAATAGTGCAGAACCAGGTCAGACGCCGCATGATGCGGCGTCTGCTCAGGGTCTCCACTGTTTGCAAATAGTTTAGCCATTTTTCTCTATTGGAATATCTAAATGATATAGCCTGGCATACTAAACTTGAAATTGGACTCTTCCAGTATAGTGTGGGGGTGTTTATTCGGTCTAAATTGGGTTACACAAAACGACCCATATATCATAAGGCACATTTTACTTGGTGCGGCTCAAATATGCGTTCTTTGCCAACAACTGTCGTATCAAGAGAAATGGTAACTTCTATGAAAATACACCAGCATTGATGTAGAATAGAATGAGTACGGACAATCTGATCACGGTACTCTTTCAGAGAACAGCATACGCCCAGTTATGTGTGAAGAAAATATACGGTTACCTGTGCTCTTCTCCTTTGGATCAGATAGTTATGTAAGATCACAGCAAAACAAGTGCTGTAGTTGGTTCGAACAGTGAACACTAGGATAAGCCTTTTCATCTACAGCTTACTTGCATTTCTACGTGTGGGCAGCTCTTTAGATTGCTCAGTCTAACAGCGAATGGCCTGACCTGAGTGGTTGCACAGGCTGGTCGGAGCTTTAGCTGTTCGCACACAGAATGTTTTGGTTTTGTTTTGCTGTGGCTCTCATATTTGTTTGCCATGGCCAAGAACCTTTCAATAGGCTTCACGTGCAGAAACCTTAAGTAGCTCGTTTATTAACCTTTGCCATTCTCTGTGCTAATTCAGCAGACGACAAACTGATAGTATTTTTCTGAGTTGTTTTTTTTTTTTTTTTTCTCCAGAAAATAGAGTTATGACAAATTCGTGTCTAAAGAGACAATTTGCATGAAATGTCGAAGCCTGTTTTCTGGGAAAATTAAGAAAAACATTTCAAAATGTCGTCAGCTGAAATTTTAGCCAGCATGTTTAGCGCTAATATTTGCATTCTGAACTTGGCATACTGACCGAAATAAGTATACACTTTTACCGTACGAATAGTTCGACTGTTTATCGTTACTGTCAATTCTGAACCGAGGCACATATTTCCTACAAAATTGCTTGTGCGCCTAGCGAAGACTCATCCGAGTCACATACCCCTATATAAATCGCGCAGTAAAGCAATTTCCGAGTCTTCAGATTACAGCACGTGTACTTTTATCTACTTCTTTATAAAACATGTGTTGTGGGTAAAGAAACAAGATCGCATAAGCATCATTAAATACGCCCCATTAAGCCCTTGCAGCTGTTACTTTAAAGTCTGTCCTTAGTATGTGGTTATTTTCCTACAAGTTTTGTTGTATGTTTTGTTTTTGTTTTCTTTGTTTTTTTTGTTTTTTTTTTTGTTTTTGTTCTTTTTTTTTCAGCAATTTTTAAAAAGTCTAAGCGCACACTGCAGTAATGAAGTCCAACAGGGTACTTGTGCTTTATGAATCAATAATAAAAGAATGGGTTTTTTGTGTTTTTTTTTTTTTTTTTTTTAATCCTTTTAGGTGAATAAATAATGAAATTGTGACATATTTATTGTTTGTTTTCAGGAACAGCTTCTTTGAATCCCAGATCTCAGGGTCGTGTCAGTATAGTGTCTATTGGCTATATTGCCGCATCCAACACACTGCCGTCCATAATTGGTGCCTTAATGGTGCTTATGCTTAACCCAGGTACTTGATCTTTCCTATTACCATTCATGTTTTACAATATTTATTTTTTTATTATCTACAACAAAGTTACTGTAAAGGTTAGTTTCGCTGGTGTCAAACTTTCCCATTTTAAAATCATGTTGTGCTTGTTATTTCAGATTTCCTTAACACCGAGTTATAGTTATTTATTCTTTGTTGTACCTATATTGAATAAACTTTTGAACTTGAACTTTTTTATTCAATTGTGAATTTTATTGAGGTGAATACTATACTCAGCTTTTATGAGTTCAAAAACCATATTTTAACTGACGCGCGGTGGAGCTTAATAAGATACGCGATGTCATGAAAGTTGGTAAACATATTCGGTATTAGGTCTCTAATCTACCGAAGTTAGTTAAAAGATGATAGCCAAATTGGCCCGCGCTCTAAGTCGTACAAGATACATTATAACCATGATCTTATTAGATAGTTGATGATGAGGTTCACGATATTTACAAACTCAATGTCATTATTACGTTTTAATAAACATCAATAAGATTGCCTTTGGAAACAAAGAACACATTACAGATTAGACAATATAATTGTCTTTCATCATTACTTCTTAGTTTGGTATTTTTTCCAGAGTGATATTACTGTGGCTGGAATAGAGATATGAAGATACCCAGGATTTCATTTTTTTTTTAATGTCCTTTTGACTTATTTACTTTGTGCTTGTAGGTGAAATATTTATCAAATACTTGAGTGAACATTAAGAATATCATTTCATCACGTATTTGACTAAAGGGCAAATAAGGTTTAAGATCACTTATCACTTATGCATGAGAAATACAGTGTCACTAATGCATGAAACTTGAAACCAGCGAAACTCAGCCTTTACAGTTCTTAGCTATTTTCTTTAAAGTAATGATACAATAAAGTTAATGTTGTTTTTTTAACAAAGTTACATGCCATAAAACTTAGAAAAGATGAATGTCGCGCAAGACAACCATACACATGCCAGATTATTTCAGGGGCCGACACCCAGCGTGCTACCGGACCCTCAACAGGAGCCGGAAGTCACAATGTGATGCAAACACAAGATATTTTTGCCGACGTCATTAGGTAACATAATGGGTATACAACCAACAGCTGGGTTTTATCATTGTTTGTTAAATTATAGTGTAAATAATATGAATATTGTTTGTTGTGTTCATGTTTTACAGAACAGTAATCAGGCTATTTCCTCTGGTGGATATAAAACTTCTTGGTAGAACTTCTTGGTTTGGTTTTTCACAAATACAAATTTTATTTATAGTCGGAGTTTTTACAAAAAGACTCCGACTGAAAATAAGATTTGTATTTGTATTTATATACAAATACAAATTCCCCAAATTTGTATTTGTATACAAATGCAAATTACATTTGTAGTCGGAGGTTTTACAAAAACCTCGACTACAAATAAAATTTGTATTTGTAAGAATATACTTCTATGCATGTAGTTAAAGTTTTTCTAGTGTGTTTTCATTCCTACAATATAAAGTATAATTTACCTAGCATTTATGATCATGTAACTGAACTTTCTCCAAGAATTCCTTCTTAATGGTAATAAAATGCAGACATTGATCAGTATCTATTCATATCAGATATGCTTTCTTCATTAATATCTATCTTGTATTCAAAAGTATGTAAATTTACGATAGTATTTACCTGGTAATATATATGAGCCGCGTCATGGGAAAAGATCCGTTGTAGCATATGCGAACGGCAAAGGTTCAGGCGAGCCTGCACATCTGAGCTGTCGCACAAGAACCTATGCTGTTTGCTCATGTAAGCGGTAGTCAGAGGGAAACTTAGCCAAAGAACTAGGTATATGTACTTGCTAAGGGGTGGGCATGTGCACTGAAAGATTGATTCGACGGAAAGTCCGAAGAGCCTTTTTTCTCGCTACTCATTACGAAAACATGCCTATTCCAATATGTAGAAAATTTCACCTCCAAAAACTGAAAATTTTCAGATGAAAAACTCTGATATTGTTCATATTTCTGCTCAAAACATATATTGTGAGTACTCGTTAGAACCGCCTCGGCGAGGCGGTTCTAACGAGTACCCACAATCTATGTTTTTGAGCAGAATTAAGAAAATAATGTATGCCCCTGTAAACCCCAGTTTACTATATAAAAGTGGGGTTTAAGGGGGTCAGCATTATATAGGCATGTTTTCGTGATGGCATTCATATTCCTGACCATGTGACGGTAATTGCTTACAACAACAAAAAAAAGAACTATCAACAAAATTAAATGTTAACATTTTGGATGATGATCAAATGATAAAATAGGTGTCTATGCTTGCGCAGGTTCCTTATAGTATGTTATTTATTTCAGAAATCTGTTTCCGGACAACCTCATTACAGCAGCGTTTCAACAGGTATGGTAACACTAAAAATGTCCTTATAGCAGTAAAAAACTAAACTAAAGCTTTCAAAACTTTGTGCCGCATAATCGGGAAAACGCATTTTATGATAAATACGCCCAGTAAAAAATCATCATCTTGCATTTTGCGCATATTCTGATCAATGTTCGTTGTCCGTTTAAAGAAGTTTTCTATCCCTGACTATCCACAGAGTACCCTGCAAAGATCTGATATCAGTATGCGGATGCATGGGCTGTTGGAATGGATAGGCTCTCAGGAAGACAACCCTGTCAAAATTGTTTTTTGCTACCTTCTGAAAAGGGATCTTCTCTTAAAGGAAAAAATTTGCTCCCTTTGGGAGCAAATTCTTTCCTCTTAGAGTAGACCCTTTTTCAGAATGGGACTGGTGTACGGGAGTAGCAAAAGTTTTTTTTTTTTTTTTTTATAAATAAAAAAATATGAATAATCTAGCGAGTGTATTCATTCATCTTAAGCACAGTGCATTCAGTGCAGGTCAGTTTATTTAATATCTATCATATGCATTTTATGAAATCATTGATCTTTATATGGCCGTAACTGTAAACAGGCCAAATCTAACCAGACATGTCCTTGAAATAATAACTTTTAATTCTCAACGTATTCTTGAATGTATTCTTCTTCAATTCTGAGCATATTCATTGATCATGCATAAGATAGATATACACGGTTTACAGCGTATTCTGCTATAATGTAATATCTTGTATTTTAGACAGGAGCCACTGCCTAAGCTGTGACATCATGTATTGTATCTGCAATGAAAGATAAATATTCTTGCTAAAACTGTTATTTTGAATTTAGACCCTCTCTGTTCTTTTCTTCAGACAATTACAAAGTATGAGGTGAAGAAATCGAACCAGATTGTTAACAACAGTAACGTATCAACGACAGAAATACAGAAATATGTTGGGAAAACAAACGGAACGAACGTTCTTGGTGAGGATTGTTTCTATCAATTTATCAGTACGCGTAAATCAAATTTTTCGTTTTAAATAGAACCTTTTCCTCGAATTGTTTTGGCGCTTCTTTTATACCTTAAATGCTATAGCACACTACAGACAGACAAACAGAAACAATTGAAATGTACTCGATTTGATACAAATAATACAACTATGCGGATACCTTGGACACGTTTATGGAGGATAAGGGGTGGTTCCTCAGACGATGTAGTTGCGCTACTACCTCTTTTTCGATACAACCGTATAACAAATGAACAAATTCAGACAGCCGGGAGTGTGATACTGGTTTTACGTTTTATAACTGAATACAATGGTTTCCTTACCTAGCACACCCGCTAGTGGCATTTGTCGTCTGTTTTCCTGGCTTCCAAGGTTTCTGTTGCCTAAATTTCATTAGCAAGCGGATTGCAGACGATAAGTGCTGCTGAGTGCAGGGTACAAATTTGACTGAAAAAGACATCCTTCCTTAATATATGAATCTATTTGGGAAATATCTGATCCATTGCCTTCAGAGTACATAATTAAGTTCATACAGGAAATATCAAATTGAAAGTTGTAGTGCGTTCAGTATAATTTTGTTGTCATTTGACCTTTCTCGCTTACTTTATTGATTACTTTTTTTTGTCTTTTGCATTACAGGCTAAGATATTTATATATAATATGAACTGCCTTCAGGCATTTGCGAAATGCGTATATCCAGAACAGAGATATGCAGTCATTTTATATATGTAGTTTTTGTAATCCACATGTAGTCATTTTAACTAGACAGGACACTATGACAACCTATTTATTATGCCAAATAGATATCTTATATATTATATCAGATATCTTATAAAGGCTATGATATCTAATATAGGATATAAGCTATCGTATATACCTATGTTAGATATCTTATATCCTATATAAGATATCTGATATAATATTTGAGATATTTAATTCCACATATATCTAATTTACCATATAAGATATCTTATTTGTTAAATAAGATATCTTATATATTAATATAGATATCTGATATACTAAATAAGATATCTGAAATACTAAATAAGATATCTTATTTGATTGAATAAATATCTTCTTTAGTAAATATGATATCTTATATCCTATATAAGATATCTTATATAGCATATCAGATATATAGCATGTTAGATATCTTATATGTCTATTAAGATATCTTATATAGCATGTAAGATATCTTATATAGCATATAAGATAACTTAATTTACATATAAGATATTTATATAAGAAATCTGATATAATATATCAGATATCTAATATATAATATATCTGATATATTAAATCAGATATCTGATTTATAGAATAAATATTAAAGCGGCTTGCTGGCAAACTGTTTTACTATTTATTATGTATTATATCAGATATCTTATATAAGATATATCTCATATAAGATACCTAATATAGGATATATCTGAATTAGTATATCAGATATCTGTATCCTATGTAAGATATCTTATATCCTATATAAGATATATCATATTAGACATCTTATTTAATTCCGCATATAAGATATCTCATTTACCATATAAGATAAATAAGATATCATATATATTAATATAGATAAATAAGATATCTGATATACTCAATGAGATATCTTATTTAATTGAATAAATGAGATATATTCTTTAGTAAATAAGATATCTTATAACCTATATAAGATATCTTATATAGCATATAAGATATCTTAATTGACATATAAGATATCTTATTTATATAAGATATCTGATATAATATATCAGATATCTTATATATTAAATAAGATATCTTATATATTAAATCAGGTATCTGATTTATAGAATAGATAGTAAAACGGCTTGTCATAGGATACACTTAATAGATATTCCGCTTGTTTTACAAAGGAGACAACATTCGTGATTTCCTATTTGCTATCCTGCTCACAGGCACTTTCTGAAAAGAGATGTACGCTTAAAGCAAAGAACTGGCTCCCAAAGGGTGCAAATTCATTCCTTTCAAAAAAGACCGTTATTCAGAAAGGAGACATGAACAGTGCTAACTGAGTTGCCTGCCCTGAGAGTGTATCCGTTCCCATTAAGAGATGCATAATTTGCTTTGCTTTTTAAAATTTACTGGAACCACACATTGTATCGATGAACTGTAACGTTTATGCCAGTGTGCGCCTGCGCAGTTAGCACGTCCGTAGGTTTTCCTTGACACAGCTCGCTGACATGTCTTACATGTCTTACGAAGCTTTGTGATCACCTCACTTAGGGAAGAGGGATCAGGTCGCTTGTTTAGTTATATGTTCTGGCTATGTGTTTCTGTTCATTCGCGCTTCGTCTTGGTATCAGAGGTGGACTGCAATTGGAACTGTAACACTTTCTGAACTCCTTTTTTGTTTTTTGTTGTCAGGTCTGATAATCTGCTGTACATTATTTGGTGTTGCTACTAGTTCTGTCGGAAAGCATGGGAAACCTTTCTTGAAATTCTTTCAGTCAGCATCTGAAATTATTCTGAGAATTCTTCAGTGGCTTATATGGTAAGTATAATAGTACAGAACTAATTGTATATCATGCATTCGACAGGAATCGTAATCAAGAACACAATTGCATTACTAGAGAGACACGCCCTTTGAATCAGGGTATACAATAACTCCATAATAAGTCCTTAATATTTGATCTAATTTGTGTATTCTTATTTTTTTCTGTTGCTAGACTAATGCAGAAATTGCTTGTGAACATTACGAAAACATACCTATATAATTTGGACCCCCTTAAACCCCATTTTTATATAGTAAAGCTGGGGTTTATAGGGGTATACATTATTTTTCTTATTTCCGCTCAAAAACATAGATTGTGGGTACTCGTTAGAACCACCTCGACGAGGCGGTTCTCGGTTCTAACGAGTACCCACAATCTATGTTTTGAGCAGAAGTATGAAAAATATCAGAAGTTTTATCTGAAAACTTTCAGTTTTTTGGTGGTGATATATTCAGTATATTGGAATAGACGTGTTTTTGTAATGAAACCAAGTGAATAGATTCAAGAGATTCTAAAACGCTATGACCCTTGAGAGCAATGAACACACAAAATACAAATAGCTGTCAAGTTTTGCCCATATACCCGTGGAAGGTCCAAATCACGACACACAGCCCTGCAAAAGCCCCGGATAAGGGATTTATTCCATGAAATTAGAACAAATAACAATACGTCATTCAAAACAGATCGAACTTATGACGAAACTGCAAAACAATGCCTCATTGCAACGGTCAATAGGAAAACCGTTGAGGTGGGCGTTAAAGCAATTTTCACTTCATATTAACTCTTTCGGGGACAAATTTCAGACTACATTTCAAGAATGCATCATTCAGGCACATTATGAGTCGTCTCATCTGGATCTATATTGTTTGTAAAAACCTATTATTACCGCATGTGGCAGTGAAAGAGTTAAAGAAGGGGATATAGAATTGATTTAGCAGTTTGACACTATACAGCCAAATGAAGTAAAACGTTTGCTTTACTAAATGCACATTGCATTACGAACACAAGCCTATTCAAATATATTGAAAATTTTACCACCCAAAAAATGAAAATTTTCAGATAAAATTTTTATTTTTCATATTTCTGCTCAAAACATAGATTGTGGGTACTCGTTAGAACCGCCTCGCCGAGGTGGTTCTAACGAATACCCACAATCTATGTTTTGAACAGAAATAAGAAAAATAATGTATACCCCTGTAAACCCCAGTTTTACTATATAAAAGTGGGATTTAAGGGGGTCAAAATTATATAGGCATGTTTTCGTGATGGCATTTCAACTGCTTCATGGTAAGAAAAAAGTAGTTCGTGCAACAATGCATTATGGGGAATTGATACAGTTTCAGGGGAGGCAACTTTGTCAGTTTTGACCCCCTTCTTAAAAAGGGTCCACTCTAAAAGGAAAGGATTTGCTATCACGGGGACCAAATTCTTCTCTTTTAGAGTAGACTGCTTTTTAGAAAGGGGCTTGGTGAACAAGAAAGTAGACAGGAAGTCACCGAAGTTCCCTCCCTTATAAAATGGTGGAAACCTACCAAGTTACCAGTCTTCTAAACTAACTGTTTTCAAATTTTATGTATGGTGAAACTTTCTGCCCTGTCGGTTCCAGGTTTACACCTGTTGGAGTGGCCAGTCTTATTGCAACAGTCCTAGCTCAGACCACAGCTCTGGAAGACACCTTTAAATGCCTGGGGATGTTCATACTTGCCTCGATGTTAGGTCTAGTCATCTTCATGTTTGTCGTTGTCCCGCTCACTTACTTTCTTATAGTGCGGAGTAATCCATTCGTATTCTACCTCAGTGTTCTCCGGCCACTTATGATCACATTCGCCACTGCTAGCACGTAAGTAAGCTAACATTATTATCTGAATAAGTTCTGAAAAGAAGGATCGTTTGGAAGAAAGAAACACACCAAATAAGTGAAAATAGTATACTCGCTTTTATAGAATTGCAACGGACAGCAACACCGCCCACGCCTCCTTGCCAATGGTGGAGCGATATTCTGTTTTCTAATCAATCCAAATGATTAGTGGTAGAAAAGGATTAGAAAAATATAAATACAAGTATCAGCTTTCACAGAAAGCTTGATCAACGCTTAGCACACAGTGTGCTTAAGCGTAGACCAACCTTTGTGTGAATGCTAACACTTGGTTATAATAACGTTGAACAGTCCACGGAAGATAGCATTTGACAAGTCCATGACTTTTCATAAAGTGCTTCCGCAGCAATGACAAGCATTAAGATTGTCTCACCCAGTGGTGTAGATATATTTATAAGCTGCTCTAATGTGAAATGCGAGAAGACGTTTTACAGCCGCTACTCAACACTTATTATTTTATACTTATTTGTTTGTTTGTGTTGAGATTTTACGGCCCAGTCAACCCAATGGGGTCATGTCGAGCGCGGTCAGTTTACCTAACCACACGTTTACTGGGCAGGCTTAGTCCTCTAAGCGGTTAACCAGTATTGTGTACATTCTTTCGCCAGAAACTGACAACTGCCTTTCTTGAATCAGCGGAAGGGAGAGAATGTCCGTAGAAAATATTTCATGATCAATCTCCACGAAAGAATGTTGCCTACCTCGGCGGGGGTTGAACCAGCGACCTCCTGGTCTCCAGTCGGACGGCGCATCCAACTGAGCCACCGAGGCCGGCATTTTATACTTATTATCTTAAACTGTAGTGATACGTTCTGAAAAGAGGAGTCTTTGGAAACGAGAACACATAAAAAAAAGACGGAACTAACAGACTCGGCTTTTATTGAGTTTGTTTATTGCATGGAAGACTATGATTCCATGCGCAGTTTTGTAATGCAGACAGAACATTCAAATTATCTTGCATAGGTCATAGGGTATTATCCGTATGGTTGTAGTTTTGTCACATTCTACCTCAGTGTACTCCCACCACTCAAGATCTCATTCGCCGCTGCTTTATATATTCTTTACATTTCAACTCCTGTTATCTCAAAGTACTGTTATCTCAAACTGAAAATTATCGCCCCTTGGAGTTTGAGATAAGGAGAGTCCACTGTATTTGGATATTCAAGGATTCAAAAGTTACTAAAATTTGGCACCCGTAAGGACTTCTCCCCCTTGGATGTTCTCATACATATGTATACAATGTACTTTTTTTTTTTCAGAGCAATAGCCATACCTGATACACTGTTTGTTATGGAAAAGAAGAATAAAATAGATAAAAGAATTTCGAGATTTGTTGTGCCACTGTCTTGTGCCCTCAACAAAGCAGGTAGTTCTCTCTACATAGCAGCCTCCATGGTGTTTATATGTCAACTAGAAAATATAGAAACGGACGCAGCACAAATTGTTATTATTATGTAAGTAAATACCAGGGCTTTCTGACTCCATTAATGATATAGGCAGATGTTCCAAGTACGCCTGTTCGCTTGACACGACCTAGTTTCAACACAGTAAAACCAGTTATTTTGTTTGTGTTGAGGTTTTACGGCCCAGTCAACCCAATGGGGTCATGTCGAGCGCGGTCAGTTTACCTAACCACACGTTTACTGGGCAGGCTTAATCCTCTAAGCGGTTAACATAAAAAAAAAAAACACAAAAAAACAACAAAAAAAAACAGTTCTTTAAATGGATTTAACACTAACCACGCTATAGGCAGATTCAGCAGATGACAAATTGGTGTTATTTTTCTTATTTTTCCTAGAAAACAGGATCTGACACTTCATGCAAATTGTCTCCTTTGGAGACAATTTGCATGAAGTGTAAATTGTCTCCTTTGGAGACAATTTGCATGAAGTGTCAAATGCTGTTTCTAGGAAAAATAAAAAAAATATTGTCAAATGTCGTCTGCTGATTTTTTTACCCAGCTTGCAAAGTGAAAGAGATTGTTACTTATACGTTTCCCAGCAGAAAATATAAGTGCAAGTTTACTTAAATATTTTTGCAAGGTTCTTACTCGATCCAGTTCAATAAATCGCAACGAGAGAAATGTACCTTTGCACAAGTCCAGCGAAGACGCAAGTCAGGGCAAATGTGACCTTCATTTTCTGCCTGATAACCTTGGCTATTCGTAGAATGCCCAGCGAATACTTTTCGAATTACAGTGAACTCCCGTTCTCAAACTCCAAGGGACCAAAATTTTCAGTTTGAGATAACTAGTTTGAGATAACAGGAGATGTAATGTAAAGAATACATAAAGCAAAACTAAACCAATATTATTAAGTCTAGTTTTACTTAAGCAGTAGTTTGAGTTATCAGTGTTTGAGATAGCGAGAGACAAGCAATGTTTAGAAGATTTTCACTTCGAGATAAACGGTTAATCGAGATAAGCAAAGTCGAGATAACGAAAGTACATGGATGTGCAGGCTGATATGAGTCTTCGCTGGGTGCACGACACACAAAAATACTCTTACTGTATTTACAAGCTTCTGATGATGATGTAAAACTAATTATATGAAAATTACTTGGCAATATAAATGCTAAAAATATCCAAATTATCCTAAAACATCTGGAAAAATCGTATAGCAGCAGAATCAAGCACTGAAGCAAACATGCTATGTGACGTGAGAAAAAAAAACTTATGCCAATGGGAACAGATAAAAGGGTTTAGCTCAGCATGGCCATTGATAAACTTAGTCCCTCCATTGTCCGTTGATATAATTGGGCCTCGCCAAACGGAAATGTGTCTTTGAACTTGCGCAAAATACGCAGATTCAGATCATCCTACGCATGCGCAAAGTATCGTCCGAGCCTTTCCTCTCCATTCATACATTCTGTAATATCCAATGATTATGTTAGCGGACAAGAAAGCCCTGATCAGACTCAGTAGATGCGCAGATTGCTCTGGGCCTTCGCTGTCCGCATTAAATCCGAAGACACATTTTTGCATGGCACAGCATAATGAAATAGTATTATACACCATCCGTTGTTTCTGCATGCGGACACTGCTCATGTGCCCAGGCTGCTGTGCGCCTTCACTGGTTGTATATGCTCCCGAAGATAATTTTCCGCAGGGCGTGGCTCAAATATTTTTTCAAGTTTTAGACGTAAGAAAGAACTAAAAATTGCTAATAATTACAGTCAGATCATTTCAAATCCCTCTGTGGAACAATTTCGAAATATTCACTGACGTCATGCCTAAGCATTAATTTGCAAAATATATTTTTGCAGCTGGCTGTTTTACAGTTCCAACTGATTTTGCTGTGGTATCGGTATTAGAAGTTTTGCGAAAATTAATATGCGTGTTGCAATGGTAGCTACAAGTAGTTTATTACACCAATAAATACGCTTCCTCAAAATGGTTCTAGCTGAAAAAAAAATCATCTATTAAGTACTCGTTTTGTTTAGATTTGGACTAGGATTGACACTCCTATGGAGACAATTTGCACGAAATGTGAATCCAATTCCAACCATATACAAAAATTACTTTATGATGAAAAAATTCTTTTTCCGGGCCAGTACGGCGGCTGGAAGAGTAATTTTGTAGCACGAGACATGGCAACCACGTGGTTTATATACTTTTAACATATCACATAATTATATTTTAAGAGTATAGCTTGTAAGAACGTTTTCTTTTCAGAATTCTAACTGCTCTATCAACATTTGCCGTCCCAAGTGTTCCAAGTGCTGGCATAGTCACCATAATAATTTTGTTGACAGCTATGAACATACCATCGGACAATGTAGGACTGCTTTTAGCCATCGAATGGTTTTTGTAAGTACTATTTTACGGTATTTATCCGAAGCGTTGGGACAGACAGGCCCGAGCAAACAGTGTAGAGCTGTATACACTCTGGAATCGAAACGTTTTGAAATCTAGAAAATGAAGGTATTCAGCTAAATCCGGTATGAGAGAGACAACCATTCCAAGGTACCGAAGATCACTACTAACAAAAGAAGCACTACACTTGCAATAAAGCAGAGAGAGAAAGAGAGAGTGAGAGAGAGCAGCAGCATACAATCGAATTTCAATGGCTCGAACATCTTTGGGACCATAGAAAATTGTTCGAGACATAGGTAGTTCGAGCCAATGAGGGTTAATCATGGTGCAAGGTCTGGAAGGAAAATAGCGATAATTTAGGGGGTTTTGTTCCATTTTCTACACAATAATTGTATGTTGAGTGTACTCATTAGAATCGACTCAGTGAGGCGATTCTAATGAGTACACACAACATACAATTTCATAAAAAAGAAAATTTCACTAAATAATTGTTTTCTTGAGCTCTCGGATGAATTTCGTAGGGACTCTCAAACGAGTTCGAATTAGCCATGGTAAACGAGCCATCAGTGTTCGAGCTATTGATGTTCGACTGTACATTATGGACAAGTGATGTGTTTAAGTCTAAGAGTCTTCGATCCATCAAGGGGAATGGATACACTTTCAGGGGAGACTACTCTGTTTTGTGTCCTTCAAAAGGGTTCTGCTCTAAGAGGAATTTTTTTTTCCTTTCAGAGCAGATCCCTTTTCAGAAGTGATTTGATGTGCAGGAATGCGTTGAACAGTAGGTAACAAAAGTTGTTCACCCTTGTAAAAAAAAAGCGGAAAATTCACCAAGTGTTTCAGTACCCCTTAATCCTTTCATCCCAAGTTTCTTCAATCACTTAATTTGGGCCCATCCATTGTTATAAATAGGAGTTTCAGACAAAAATCAATAACAGAATAGCAAACAGTGTAGATCCTGATGAGACGGCTCGTTACGAGCCGTCTCATCTGGATCTACTCTGTTTGCACAGTATTGGTCATTAGAGTTGTCTGCGTTGTAAAATAAATGGTAGAAAATCTTCCAAGTGAAGAATTTACAAAAACGCATTGATTTTTAATGACAGATTCTATCTGTCATTCTTCGTTGCCACGCACTGTTTTAGAGAAAGTGACTTTGACTACTATTCAATTTCGCATTTATCCGCGCACAAAAGTAGACCTAATGTTTTAATGTGTGTATATTAGTACGCCATTGAAGAGCTATCCGTACAAAAGTAGTGCGACTTGTGCTTGATCTATGGTGAGTCGCTGAGAAAACCGCCTTAATATATGTGCGAACAACAAAGGCGCAGACCAGCCTGCGCTTCCGCGTCTGACAAACTTAAATGATAGAATGATATCTGGAAATTAATAGTTTCTCATAGAAGCTGTCATTTCAGGACTATTCAGCCCTTTGATTTCTTTTTGTTACAGAGACAGATGCCGAACCGCAGGGAACCTGTATAGTCAAGTCCTTTGCGTTGCAATAACACAGAAGTATGCTTGTCTCCCAGTAATCCGGGAACCGGAAAAACAGGACGATGATGCCATGGATATGGAAATTGTCGTTCATGCCATCACAAATGAGGGAAAAGCAAAGGACATTTCTGAACCAGAATCAGAAAAACTTGTACCCAATGGAGATTGTAACTATTCTACCTCAGTGAGTGTAAAACAGACAGAACAAATGAACGGACATGTGAACAGTCATATTAGGAAACAAGGTTATTAATGATACATGCATGACTGTGCAGTCTTACTCGTTAGTTTCGTTCAGGTGTGTGTGCGCGTGCTTGCGTGTGTGTGTGGAAAATCTGGAACCAGCGATAGCTGAAATAGTACTAAAATAGTGATATGACGTGTAGTCTTACTCGTTAGTTTCCTTCAGGTGTGTGTGCGCATGCGTGCGTGCGTGCGCGCGTGTGTGTGTGTGGTGAATCTGGAGCCAACGTTAACTAAAAATAGTACTACTTGTTGCCTCATGAAATCTGACATATCAACAAAGATCCGGCAATAACATGATCTGAGTCGCAACGTGATAAAATGTTCCTTCTGACATGTGCGCCCAACGACGACTCAAATCAGCCTGCGCATCCGCGCAGTCTGATCAGAGTCTTTGTTGACCGCACGAAGAAACTTTACATCCCTGGCTATCCAAACTGCGCCCACTGAAGATTCTGATCAGACTGTACTAATGTACAGACTGAGCTGAATCATCGCTTGGCGGACAGGCCCGCAAGTACGTCATCTGACGTTGCGGTTCGTCCATTTCATGGCGTAACAGATACCTTATTTACCCTAAGGATTCTTACAGACTGGCCTGAGTAAACAGTGTAGACCCAGGTCAGCCGCCGCAGAACCAGCGATAGCTGATCTGGGTCTTCACTGTTTGCCACTCATCTAGCAGTTTGTAGACACTTGAGTAGGTAGTAAAAATGACTTGTTCAAGATTTCAGAACAAGTATGGTAACGAGTGAAGATATCCGATTATTTCGGGAAAATTCGGTAAAACTCGCCGGTTGGTGGTAGTATACGATGCGCGACGCACGAAAAGGGCCCTTATACAGTATGCTGACAACGCAGGTCCAGATCAGCCTGCGAAATTGGTATATGATGCGCAACGCACGAAAAGGGCCCTTATACAATATGCGGACAACGCAGGTCCAGATCAGCCTGCGCAATTGCGCAGGCTGATCAGGGCCTGCGTTGTCCGCTTACAGAGTCAATGGATACTGTAGTATATGTCGACGAACAGAGAATACCCGGATCAGACTGCACGGATGGGCATGGTTATCTGGACCTTCGCTGCTATTGTTTAGATATGTATTTTCTGATCTATAGGAAATGTTTGTGTACTTATATTTTTATTGAATAGAATTATGTCTAGACGAAATAAACAATAGTTATGTAGTATCGTTGTTTCTTCTTGTAGTTGTTTTCAATGATTTGAGGGTAGTAGATATATTTTCAGGGGAGATATTAGATGTCATTGCATGTAGTGTAGGCCCTTTTTAAGAAGGGAGGCAAAATAAGTTTAACATTTTTCAGAGAAAATATGACTTGGCATTTCATGTGAATCGTCTGCTGATGAAATGTCTACGGTCTTATCTTCTAGTTCAAAATGTCGCCCGCAACTATCGACTCCTTATCTATCTTCTTTCCACACTTGTGCTAAGCTTTGAACATGTCTACTTCAATATCTGTTGATATTTCTGCAAATTTTGGATAAGTGGCAAACAGTGCAGCCGCTGATCAGACTGGTCTGGATCTACAATGTTTGCTCAGGACTGTTTTTCCGAATTAGGGTAAATACCGTAAGTATTGTTTAAGGACTTGTCTTGAATATATGTATTTACACAGCCAAACCTTAATTGAATAGACGCATTCTCCAGCACGAAAAGACTAAATTTGAACACGTTTTCAAAACAGAATAATAACTAAGCATACGAAAGCACTTCTAGATGAATTAGCTTGTCGCCAACTATCACGAATATACCATATATAGACCTACTGTTTTCATAACGTGATCAAGATACTTGTATTCTTTCATTAGTATGGAGTACTATGAATATATTTAAAACATAGCCTTTCCTTCAAGGTGTTAGGAATAAACAGCAAAATAGAAATCATTCTGGTATTTTCCACGCCTCACAATACACGGGCATCTTATGGAAACGGCGATTATAGTCGAATGTTACGACAATGGCCGGGAGTTACGACAATAGTCGAGAGTTACAACAATAGCCGGGAGTTATGACAGTCAGGAGTCCCCGACAAATCAGATCATTCCAATGTCCGTACTGTAACCTGCTATTGTCCGAAAACATCTTCAACAGTATAAATAAGTATAGTGTTACATATTTCATAAGAAAACAATAACATTCATAGTCTAATGAAATTTCAACCGTTTAAATTCTCTATCATGTGATTTCACATACTGCACGCAGTAAGTAAATTGCCGCTGAATCCTATCTTGGCGTATATCATTTTGACATAAAATGCAAGAAGAAGATTAAACTGAACTACCCGTGAAATTGGCAATAACCTTGTGGCCATGATACCTAAAGACAACTGTTGTTACGTTAAATCATGTTGAGTGGTGCAGGGGTGTTTACCCAGCAGGCACATAACATCAAAATGAGGTCGTATCAACGTCGATGCGACGTGACCACGTCGCATCGACGTTGATACGACATCATTTTAATGTTGTGTGCCCACTGGGTACTTTCCGCGGATACCTGGCCTTATGGTGACTTATCTATAAATTCAGAAAGATTGTTGATAATACTGAATTTTCGGTACAAATCGTAATTGTCGTCTGTCACTCGTTGAAAACAAATCTGTTACAACATAATTGTTCTGCGACAAGCTGCGGCATACTTGTTAACCCATTTATGTTTGATGACATTGTTTCCCTCTTTATCGGGCCTCAGAATCAGGTCTCAGAATGAATCAATCTGTTTCAGAAAGCTAGCGTTTGACCATCATCACGAAAACATATCTATATAATTTTGACCTCCTTAAACCCCACTTTTATATAGTAAAACTGGGGTTTACAAGGATATACATTATTTTTCTTATTTCTGCTCAAAACATAGATTGTGGGTACTCGTTAGAACCGCCTTGCCGAGGCGGTTCTAACTAGTATCCACAATCTATGTTTTGAGCAGAAATATAATAAATATCAGATTTATTTTTTCTGAAAAATTTCATTTTTGGTAGTAAAAGTTTCAGTATATTTGAATAGGCGTGTTTTCGTAATGGTGACATGGAGTTACCCATGCAGTATTGTTAATTGGAATGTTTCCCTTATAACTGTTTAACGTGGTTAACGAACATGAAACAGAAAGTCTTGATAATTTCTCTTAGGTCTGTTCTCGTAAATTGGATTATTTCCCTTATGTCTTATTTAAGTCGGTTTAACGAACATCAAATGACGAGAATGGCTAGATTATTTCCTTAGGTCTGTTTAACCTGATTTAACGAGCATTAAATTACAATACAGCTGGATTATTTCCCTAAAGTCTGTTTAACGTGGTTTAACGAAATCTCAATTTTCGAGAATTGCTGGCTACGAGTCTACCTACAATGCATAGCGCAAAGTAAAGTTTAAAATTTTGGACTTGTGGGAAATCAGTAACTTAAAATTTGGAAAAAAAAATCATATCGTAGGACTTTTTAGAATATATACCATCAGAATATAAGCTGATGGTCTAAATAAAGTAACGATCCGTTTGTTTCTGAAACAAATCAGTATAAGCATTTAAGCGTTATAATTGATAAACCTTAAACGACATACCCAAAGAAACAAGATAAAAAACACCCTTATAAGTTTGATTAATTCTGGTTTATTTTAGACTGGGCTTTATCAACCAAACATCGTTTTGGCAAAAGCTTTATTATAGGATTGTGTGTGTGTGTGTGTGTGTGTGTGTGTGTGTGTGTGGATTTTATCGATGTGTAAAGTCCTGCGAATCATTAACAAACCGAATGAAGCTCGAAGGCTTTATTCAGTTTGTGAGTAATTCGCCGGAGTTTACTCATCATAAATTTAGGCTTTATTAAGTTTGTGAGTAATTTGCCGTAGTTCACACATCGAAAAAAAATCAGTCCGCAAAAATAATATTAACATTCCTTATAATTCCAAGTTTGTCATCAAAATATTACTAATGTTGCCTGCCAAAAATGTCAATCTTTTAAGACGGCGGAAGGAAAATAGATAGGAGAATTTGGGTCTATTTTAAGTGGATTTGATTTCCGACCGCGCTGGGTGTGTGATGTGAAGTTGTTTCAACTGATCCTGAGCAAATGATTAGGGGCCAGGCTAGTTTGCTAGATATACTTATTTTTTTTTATTGATATCGAAAAAAAACCTCGGAATATTTGTTGTGTACTCCCAAAACAACCAAGTACATAAAAAGAGTCTTTCATGTTTTACTACGCTCTCATAGCATATGCGAACAGCGGCGTCTGATCTGGGTCTACACTGTTTGCTCAGATCTGTTTGTCCGAATACTAAGTAGTATGACACCTTAACTCCTTACCATACTTATTGTAAACTTTGAAAAGGTCATTTCTACTCCCTTTTGATGTGTTTGAAATATTGCTGGACCGATTGGCAAACAGTGTAGACACTGATGAGACGCTACGTTCAGTGGCGTCTGATCAGGATGTGCACTGTTTGCTCAGGCCCAATGCGTAGGGTTATTACGATATTTGGAATCCCAAACACTGAGAAGCCAACTAAACGTTTGTATCTCTAAGGAAGACCAGTAAGCCAGACAGTAAAATCTCAGGCGGGTTTTCTGTATCCTTTAATCTTTACCACTCTCTGGGCTAATTCAGCAGACGACAAATTGGTGATATTTTTTTTCTTATTTTTCACAGAAAACAGGACTTGACAGTTCATACATATTTTCTTCATTTGAGACAGTTTGCATGAAATGTCAAATCTTGTTTTCTGGGAAAAATAAGAAAAACAAAGTAAAAATTTCTCCTGCTGAAAGTTTTACCTTGAGAGTGCTAAGCGTTAATCTCCTTGTTTGTCTACTAATGCCCCATCTTTGAAGGATGACAAAATAAGCATTTTGAATATTGTTGGTCTCGTTAGAAGAATACCAGTCTTAAAATGTCTACTAGAATTTTGTTGAGCTTGTTGGAGGTTTTGCTACTAATATTACATTTCTCGTGTTCTGTGTCAGCCAAGAGACCGAACATCGTTTTTATACTGACAGATGACCAAGATTTAGTCCTTGGTGGGATGGTAAGTATGTTTTTGGATTGGGATTTGTGTGAAATACGTTCTTGAAATAGTAAGTTTCTTAACCCTGAAAGCGCCAATCTCAATTGCAGCAGATGACGTGTTGAATTTTGTTTTATTTATGAGAGAAAATAAGGCTTAACATTTTATGTGAATCGTCGGCCAGACAGACGATTCACATAAAATGTCAAGACTTAATTCTGACGCTTTTACTGCTTTCACTCTAGTCTGCGGCATATAAGAGAAAATACTATTAAAAAAATACACCACTTTGTACAAACTTTTATTGACGAAAACTTAATTATTTTGTACCGTGACCAGTGCATGTGTTCAATATAATGTTTTGAGAAACTGGAAACTGTATAGTTTAAGTTTGCATAACAGTTCTGTTGGGTTCTGTTCATAACATAATGTTATTACGGGTTATGATGTCATTAACTGGGACCCACATTGACCTTTCTGAATTCCTCCGTTCTTGTGCAGAACGACTGATTATAAAATGACATTCGACTGCATTATTTGCGTCTAGTAGTGTCACCGTTTGATAGTATTTGTGAAGACTTTTACTCTGTTTATAGGGGACTAGATATACTTGTTGCATATGCTGTCAATTTTACCAGGGAGATAACTGGTATGATTTCCCGTTTGCTTTATTGCACACCTTGTCTCTAATGACAAGAGGTCTACTCTGAAAAGAAAGAATTTGCTCCTTTTGAAGTAAAACCCTTTTTCAGAAGGTAGAAAAAAAACTTTTTTGAAAGAGTTACCTCCCTCCCATACATGTTTTTCCAGCGTCAAGACTTGATTATTCTTTTGTGGAAGTATGCAAACAATTAGACATACCGCATTTGTTCTAAATATTGGAACACCTGAACTCCTTACCATACTTGTGCTAAAACTTGACCAAGTTCAATTCTACTAATATCGGGACACTGTAACTCCTTGCCATATTTGTGTTAAAACTTGGCCAAGTTCAATTCCTTTAATATCAGGACACTATAACTCCTTGCCATACTTGTGCTAAAACTTGGCCAAGTTCAGTTGTACTAAAATCGGGTCACTACACCTCCTTGCCATACTTGTGCTAAACTTGGCCAAGTTCAATTTTACTAAAATTGGGACACTATAACTCCTTGTCATACTTGTGTTAAAACTTGGCCAAGTTCAATTCCTTTAATATCAGGACACTATAACTCCTTGCCATACTTGTGCTAAAACTTGGCCAAGTTCAATTCTGCTAATATCGGGACACTTTAGCCCCTTGCCATACTTGTGCTAATATTGAACTCTACCTGTTGATGTGACTAAAAACTACAGCATGAATGGCAAACGGTGTAGACCCTGATCACACGACGCATTCTGCAACGTCTGATCTGCGCCTATACTGTTTGCACAGGCATGTCTGTCCCAATACTTACTCAGCGGGCACATGCCGTTTATAATACAACGTTACGTACCCGCTGGGTAGTTTTGATGGTATATAATCTGAATTCTAATGCACTCGCGTATGTAACGCGACGTCTGATTGGATAACGTCAAAAATTTGCGACGGTATATTCTGCGTTATACTGTCGCAAATCCGACGTCATCACGCGTCGCCGTAAAACATAACAAAACAAAATATTTTATTATATAGCTATAATTATTAAATGATTAAAATGTGCGATAAAAGCCGAGGAGTAGCGTGCCGATATCACACAATATCGGCACACTTACTCGATATTACACACTTACTTGGATGCCTTCTCATTACCGTTACATAACGTTGCTTTTGATGACGTCGTAATGCAGTGACATCGCGCCAAACCTTGTCACGCACGTTGGTAGAATTCACATTTTTGTTATTAAAACAGTGTTTCAAAGGTTAGAAACACCGGGAAACGAAACCAATATTTATAGCTATATACTTTTAGGGTTATTACACTGATATTGGTGAATATTATCCCTCGATGGGGATATCTACGGACGCTCTTCGACATCCCAACTCGGGACAATATTCACCAATATCAGTGCAGTAACCCTATATTATTATATATATTATCATATAGCTTTAAATATTAAATGATTAAAATGTGCTTTCGAAGCCGAGGAGCTAGCGTGCCGATATCACACGATATCGGCACACTTGCTCGATATTGCACACTTACTCGGATGTATGGCAAGCTGTTTTACTATTTATTAAGCAAAATAGATATCTTATATATTATATCAGGTATCTTATATAGGATATAAGATATCTTATACAGGATATAAGATATCTGATATACAAATTCAGATATCTTATATCCTATATTAGATATCTTATATCCTATATAAGATATCTGATATAATATATGAGATATATTATTTATTTCTGCATATAAGATATCTAATTTACCATATAAGATATCTTATATGTTAAATAAGATATCTTATTTACCAATTTAGATATCTAATATACTAAATAAGATTTCTGATATACTAATAAAGATATTTGATTGAATAAATGAGATATCTTCTTTAGTAAATAAGATATCTTATATCCTATATGAGATATCTTATATAGCATATGAGATATCTTATAAAGCATTTATCTTATATAGCATATTAGATATCTTATATGTCAATTCAGATATCTTATTTAGCATATAAGATATCTTAATTGAAATATAAGATATCTATTTTATATAAGATATCTGATATAGTATATCAGATATCTTATATATTATATAAGATATCTGATATATTAAATCAGATATCTGATTTATAGAATAAATAGTAAAACGGCTTGCTGGCAAGCCGTTTTACTATTATTATGCATTATATCAGCTATCTTATATAGGATATAAGATATCTAATATAGGATATAAGATATCTGAATTAGTATATCAGATATCTTATATCCTATATAAGATATATTATATCCTATATAAGATATCTGATATATCATATTAGATATCTTATTTAATTTCACATATAAGATATCTTATTTACCATATAAGATATTTTATTTGTTAAATAAGATATCTAATATATTAATATAGATATCTGATATACTAAATAAGATATCTGATATACTAAATGAGATATCTTATTTAATTGAATAAATCAGATATCTTCTTTAGTAAATAAGATATCTTATATCCTATATAAGATATCTTATATAGCATATCAGATATCTTAATCAGCATATAAGATATCTTATATGCCAATTAAGATATCTTATATAGCATATCAGATATCTTATATAGCATATAAGATATCTTAATTGACATATATCTTATTTATATAAGATATCTGATATAATATATCAGATATCTTATATCCTATATTAGATATCTGATATATTAAATCAGATATCTGATTTATAGAATAAATAGTAAAACGGCATGCCATACGGATGCCTTCTCATATTACCTTTACATTACGTTGCTTTTGATGACGTCGTAATGCATTGACGTCGCGCCAAACCTTGTCACGCACAGTGGTAGAATTCACATTTTTGTTATTAAAACAGCGTTTTAAAGGTTAGAAACACCGGGAAACGAAATGAATATTCATAGCTACATAATGAAATGGTTATTACATTGATATTGGTGAATATTGTCCTTCGATATCACAAATCGGGACAATATTCACCAATATCAGTGCAATAACCCTATAGTATATGATATGCCGCGTCACAGCATTTGATATGAAAACGCTCGGAGTATGTAAACACGGTGCTTTGGTATTTATTTTGTGTCTATTTCAGACCCCTATGACCAAGACGAAGAATTTAGTAGGAGATCAAGGAATCACTTTTGATAATGCGGTAGGTACTAAAAATATATATGCTCAGTAAAAAAATTGATCACTGTGTTTCAATGCAATCTATTTTTCTGTTCGTTAATACAAAATGGGTACACCATATATAACAGTTATGAAATCACAAATACACACACACGCGCGCTCGCACAGCGCGCGCGCGCGCGCGAGAGAGAGAGAGAGAGAGAGAGAGAGAGAGAGAGAGAGAGAAGAAAACAGAGAGAGAGAGGATGTGTATTGTTTTGCGGCGTCTGAACTGGAATTGTTTTGCGCAGTCTTGTCTGTTCGAATACCTGTGATAAATGTACTTTATCTTGATTTTGCTCATTTAACTGATTCAGTTTGTAACGACCCCGGTGTGCTGCCCCAGTCGCTCCAGCCTCTTCACTGGTCGTTACGTCCACAACCACAGAGCTGTCAACAACTCCCTGGACGGCAACTGTAGCAGTGTTGCCTGGCAAAAGACACAGGAAATATCAGCGTTCCCTACAGTTCTGCAAGCCCATGGATACAATACTTTCTTCGCTGGAAAATACCTAAATAGGGTGGGTAGTATCTTAGATCTCTCATAGCATTTGCTACAAGAAATAATAAATTAATAATGAATAACCGAAGATATGAATTTATTAAAAGTTAGGAATATTGAATCATGTATAGGGGTGGTCGGGTGTGGCGAAAGTGTCGTGAATCTTACGTCATCAGGGCGTCCAACTCTGATATTGGCTTACAGTTGGGCAAGGCCTGCTATCCTTGTAGCAGATAAGGCTAGAGGGTGAATGTTTTTTTATTTCTTCTGTTTCTTCACTTTCAGTCCTTTTCCTCTTTCCTCCCTGTCCCTCTCTTTCACCTCCTCTACTGTCTCTTCTATCTCTTTTCACCCTTTCGCTAGGAGTCGATACAAAGTGGCCCACAAGGGTTGACGTGTCGTTAAACCCCAAACAATCAAATGAATCATGTATATAAATGAAGTCTGCAGCGTAGTCGATGGATAACAGATTCTAAACAAGCCCCTTGACTATTTCTCTACCCCGTTCTTTTGCCCTGTTGATTGCTTGGTTATCATCAGTAACTGTATTTTTGTCAGCACGGTATTTCGAATAAAATATTTTTCACCGAAGTCGATTAGATAGTGTTTAAAGTATGCGTTTCTTGAACTGTTTGCGAATTTATGCTATAATACACCTTTAACACATACATATCTTGACACACATAGCTACTAACACAGCTGTTCGAGTGCCGTGTTACTTATGTTAGGCAGGTCTCTTGTCTTTGTATCCTAAATAAAATTGTTTGGCAATACGTCCGTTCAAAAGTATATCAGCAATAGAAATACAGTCAAACTTGAATGGCTCGAACATCTTTCGGACCATGGACAATTGTTCGGGACATGGGTAGTTCGAGCCACTGAGGGTTAGTCATAGCGCCAGGTTAGGAGACAAATGAGATGGCATAAAATAATGGCATGTTGAAAATACTCATTAAAATCGCCTCGATGAGGCAATTCTAATGAGTAAACACACCATACATACATGTTCATGACAAAATTCCTAAAATATCCCTAAATATTTTTTTTCTTGAAATTTTAATAAGAATTACCGAGGGACTCAAAAAACGAGTTCAAATTAGCCACGGTAAATGAGATATCGGTGTTCGAGTCATTGAGTTATTACTGTACATCCTAATAGTTTTGTTACGGCGTAGCTTGGACTGACTTATATAAAAATCATTTTACCACATTTACCATTAATATTCGGACAGACATGTCACAGCAAACAGTGTAGACCCTGTCAAACTGTTCCTTCAGGAGCAGTTTGATCAGGGTCTATACTGTTTGCCATTACGCTAGCATTCTAAACACGTCCCCAATAAGACAAGTGTACTTGTTGATTTTTTTTGATAAGTAGGGCCTACGGTAATGGGTCCGAACTGAGAGTGTTTATTGTATATGTTTTTTCAGTATGGTCTTCCGCGAGCTGGCGGTGTATCGCACGTGCCTCCTGGATGGGATCAGTGGATAGCGCTGGTAAGTCTTATGCTGAAGGATGTCCATCTTGACATTAGCTCTCATAAAGAGGCTCAGTCAAACTAACTCTGCTATAGGATCTTTTGTGACGGTGTTCTGTTTTTCCAAAGGATCCTCCTTTCAGTGTATTTTGTGATGGCAGCAGTTGTTGAGAGTTGCTTTAATGGATTTGTGATGGCAGCATTTGTTGAGAGTTACTTTAGTGGAGGCCGTAAAAGATCACCCCGTACTTCGATATAGTGCTGATATAATAGATTTTCTTTGAGTTTGCCGTGCACGTTAAGTCACCTGTGAAAATAAAAGTAGTGCTTAAATCGTTGCTAGGCTGTGAGAGGGATGGTGCATGATTATCTCTCATGAACTGACTCAATCAAACCGAGTCTGCTATTATCGACCCTTTCATTCCTGTTCCACTTTCTTCCCTTTTCCTCTCTTTCATCTCTTCTACTATCTCTTTTGTCTCTTTTCTCCCTTTCTCTGGGAGACGACACAAAATGACCCACAACGGTTGACGTGTCGTTAAACCCCAACACAATCAATTAAGGTAGTTGCACACGGGATTATCATTTACCAATGTAATCAAACCGCGCGTTAGACGAAATCCAAGTAACGGTTATTTATAGCCGCGTTATTTTTGTCGCTGTGACGTCACGGTGCTGTTGAAAGAGGGTTATCTGTAAATCATGGACTGGGACTTTTGGGCATTGGCAAACAGTGCAGATCAAGATCAGACGCCGCAAAAGCTGCGTCTGATCAGGGTCTTCACTGTTTGCTCAAATTACAGAAAAGTAAGGATTAAATGAAACAGTCTTAAGTCCCCGTTCAGGACCATTTTCCCAGCCTACACTCAAAGACAATTGACCCACCAGTGCTGTCAGTGCTTTGATCTACCTTTTGTTTGTATCCTGAACTATAAAAGGACCCTCCTTTCAGATTCTTTCTAAGATGGCATTAATAAACATCACAGTAAATTAGCTGTGCTGATTTTGATTCTTATCCATTACATTCCATAACAACATTCATACAACTTGTCAGAAGTATGTGCATGTGTACACCCGATTGTTAAAATAAAAATATTTTCCAAATGCATTCATCAATGCTTGATTGTCGCCATGCTTTGTGCGATGCAACAAGGCTGGTCAAATTATTTTTACATGAAAACACTGACATTGTTTCATTGTTCTTGTCGGATTTCAAACCAATTCTTAAACAATATTTGAACCACGATACGAGATAGATTGTACAAAAACTATATGCCCAAGACAGTCTTGTAGCTGTGTAATCTGATCGGGGTCTACACTGTTCGTCTATGATCCAAAGATCGCCGACTCAATTGGCTCATTTCTTGAGTATCAGTTTTGATTTTAGAATAGCGGAAAAGGTACCAAATATATCGAGTCTCCTTAAGTGTAATAAAACAAATGTCTGCTTAACCTAGCACCATTGTTTTCAGGTAGGAAACTCCAGGTTTTATAACTACAGTCTGTCAGTAAATGGTGTGGAAGAAAAACACGGCGATAATTACGTTAATGATTACTTAACTGATGTCGTGGTACGTAGAAATTTAGTTTTAGTGTTATAACCAAACGTTGATGGGGTTTAGTGGGCAGCGAAGAAGTCAGAATTCATAAAATTTGTCTTCCCTTGAAAAACAGGCCGGAAAATCTACCATGTTTATCCAGTCTCTTTCATGTGTTCATACAACTGGGCTCCGTTCAATAAAGTAAATCACTTATCTTTTTCAAAAACAGTTTTGCATCTTCCGAACGATTGTTGTAAAACTGTTTAACATGACCTCTAATTAGAGAGTAGCCGTTATTCTCGTATACGGGACTTGATGTTAGATCGAATAAATTACATCAATAATTATTAATTAAATATAAATCCAATAAATAATATAAACCTAGTAAACATTCTCATATTTTTGGTTACAAACAAGCATACGAGGGTCGAGCAAAAAGTTCTGTCACTAATAGGCTTCCTTGGTTTTATCCCAGGTATATTTTAAAATGCTTCACAGCACTTGAATGGTGTGTTGAACAGCTAACGATACCCATTTATTTCGTACAAATTGCTTTCCAACTGACCGAGTTATTTCAAATTGAAATAGATGCAGTCATATATACTGACCAATTTACTTGTTACATTGGAACATGGACTAGAAGACTGAAATTCGTAGCTATATTAAATGCCGCATTAGGCTTAATATAGATTCAAAGCAGATATTTGATGAATTGTGTGGTGTATATGGACCTCAGACCATTTCAGTGCGCACAGTTTTTAGGTGGGTTAAAGCTTTTAAAGCTGGGAAATTTTCTATTGAAGATGATACCCGTCCTGGAAGGCCTAAAACCTCTGTTACCAACATCGCTGCTGTAAAGATTGTGGTCAAACAGGATGCGCGATTGTCTGTCAAAGATATAGCTTGTTGTACTGGCATATCAGAAGGCAGTGTGCAAACAATTCTGAAAAAGCGTTTGGACCTGAGAAAGGTTTGCGCTAGGTGGGTAGCTCATTTGCTCACTGAGGAGCAAAAGACACAACGCCTTAAATGTGCCCGGGAACTTTTGAAAACATACAAAGGCTGTAATAGTCGGGTTATTTCTAACTTGCCAACAGGTGATGAAACCTGGGTGCACATGTTTCAGCCACAAAGAAGGGCTGATGATAAGCAATGGAAGCGAAAAAATCAAAAACGCCCATGTATTGCCAAGAGAACCATAAGTTCGGAAAAGATGTACGCAATTTTCTTTAATTCAAGTGGGCCAGTCGTTCAAGTGCCTTGTCCATCTGGTCATACAGTCACTGGCCGATTCTACAAGAATTCTGTACTGAAGAAAGTGAAAGAGTTTTACAATAAGAAACGACCAAGCAAAGGATGGTCGGGTGTCCAATTTTTACATGACAACGCCTCCTCTCATAAGTGTGAGGTTGTTAAGTCTTTTTTGGCTTCTGAAAAGGTGAAAGTTTTAAACCATCCACCTTATTCACCTGATTTGAGTCCCTGTGACTTCTTTTTATATCAAAGGCTTAATTAATTAAGAAAATGCTTTCTGGAAATAAGTATACGTCTAGAAGTTCTCTTGGCAGCGCTATTTATCAGTGACTCCAACAGATACCAAAAGAGGACTATTTATCTGCTTTTCGCGACTGGGTAAAAAGGTTACAAAAATATGTTTCAGTAAAGGGGGAATACTTTGAAGGTTTATTTCCTCTTCCTCTTGGGGTCTGGGAAAGGCTGCAGTTTGTGATTGTGGCACTCCCTGGACTTTTCTCTTACCTTTTTTTGTAATAAAAATATGTTTGATAAAACGTAGCACTGAACTAATCCGAACCCAGTGACAAAACTTTTTGCAGGACCCTCGTACATAAATTTCATTCGCATAGGCCACCATTTTAGTTGTGCCAAAAAATAGCTCGGTTAACTCAACGCAGCCCTTTATTCATTGAGAGTCCGTGTTTCTCAGTTTTATTATCAAGTTTACACATTGATCATTACATTGTCTTTGGTTCTTTCACATCGTCTCAGAATAAAACTAAATATGCAACGTTGACCATCTTTATATACTAGTATTTTAGCCACAATGTTAGATAATTGTACCTTATGACATGTTCGCCCAGCGAAGACAGATCAGCGTGCGCTTGCGCGCAGCGTGACCATAGTCTTCTTTGTCCACCTAAAGAAGCTTTTAATTCTTGGGTAACCACAGAGCATCAAACGAAGACTGTAATCAGGCTGCGCAAATGAATTATTTAGAACATATTAACCTGAGTCTTCACTGGACGCACATTCCCACGGTAGGTAATTGTCCTCAAATTTCGAACACTTTATTCAACACTTTTTTTGTTTTTGGCCTAAAGTTTGTTTTTTATGTTTCTTAAAATACTCAGTGGAATGGCAAAGAGTGTAGACCATGATCAGACAGCTCATGAAGGAGCCGTCTGATCTGAATTTGCACTGTTTGTATATGCCATTTTGTCAGACTCTGTAGGACATTCACCGTCCGTTTTCTCACGTTGAGACCCAAGTATATTTTATTATTGCAGCACAGACGAGCTCGGCAGTTTTTAGCCACAAAAGATTCCACGAAGCCATTTTTCATGATGCTTTCCACTCCAGCCCCTCACGAGCCATTTATCCCTGCGCCTCAGTATGAAAACGCCTTCGCGGACAGGCAAGCCCCAAGAAATGGAAGTTTTAATGTCAAAGGAAAGGTACTAATGTTCTATTTTTGGTCTGTATTTAGTAACTGGCAAATTCTTTGGAAAAGATATTCCAAACATGTCATTAACATACTTTTGTATTCTTTTCATGGTACTCTTAATTGCTTGATTATCATTATTAATCGTATGTTGTGTATGACCAGTATTCCAAATAAAATATTGTTTACAATTACGTGTCCTTTCAAAGACTACGCTGTTAACGCCTTAATGCATTTTCCTAAACATGCTCAGGTTAATAGAGAGGTACCTTCTTTTTGTTTCATTTAAACCACTTGGTCATTTCTTTGTCAGAATAGATACTGATTGCAATGGAGGACATCCTTCATCCAATTAGCATAGCGTTGTTTTAAACCCTTTTAAGCCCAGTTGACCAAAAGAGATACCTGATATGAGACCACTAGTAACAACTCGTCTCATCAGGATCTGCACTGTTTGCCATTCCGTTTTTTTATTTAGACTGAAATCCTCATTTGCATCAATGGACATTTCCAAATTCAAAGACGGAAAAGTCCACTTCAGAAACTCAGGGGTGAAAGAGTTAAACATACTTTTAATTTTCATCCCTCTTCTCTGTGAATGGCCAGCTTTGCCAGATATATAACATCTCAGTGGCAGCAGTTTGTAAACATAAATCATGGAACACAACTCCCCTAAGGTACCCGATAAGGTCCCGAGGTTATAAAGCGTGTTTCATGATCAACTCAGCTGAGCATGAAATTTGTCCTTTTATAAATAAATATCAAATTACTATATTATAACAATTGCAAAGACGTTTTGGCTGAACAAAACTGAGCATGAAAATATCTCTGCTAATAAATATGAAAATGCCAACTATTGTTGGCATTTTCATATTTATTAGCAGAGAAAATTTCTTGCTCAGCTGAGTTGAGCATGAAAACAAATTTATAACCTCGGAGCAAGGCTTTGGGTAAAGTTAGCTAGCTGTAAAAGTGCTTTAAACCCCCCCGGTGGTTTGCTCTACCGACCGTTCTAAGGCGGTGGTCCCGGTGTTATTCTTGCTCTTTGTTGCTTTGTGGTTTATTCTACGAGGCGATTTGTTGTATGTCTTTCCATGTGTCATTTTGTTCTTGTGTTTTTCAGTCCTTTTAGTATTGCGATTACCTCGCTTGGGGAAGAGAGAGCTAATCTTAGTGCTTTTCGTACGTTTGTTCGGTTTGTGCTTGTTTAGATTTGTCGGTTTCCTCTTCCTCTTGGGGTCTGGGAAGGGCTGCGGTTTGTGATTGTGGCACTCCCTGGACTTTTCTCTTACCTTTTTTGATTACAAATGAAGAACATAAAACAACACTTATTCAGAAACAAACCTGATCAAATGAAGAGGAACTGTAACAGAAATATCGCCTTGGAATGGTCAACACTAACATTTTTGGGGGCTTGAACCTAGTTTTATGGACGCCTAACCCTTGGCTTAATTCTGATACACGATTGTTCTGTCCGCGAACACATGAGACATAGTACACCATGTACACTGTTAAGATGTCCAGGAAGAGCGGTAATCGCAGACGTTACCTGCCAATGACACCAAAAGTCGTCTGTTGATGAATAGTAATATAACGTGCAACACTGCTCACGCCTACTAATCAATCCATAGATAAGGGAAAGTCTATTAAGCACTTGTGGTAGATCAACAATGACTGGTAGGTTGACTTACATAACATACGAACACCATGTCCTTGTCTCAGTTCCTCAATGCTGAGGTTAATACTGCGGTGTTAACGTCAGTACTTACATACTGAAATAATAATATACCTAAATCTTTATTATAGTACAAATTCAAAAAATTTTTTCTAAAACTAAGACTGACCTGTCAAAATGACATGTATCTTAGCGGGTTCGGGGTCCACTTTTTAGGCTTATTTTGCTTTTTATATGTCTTGCTGCTTGCCAAGACATGCGCATCATACGTTTCATTTCCAAACTTTTGTGGTTTAGCCACACTGATGAAGTTTAAATAACAGAAAGGCCTCTGTAGCACTAAAATAGGTATAGTTAAGCTCATATTCTTTCTTATTTTAGGACAAACACTGGTTGATAAGACAGGCAATTGTCCCCATGCCAAATGATACCATTGAAGTATGTGACGATTTTTTCAGAAACAGGTATGATAATTGCATTTATCAGAAAAGCATACAAAGTAATGAGCTGAGATTAGCATCAAGCTAGTTTTAACGCACTGCATGTTAGGTAAAACGTTCAGTAGGCAACAGTTTGAAATACTGTTCTGAATTAATTCAGAAATTAGGCTTGTCATTTCATGCATATTGTCTCTTAAGGAGACAATTCGCATGAAAAAAAAAAAACTCATTTTCTAGGGGAAATAGAAAACATAGCATCCATTTGTCTGCTGAATTTGCCCATATAATGGTAAATGTTAATTTTAACAGAAACGACAAAAAATATTTAAAATACGTTTTAAGTGCATTTATGTCAGTCCGTTATGTTTTCTTTTTATTTGCTTTTTTATTTCCATGTCAATACGACATTGTTTTCCGTTTACTTGCACATTTCTTCCCATCTTGTACCCAATACAAGTTCATTTTGTAATCGGGAAAGGAATCAAGCATATTACATTCATTCCAGTTCTTTAAAGTTTGTTCTTGTGTGTAACGTTTGTTACATGTCAAATGAAAATCAGGATAAGTTAAGTTCTCTAAGTCAAATTTATTTCCATCTTATCTTCTACTGCTGCACTGGTTAATTGTTTTTTACATTTTCATATTACAGATGGCGGACTCTGCTTTCTGTAGATGACATGGTAGAAGATGTAGTTAAAACGTTAGAAAGAAGTGGTGAACTTGACAATACATACATTTTTTACTCATCCGATCATGGCTACCATTTAGGTAAGAAACGCATAAGTACCTTATACCTTCCTTTAGTGTACTTTTACTTTCTGGGCCCAGTTGTTCAAAACATCGTTAGCTTAACGAGCTAATTAACGACAAATCCTTTAATTGTTGTAACTAAGGTATTTTCAAATATATTGCTAGTTTTGCTGCAAGAAGGCATTAAGCTCTGAGAGAAGAACACACACCCACAGTATGTCTAAGACACTGGGACAAAACGACGAGATCCTCAGATGAGGCAATATCACGTCTGTGAATGTATTAAACTATTTTCTTGCATGTAGTATATACAACAAATGCGTTTGTGATTTGTATTGAAGTAAACCTTCCCGAGTATCATCCTGTAAGACTGATAATTTGTAATATTAAATCTTATATTATCAGATGGGTTGTGTTCATTCATACATTCTGTAGCATCCAATGATTCTAATAGCGGACAGTGAAAGCCCTGATCAGACTGCGCTGCTCTGCGCCTTCGTTGTCCGCATACGCCCGAAGAATCGGAATTGTGTTTACCATCGGATCCCCAAATAAATATAATTCAATTCATTACAAATTGAGAAATAATTCCGCGTAGTTTTAAACTAACTCTACACAGTTTGGCTGTTTTATCAGGTCAGTTTGGAATGCCGTTTGACAAGAGACAACTGTATGACTTTGATGTCCGTGTTCCACTGATGGTCAGAGGTCCAGGGATTAAACCTGGACAAGTTTCAAAGGTATTAAGTTTCTTTTGCGCAGTATTCCGAAAAAAAGTAAGCCATAACGTCAGAAAATGTACCTTCGGACATGTGCGCCCAGCGAAGATTCAGACTCGCGCAGTCTGATCAGAATCTTGATTGGGCGCATTTTGGAAAGCCAAGAATCGCAAGTTTCTTTGCGAGGACTACGAAGGCAGGCTCTGAATAGACTGCACGGATGTGCAGGCTGATTTATCTTCGTTGGGCGCACATGTTATTGCTAACCTCAATTATATTATATTTCTTTTCTGAAACTGAACGCAAAATCTGTTTTCCCTCTCCAGTAAGGTCATGTTACAAACTGTAAAGAACATATCACATAGGTATGTAAAACAAACACCCAACAATTTTATGGCTTCAAAATGGCAACCTTTTACAGTTTTTATTTCACGATAGTGTAGTTTATATTTTCTCACTGAACTCATTCCGGTACTTTCTGAAAATTATATGAGTGTCACTGATGAACAAAGCGAAACGGCACTTCATCGAAAACAACGAATAAAATGAACAAAATATCCAGAAGTGTAAGACTCTCGCGAACTTTTTGCCATGGATACCTGCTCCTGTTGTCGCTTGTCATTAGGTACAGGGATTCAGTGCAAACGTTCGCTATCGCTTTGCACTTCTGAACGCAGACCTGGCTTTATAGGACCTGCGCCAAGAATACATACTGTTTTTACTCGTTTTGCGACAGGAGCTTGTGTTGAATATTGATCTGGCGCCAACCTTTGCTGAAATAGCTGCCAGTGTGTCACTGAACAATGTTGACGGTAAATCTATTGTGCCGATACTCCATCCGCAACAAGACCAAATCCTACCACTAAGAGACACTTTCTTAATAGAGTATTTTGGCGAGTTCGGAGGGTTATATCATGACTGTGACCAGTACAAAGGACAGCCAGTATTTGTAAGTATTTCTTGATTATTGTCCAAAAACAGTACAGAAGATATTCAGGAAGAGACACAGTCACAGAACATAGCCTACCAATGATACCAAGAGGAAAAGCAAACAAACCAAAATAGGCCACAGATAAACTTAAAAAAGATTGCCTTTGGAAACAAAGAACGTACTACAAATTAGAAACCAATAAAGAGCACAACAACCAGCTCCCTCTCCTCAAACAATGTGATGGCAATGCTAGACAGGATCCACTTAACACAACAATAACACAGCGAACAGAACATCCCATGTCAAAAGCCCCGCAGCGAGCAGCAACATGGCCATACAAGGAACAAACAACACCAGAAACACCATCTTAGAACGACTATTTGTAAAAACTACCGGGGGATTAAATCGCTTTTACATGCAACAAATCTTTACTTAAGGTTGAAATGTTGTATAAATAATAATAATAATAATAATAACAATAAACCGCTAGGCTCGCATAGAGATAAATAAAGCATTAATATATATAAGCCCTAACAGAGTGTTTTCGCCGATTGGACCATTTGTCGTTTCTGTGTCTAGTACTGCAGAGTGCTGTTTCTCAACATTACAAGCTCACTTGCAGCCAGAAATTATTCTTCCAGTTGCATTTCATGAGAAGTGTCAGCATTCAGCATGTTTCTTCTGGATATGTAAAGTAGAAGGCTGTTAAAACCAGTCAGTAGTATCAGTCGCAATGTCAGAAAACGTACTTTCGGACATGTGCGCCCAGCAAAGATTCAGATCAGCCTGCGTATTCGCGCAGGCTGATCAGAATCTTCTCTGGGCGCACTTTGGATAACCAAGGATACAAAGTTTATTCATGTGGACAGTGGACAACAAAGATTGATCAGATTGTGCGGATGTGCTGGCTGATTTGAATCTTGTTTTGCCATTATTTGTTTCTCATCTCTCCTTCTTTTGGTGCCCCGGGAAAGCGTTGCTTCGTGATTATGGCATTTCCTAGGCAACTTCACTTATATTTTCGTTGGGAGCACATGTAAGGAGGTGCGTTTTCTCACGTTGTTGCTCTTATTATTTTAACCCTTGTCCTGCTGAATAAATTAAGATGCCATGCCAATTTCTGATTTTCAGCCAATCAGATTACTTGATCCAGATTGTTGATATAAATTCACATACTCAATGGCAAACAGTGCAGTTCCAGATCAGTTGACTTCTTCAGAAGCCAACTGATCTGGATCTGCACTGTTTGCAAAGGCAGGACATATCCGGGTTGAGCAGGACAAGGGCTAAGGACTGCAAAGGAAGCATGTGTGAACAGAAAAACCCTGATCCAAGGCTTTAACGATTTTGTTTCAGAATTGCCGATTCCATTGCGTATGTGAAGATGCCAGGAATAATACTTACGGGTGTGTTGTCCGAATGACCGATCAAGAATCCATAAAATATTGTGAAATGGATGATGATGAAGTGAGTACAGTGCCGATGCTCAAAAAACATCACTGTAAAACTTCAATGACTCGAACACCGATGGCTCGTTTACCGTGGTTGATACGAACTCGTTTTTTAATTTCTAGGAAATTCTTCCTACAGCTCAAGAAAACAAATATTTAGGCATATTGAAGGGACATTTTCTTATTTTATAATGAAAATGTCTGTTTGTTTGTACTCATTAGAATCGCCTGATCGGGGCTATTATAATGTGTACACTCAGCATACCATTCATTTATAGAAGATTGAAAGGTCACCCCTAAATTATCCCCATTTACCCCCTAACCTGGAGCTATGATTAACCTTCATTGGCTCAAATACCTGTGTCCACTTTCAAGAACAGCTTTCCATGGGCCTAAAGATGGTTGAGCTATTGAGGTTCGACTGTTTACCGTAAAACCAAACATTAATTTCCTTCGCAAAATATAAAACAAGATAGAAAATGACAGAGTCGGTTTATTACAGATAACGACAAATGCGATATCTCTTAATCTACACCTTCACACTCGCCTAGCAGTTTATGCAGTTTATGAGCATAATGACCCGAAAACAGACAATTTATTAAAAACGTGAAACGATAACAATCCTCCACTACTGTATGGCGGGCAGGTTACCTGTCAAACATTGACGAAATTTACCCATTTGCAATCACAGATCAGATCTCCACAATATGAATGCACATACTAAATTTGGTGAAAACCCACTGATATTTACTCAAGTTATCATCCGGTAACGAAAAAATACTGACGGACGACAGACGGACGGACACAGAGACGTCCAAAGTGAAACCATAATACCCCGCCACTATCGAGTGGCGGGGTATATTAATATCAGCATTATATCGAAATAAGCGGCAATGTTTTTTACAGCATTCATAGAAGCGCTTAACAGCTATTTCGATCATGAATATTCTGAAAATTTTGTCGGAACATTTACGTTCATCCATACAAGTAATTTGCATGTCACAAAAAACTTGCTCTGCCTTTTGACATATTCAGAAAGACGTTTTCGACCTGGCGCTTTATTCAGTACATACACATTTGCAATTTTTTGTCATGATTAAATGCAAACCATTTTGTTGTAGTGACTATATTAATCATCTTTTTGTTTTTTCAGGACTTTATTGAAGTATATGACAGGAAAACTGATCCAAATGAACTGAAGAATCTTGTTTCAACAATAGATGCTGGCAGTCTGTCTTACTTTAAGAGTACACTGAACCATCTGGCAGCGTGTGCGGGACCACAATGCCTTGATATTCCACAACCCAACGCAACATATTACTTTGACCCATTGAAAGGCTTAATAGTTGGTTAACTTACCCAGGCGTAATGTTTGAGCCGAAAACATAATCAAGCTATCATTCTACAATCTATATCGGACCGTTATGAGCGTTTCTTATGAGTACCCACAACATATGTTCTTTTGTGTAGAAATAAGAAAAATTATCCAAGAATTATAACCAAATAATTTTCCTTTAAAAGTCCTCTGATGACTATATTTTTATGCATATATGTAAACAGAAATGACTTGTAGGCTGTGATATTGTCCCATCTTCCCCTTCTTACAGGAATAGACAATTTACCATACTGCAGAAATCATAAGAACTCACGAAAACATGCCTATATAATTTTGACCCACTTAAACTGCGCTTTTATTTAGTAAAACTGGGTTTTACAGGGGTATACATTATTTTTCTTATTTTTGCTCGAAAACATAGATTGTGGGTACTCGTTAGATTTGCCTCGAGGCGGTTCTAACGAGTACCCACAATTTATGTTTTGAACAGAAATATGAAAGATATCCGAGTTTTTTATCTGAGAATTTTCAGTTTTTGTAGATGAAATTTTCCATATATTTGAATAGGCGTGTTTTCATAATGTTTAACCCTTCAACCCCTGAGTTTCTGAAATGGGCACTTCCGTCTCCGAATTTGGTAACATCCATTGTTGCAAACAGGGATTTTAGTAAAATAAAATCATCAATAACAGAATGGCAAACAGCGTAGATCCTGATGAGAAAACTTATTACGAATCATCTCATCATCATAAGGATCTGCTCTGTTTGCAAAGATATATATATATATATATATTTATATATATATATATATATATATATATAATAACAACTTCACATGTAACACATGGATTTTTTTAGCTTTTTTTGATATATCAGAGGGTTAAGGTTGGGGGCGAGAGTTGGAATCCCGAGTTAGGCCCAAGTGATTCATTACTGACCGTTCGAGTGCGGTACTTTCGTTGTGGTGATTTTTGTTAATTGTTATGTAGTGTTTCACTTTCTAATGGTTTTCTTTAAACAATTATGTGGATTGGTTATATGTTCGGTTATGTTTAGGTGGTGGGGTTCCCACCTTTTTTTGGAGGGAATTGCAAGCTCTGTTTGCCGTCTGTTCGTTCTGTGGCTGTTTTGTTGTGTTTGTCTGCATTTCCCTTTGGTGTTGACGGCTTGATGTGGACCTGATTATATCAGTTCCTGAGTTCTCTTATTTACTAAATAGACGTTTTGTCCAAATAAATTCACGTTCTGCTTTTTGTCCAAATAAATTCACATTCTAAGGTTTTAATCATTATAAATATGAAATATCTTGAAAACTATAAATCAAGTTACCCAGGAAAGGCCCTAATCATAAGGCACAACCTTTCAAAGGGACTGAGAAAAGAGCAACAAACACGGACAAAACAAAGACACATTTGTAAGAATCTACGTATGAACAAGAACTACAACACAGGAGCTATCTTGGAATGGTCAGCAGAAATAAAACCTGCTTGGGTAGGTGGTAGGTGGGGTAGCTTTACAGTCTAGCCATTTTAATGTATACTCCCAAGAGGATAAAGTGACAAAGTTTCTGTATGTATGCATGTAAATATTACTGAAAACTAAAACAACTTCTATTAAAACTTGAGATTTATTACTATGGAATGTACATTGTGTATTGCATAGACAAAAGACTAGTAATTTTACCTGTACAGAACAACTGAAGAATTAAGAATACAATTTAACAAATCAAAAATAAGCTGAATTACACAGGACCTTATATATATCAAATTAAAAACAGATACAAGCTTTGTTTTAATTCAGTTATTTCCAAATACTGTATAATCCAACTATTAACGTGGTGAAAGGAGGATATTACTGTATAACAGATTGCAAAATGTACTAAATTTTCTAGGTATTAAATTTTCCTAATTCCATATTTTTTTCTTGACAACAATATAATCAACTGAAAACATTCAGTAAACCACTAATAAATATAAATCTATTCCTTTCAAAGAACTACTTCTGCACGTTGTTTCACAAAGTTAATATGACTAAAATAACCCCTAAAACCATGTTACAAAATCCGAGACTTAAAAGATAGTATGTACATTCCTAACATTTGCTCATTTAAAACACCAATTAACTTTTTTTAAATAAATAGTTCATAAACAACTGATTATCTGTCTGACAAGACAGCACTAGGTAAAAAATCTTGAATTGTTTTTTGTCAAAAAAATGACCTTTGCTTTAAAAATCGAAATTCAATTTATTTTACCTTAGTCTTTTCTACCCACTTCCAAACATGATGCTATAAACCATCTTCAAACCGTAACGTCAATTAACATGATCATATTTTTACTTGTGAAAATTGACTTTTGATAGAAATGATGCTTAGAAAATTTTGATTTAGTATAGAACAAAGACCAGACATGATCTGATTTACCAGTCTGAGAAAAGGTTATTTAACAAATGGAATATAAGCGAAGATATCCAGGAAATGCCACAATCACGAAGCACATGCAGCCTTCCCTAAGCACCAAAGTAAGGAGAGTTCAGGAAAAAGTAAAGACCAAACAAATGCCAGATATGAAACCACTGACAACAAACAAAGAAAAACTGAAATAGGGGAACTTCCTTGGAACGGTCAGTAGGAAAATACTGGGGTGGAGCAGGGTGGTGGCGGTGGGGGCTTACATTATGAAAACATGCCTATTCAAATACACTGAAAATTTTACCACCAAAAAATGAAAATTTTCAGATAAAAAATATCTGATACTTTTTCATATTTCTCCTCAAAACATAATTTGTGGGTACTCGTTAGAACCGCCTCAACGAGGCGGTTCTAACGAGTACCCACAATCTATGTTTTTGAGCAGAAATAAGAAAAATAATGTATACCCCTGTAAACCCCGGTTATACTATATAAAAGTGGGGTTTAAGGGGGTCAAAATTATATAGGTGTGTTTTCGTGATGAACCAGTTTTATTCATGCGAAACCTCCCCCTTAATTTTGATGCAGCTCCAATTACAAATTTATGTCTGTCCACATAGTAGTCCTTTACCTAATCTGTAAGCTTTAACAGAAAACAGTTTGCAAAACATCACTTCAGTGCCATATGTAAAATCAGTATGACACAGACTGAAAACAAAACATTCAATCAACAATACGAACTGTAGATAATCCAATAAAAATCAAAAGGGTTGCCTTTGGAAACAAAGAACACACAAAATAACGAAAATAGGAGACTCTGTTTTATTAAGTCTCTTCATATGCAACACTGTAGTTTGAAAGGCTGCATACGCCCCCTAGCACCAAGAAAATTCAATTGATGACGTTTTGGCCCAATCACTGAAAACTGTAAGTGGCTTAGCAAACATAAAGTATGCACCCTTTAACTAAAACAGAATGGCAAACTGCATAGATCCTGATGAGCCATCTCATGTTTGCAAAATCATCTGTTTTGGTCTGCAGGGCTGAAAAGGTTAAGACACTGAATAATGGTTAAGTAACATGTAACGAGAAGGATATAGCAATGACAAAACAAGTAGAGGTGAGAAAAAAAATGAATGAAGTTACTAGGCTGGCACAAGTAATTGGATAATCGATTAATTGATCAATAAATTCCACAAAAATGATAATCGTTACAGATTTGCAAATAATCAATCAGTTGACTTCTGTGTCTGTTACTTAACCATATTTACCCTTAATTTTCAGACAATCAACTCCTTACCATATTTTATCTAAAATTTAAACAAGTACAATTTACATCCAATGTTGTGTCTAAAAATAGCTGGATGAGTGGCAAACAGTGTATACCCTGATGAGACGCCACATTTTGTGGCATCTCATCTGGGTCTACACTGTTTGCTCAGGCCTGTCTGAGCAAATACATACAGTAAAGTATAACATATGGTAAGAGTCATATTCAGACAGACAGGTTAAATTATGACCAAATTTTCAGCGATTTACTAATCAATTATCGATCACAATGGCAGGACTGATAATCGATTATCTTTTTAGCTCTGAAGTCACCCAGTGAAGGCCAGCATAATGAAGTACAGGCTTTCCAAGACAACGAGGAAGATGGGATGACAAACAAAAAATAACAAAAATATAATGACGTGGTTGCAATGACCGACATACAAAGAAAACAGAACTGGAACAGATAAAACACCTGGGAATAATTGCCTGAAACAACTGCATGTGTGCTTCGTTTTACTTGACAAATCTCATACTTAATTCTGATGTAGCTCAAAATTACAAGATATGCATTCGGTCTGGGTATGGTCCTCGACCTCATCAGTGAAACTTCATAGTTAAACATAAATAATCACAAAACTGCCATGTAACAAAGTAGAGGGCTCAATGGCAATCTGAAACCAGCACAAAAGAAAATCATAAGTAAAACACAATATTCCAACCACCGACATCAGTGATCAGGCACCAATCTTCTAATACTCATTCCTGAAAGAGTCATCATTCAGTCTGAGGTCAAGACTCGCCATCATTCAAATGAAAAAAGGAAGCAAACTTATTGACCATAACTGGGTTAAAAACAATGAATGCATGTTGTTGTATAACATTAACGTTGTAAACTACTTTTTTTAACAAGTCAGAATCTTTTTAATTGCTTTAAAAAATCAATATTTTCAACAATCCTTGTGAATTTATAGACAAATAAACGTTAAAAAGATTGCCTTAGTCGCCATAAAATTCGGGTTCCTACAGACTTTCTTGTAGAAGTATTTTCAAGCCAAATTAACAAGTAAAAATATCTGAGTATTATTTATTAATGCAAAATGCACAAATACAAGGAGATTCTGCAGTCAGGTTTTCTGTTTCAAAATAATATGAGTGGAAAAAATCTAATGGGTTTCTTCACACACACACACACACACACACACACACACACACACACACACACACACATACACACACGCACACACACACAAGGAACATTTCACTATAACAAACAAATATTTAAAAATAAAAATGATTTTAACATTATACAGTCAACTCTTTATACCGACACTCGATACAATGACAAAATTTGTTATAATGATAATTTGAGGTGAACGTCAAGAGGTGAACATTAATGACAAATCATGCAAGAACCTTGTATTTAATATTTCAAGAAACATATGCTTGGATATTTGTTAGAATCGCCTCACTGGGGTGCTTCTAGCAAATATCCAAAACATATGTTCTGTGAGCAAATAAGAATAGAACAAGGCCTTTCTTTCATATCATTCTGCTCATTAAGAATTTTTTACAACAGTAAATTCATTTTGATACCCCCCAGCATATGAAGTATGCTGTAGGGGTGTATAGTTTTTGTCGGTTCTCTTCATCTGTCCGTCCTTCCGTCCGTGATTCCGTCCATTAACACTTTCTAAAACCCAGTTTTACTTCCAAGTTTTTTGATTACTTGTATCTCTGCATTCACTGATAAAAAACTTTTCATATTTGGTATGGGGGTACCTGGGAGGGTTCTCTTCCATTCTACATCTACAAACCCCTGGGTCATGCCCCGCAGCAGGGCTACAGGTCAAAATCCAGCACACCCCAATAAAGTAGTATATTGCAGTTTGTTTATACAAACAACTTCTTAATAAAGGATGGGCATCAGAAACGTGTATCACATGAACATTCAGTTTAATAAGGTCAAGGTCATTGTGACCTTATTTTCATGCTCTAGCGATTTTGCCTCATATTTTGAAGACTATTTCATGAATTAATGGGATACTTGGGATATCGGTTCTGTATGACACCACAACATCTTAACAAATGTAGGTCACATTGATCTATATTTCATGGTCATGTGATTTTTGCCTTATATCTTGAATTTTATTTGAGCATCGTTATTTGGGATTATGAATCAGTATGATCAGACAATTGACCTAAAAGTAAATGTAGGTCACTGTGACCTGTATTTCATGGTCCAGTGATTTTATGTACATCTTGAAGACAACTTGATATATGACTATCCCAGTTTTGGATTATGTGACCCATATTTCATAGCCCTGTGATTTTGTCTTATATCTCCCACTATTTGATGCCTAAGTGTCATATTTACATATAATGACACAGTGTGACTAAACTTTGACCTCGAAATAAATTTAAATCAGCATGACCTATATTTCATGTTCTAGTGATTTTGCTTAATATCTTCTAGATTATTTAATGGATTAACATCATATTTGGTATAATGGCTCAATGTGACCATCAGATTGACCTATCAAGTATATGAAGGTCAATGGCCTATATTTCATGGTCCAGCGATTTAGCTTCATGTCTTGTAGACTATTTTACTCCAGAAAAGTTGTATTTGGGATTATAGATCAGTGTCACTCAGAGAACGACCTTGTAAATTATATGTGGGTCAGTGACCTATATTTCATGGGCCATTGATTTTGCCTTATATCATTGTCATTGACTTTAAAATATTTTATAATTAAGAAATGGCGCCGGCCAGGGGTATTCCTGACCCTCTGGGCACTTGCTCTAGTAATGCCAGCATTGCAAGATTGTAAGTCAAATAACATCATCACATAGCATGATTGCCCACTGGGTAGTTGTCTGAAACAAGAATTGCAATAAGCAAAGAAACTTTATCATGATTGTTTATCAGGGTCTATAACTCTTGGCAGAAGTGATACATATGGGCTGTTTCCATACTGTATCTGTGTTTCTTCATCAATTTCACCACATAAATTTTGTTTGAACTGGATAAAAATCAAGCAAGTTATGTATATATAATGGTTATCAGTTCACCAGGTACCATAACTTTGCATGGGTTTAATGAAAAATGCTCTTTTCATACTGAACCTGTACTTATTGAATTCTGCTTGTACCTGATGAAAGTCCACCAAGTTATACCATGGAAACCTATTTTCAGCTTTCTATAAATAATTCTGGAAATTTGCCCAGTAACAATCCCATGTAAGATTTTCCAAATATCAATGCACATGTAAAATTTCATCACAATTATGGAAATAAAACAGAAGTTATCACATGGGAATGTAATACAAATTGATGGATGTATGACAGACACACAGACGTCCAGCATGAAAATGTAATACCTCACCACTATGATGTGGCAGGATATAAACAGCATTACTTCAATAAAATCTCTCACAAAATAGAAAAAAAACGTTCTTTAAATATCTGTAAAATCTTCAGATGAAAAGGGTTTGCGGTCCTTTTGCAAAGACAGACAACTTTTGCAGAAAGGAAGTTGCCTCTCAAGTATCTGAAAAATTTCTTGCAGGGGAAGTAATAAGGTGCAAATTTCCTTTAAGAGAAACTGCCAGTAAGAAAGGAGGCATATATTTTCATGTTAGAGTTACTCCCCTTGATGCTGTTTTATATCTTCTTCCTTGCTTGAATACCTTTATCTAACATTGAAATATCTCTTAACCTTTCTCCAATAACATAGTTCAAGATTTCTGCTGAATCTTCTTCAAACACCACTTTCAAGCAAATATACAAAACCAACATTCATGTGTATCCTACTAAGGGGAATGAATACATTTCTAAGGGAAATAACTCTGACATGGAAATGCTTGCCTCCCTTCTTATCGGTTGGAGGAGGGTGGCAGATGGCAGAGGGCTACTATTTAAGGAAAGAATTTGCTCTTGGAGCAAATTCTTTCCTTAAATAGTAGCCCCCATTTTCAGGTATCAAACACAGGGGAGGCAAACTCTTGTCTGCAAGAGTTGTCTTCCTTTGCAAATGGCAGACAATGTTTCATGTGTATTTGTTCACTTTAGTCAGAATTCTAAGAGTTAAAAAGATTTTATTTTTTGCAACCACAGTAAAAGTGTTACCGTAATAACCATGAGGATTGGGACAGAAGGGCCTGGGCAAACAGTGTAGACTCAGATCAGATGCCACAGAATGTGGCATCTGATCTGAGTCTACACTGTCTACCACTCATCTAGCAGGAATTTAGACATATCATAAATAAATAGGAAATGGACTGGTTCAAAGTTTAGGATAAGTAAGGTAAGGAATTAAGAGGTCCCAATATTTAGGGTTAGTAGGGTATATCACATATTATGGACAGTCAGAATATGTCCTTTCAACATCACAGATCATGCATAAACACTCTACTTTTGCTGTCATTTTTGTGGTAAGCTGTTGCACGGGGGTCCAGCACAGTTTGCCAGAAAACGTAGCTTTTCTCCCAGATTTTCTATTATTTTTGGGTCAATACTTGGAAAAAGGTTCTTCAACTCAAATGGGTCAGCTTTGGTATCATAAATTTCTATAAAATTCTGAAATAGATGAATAGAAAAAGTTATTTCAAAGCTAATCTAGCTTGTAAGGGCACCAATAAAATTACACATTGTTCCAAACTAAATAACCAGCACATTCTGTGTAACAATAATAAAATCACTCTTCAAATGCAGAATTGGCTCAACAGGCTACCAATTAACAATCTTCTTTGTATTCAAGATATGGGAATTTATTTGAGTTTTACAACCAAGTCAACAATATTAAGGTCATGTCGAGCCTACTCACACTTTTCCTGGGCTGGCTTAGTCATCTAAGTGATTAACCAGTACGTATGCCAGTAACTGACAAATGCTATCTTGAATCAGCAGAAGGGAGAGAATGGCAATAGAAATTATTTCATGATCAATCTCCACAAAAATTATGTGGTCAAGCTGGGATTCGAACTTGCGACCCCTGGATCTGCAGTCTGGTGCCCTACTGACTGCACTATGGAGCCCAGCTCAAGATATTTTTTTTTTCATTTTTTTAATTATGATTTGTTTGTGTTGAGGTTTTATGGCCCATTCAACTCAATGGGGTCATGTCGAGTGCAGTCAGTTTACGCTAACCACTCTTTTACTGGGCAGGTTTAGTCCTCTAAGTGGTTAACCATTAGAAATGCATTTCATACCTATACAGAAAGAGATATGAAGTATCACATGGCATTCTAGATAATAGGGTAACCCAGATAAACATTTTTCTTATTTCTCTACGAAAACTTATGCTGTCTCTTTAGAAGTGTTTTGAAATTTTTTTTGTGGTCACATTATTTTCACAATTTTGTGCTTACAGCACAAAATTGTGAAAATAACGTGACCACAAAAAAATGTAAGCGTATGTTGTATATTCTTTTGAAAGAGTAAATTGATTCCATTCAGTTTTCTTGATTTAAACCTTCCATCAATATCAGCTGCCTTCAAGTGCTATCAAAGCAAAATGCTGTACAAGCAAATTTTTCAGCTGTGCAAGTAAAAGATTCTACTTGCCCAGTGGGCAAGAGGCATTTTCTTTATCAGCCCAAGCACAGAGCCTTGTACTCTCACAAATGATTTAATGTTGACTGCTCCAAAGTAGTATTTCTGTTGCAATTCTTTTTCATTTGTTCTGACATTCTCTTTAGCTGAGCGTTACGAATACATGTATTTTCTCTTTCAGAATTTTTATTTAATATCAATTTTAGGACAAAAGAGCAAGTTGTATTAAGACAAAACCAAGTCTCAAACATACTGTAATAATCCTATGTATTGGATCAGACATGCCTGAGCAAACAGTATAGACCCAGATCAGATGCCACAAAATAAGTCTACAATGTTTGCTACTCATCCAGTAGTTTTTAGGTATGTCAACACGTACTGAAATGGACTTGTTTGAAGTTTTAGGACAAGTATGGTGACAAGTGAAAGTGTCCCAATATTAAGGGAGATTTCAGTATGTCCACTGCATATGCCAACAACAGAATGGCATGTGAAGTATAGTTTTACAAGTGACAACTAACTGACAAGGTCCAAACATAACTTCAGATAAGGTGCCTTTTTTTTTCAAGCAAAAAGCACTGGGCCCGGTTGTTCAAAGCATCGTTAGCTTAACAAGCTCATTAAGGGTCATTTTGTTAACTGTTTTAGTGGATTGAATATACAATATTCTGATATTTTTTGCTGAAAAAATGTGAGTAGCTCTTGCACTGCAAAAGCTACTCACATTTTTTCAGCAAAAAATTTCAGCATATTTGCATATCACACAATGTAAATTTTCACGAATCGTTAACTAACGATGTTGTTAGCTTTGAAAAACTAGGCCCTGATGTTTTTGTTGTATCTCAAAATAACATGTTGTGGTACTCAGTAGAGGCCCATCCCTCAGGCGCTTCTAATGCATACACACAACCTATGTTTTCTAATGAGAAATAAGAAAAATGTTATGGGGATACCCTCTCTTATCTAGCCCTATGGTCCAACTACTAGATTGGCAAACTCTGTACGCTTGACCAGACTGTGACTGCATATGAACTGGTCTGGGCATGTATGGCTTGCATATGCCCCAAACAGCCTTTTTTGTTTTCTTTCCTGGCCCCTTGCAGTTGGTTGGTTCAGAGTTTAAAGGCCCAGTCAACACTATTAAAGTCATGTTGAGCTGGTCAGTTTACCTAACCATAATTTTCCTAGACAGGCCTTGTCTACTATGCAATTAATCAGTATTTGTATATATTCTTTTGCCAGAAACTGACAACTGCTCTTCTTGAATCAGCGGAAAGGAGAGAATGACCATAAAAATTATTGTTTCCTGAACAATCTCCAAAAAAGAATGTTGCCAGACCCAATGGTGATCGAAACCCCCATCTCCCAATCACCAGTTGGAAGTGCAGCCGTCAAAGCTACCAAGGCCGTCTTTAATGGTCCATTTTATGTATTATTATTACAAAAAAGCTATGTTTGACTGGTGTGTACTAAAATCTCACCTCTGTATCTTGTAAGGCACAATATTTGAGAGTCTCTGTATCGTGTACTTGAATAACACAACCAAATGTATTGTTTTTAGAATCCTCACACACACAATGTTTATCACAGTTCTGTTAATTAAATAATAAAAGAAATTATTATATACCTAGCAGTGAAGTAAAGAGATTTGTCAGTTTCATAATAATTTCTTGTATTTCAGAATGACATAATATCAGTAACTAGTGAATTATTTCATACTGTTGTAACTTTTTTTAGACTGCTGCCAACATTGTTGCCACAGAATATTATGTAGCCATTAAATTATGAAACTGGCACTGATGTTGCTAAAATAAAAAGAATGGTGCCATTTCTGAACAGTTTAGTGCTCTTTTGCTCAAGCTGAAAATTTTTGAGACCTTTTTCGAGAATAAGCACTGTCACACTGGCAAAAAGATACACAATAATTAGAATAATGAACAGCATGAGAAGGAAGAAAAGGATTTACTTTTTTTTTTTTTAAATTTTACGTAACTACATTCAGAAAACTACAGAGAACGGACTTGTTGAGAAGGAGCATTTGGTGATAATTCTGGGATATTTTTTTTTTCTTATTTTTTTTTCATAAAACATATGTTGTGGGTAATTAGAAGCACATCACTGAGGCACTTCTAAAGAGTACCCACAATATATATTTTTAAGGAGCCTTGAGAAAATCATCCCATAATTATCATTAAAAATACTCCTCCTTATCAAGTTCTTTGTACATAGCTTTTACTGTACATATACAGTAGAACTTCAATGGCTCTTACAACTCTGGGACCATGGAAATATGTTCTAGACACCCATAGTTTGAGCCACTGAGGGTTAATCACAGCGCCAGTGCAGGAGGCAAATTGGGATAATTTACTTTTTAAAATTCTTTAAAAATGGTATATTATGAGTGTGCTTATTAGAATTGTCTCAATGAGGCAATTCTAATGAGTACACACAACAAACATTTTCATTATAAAATAAGAAAAAATCCCTAAAATATGCCTAAAAACTTTTTCCTTGAGCTATCAAAAGAATTTCCTGGGGACTCTAATATGAGTTCGAATCAGCCATGGTAAATGAGCAATTGATGTTTGAGTCATTGAAGTGTTGCTCTACTTTAAATGAGTGCTTGTATGAACAAAGGGTTCTTTTGCTGTACCATATTGATGAAGGCATTTTCCCAGTTTTATGATTCATAAGTAAGTAATCAACATTGCTCAACCGATATAAAAAAAATCTGCTGTGAAAGAGTCAGGTACCGTATACATCCTAATTGCCACACTGTGTGCTTAGGTTTTTCAAAACCTACTGGAAAAATGCAGTAAAATATTTTCCTAAAAAGGGCACACTTTTAAGGAATACTAGAAGAGGACTTCTTGAGGGGCGTATATAATGATTCTTCTGTGATCTGTGTTCTTATTTTCTTTATTAAAGCATATATTGTGGGCACTCATTTGAATTACCTTGAGAAGTTTTTTAAAGCATACATTGTGGGTTCTCATATGAATTGCCTCAACTTGTCAAGGCAATTCAGATGAGTACCCACAACATATGCTGTTAGAAAGAAGTAGATAATAATGCACGGACTGCAATCTGAAGCCTACGAAATTGCTTGACTGTGCGCTAATAGGGGTATGTGCTGTAATTAGATCGAATATGGTAATTCCAAATTAAATGAGTTCCAATTGAACATAATTTTAACCAAATTATTCATGATCCTGACTGACAGATTTCCCATCAAGCAAACAACAACATATAACACAACAAATGAAAAGGACCCTTATGTCATATACAAACAATAAAAGTCCTCATCAGCCTGCACACAATAACTGGATCAGGGCCTAATCTGTTTGTCAATGTATTCAGTAAGAACCAATGATTTTGAAAGCAGGTTACAAAGACCATGACTACTCTGCATGAATGTGCATGCTCACCTCAGTCTTCATTGTCTGCAGATGATAATGACCTTTTTTCACATTGTATCCCATGCATTGGATTCTATTATTCAATGGGAGCTTTATTCAAAGTTCATGTTTTTTTTTTTGTTTTTTTTTTTTAAATAAGGAATCTGTCAAGTAACGAATTACTTTGGATCCCATAAGATGATTGTAATGCATAGCAAAAACCTCGACATCTATGTACTCATTAAAGTAGCTTATTAATTTATCTGTTTTAATTCTTAACACTTTGGTTAATATTTTCATCAGTCGACATTTTGGAATATTTTTCTTATTTTTTCCAGAAAACAGGTTTTGAAATTTCATGCAAACTGCCTCCATTGGAGACAATTTGCATGAAATATCAAAATTTGTTTTCTTGGAAAAATAAGAAAAATATAATTAATTTGTCATCTGCTGAAATTGCCATGAGAGTGTAAAGGTTAATCAAATAATCACAATGACTGCTCTCAAGTGCGCAATAAAAAGAAACCTTTGAATTTGTATTTTCATACGGTTTAAGGAGACTTGATATATTTGGTTGCCTTTTCCCCATTTTTAGAAAGGAGACAACTTTTGAACTTCCATTTGCTTTCTTGCAAACCAATCCCCTTCTAAAAAAGGGATTTACCCTTAAAGGAAAGAATTTGCCTTCAAAGGGAGCAAATTCTTTCTGTTGTCCTGGGTATGACGTAAAACTGCATCCAGCTGTGACACTCAACATGAGTGTGGGAATGTGAGGCTGCCCTCTATCACAGTTTCCTCCCCACCTTCAGGGTTATGAGGCTGCCACAACCGGGTGGCAGAGCTAGGCAGCAATCATCTACAGACCGATGGCTTGGTATTCTAGCTATTGTAGTTTGGCGGCCGATCCTTTCTTTATAAGGACAATGGCAAAGCACACTATCCAAGTGCGGGAACAGCGTGCATGCTCAGATGCCGTAAAAGATCTTGAGTTGAGATGTCAGGTAGGACAGGCGATCCCGTAAAAACAGTTGTTCCAGAATCTTTCATGGCAAGCACAAGAATAGATTCATATCTTGTGTCCTGGATATGACGTAAAACTGCATCCAGAATCAGACTTAGGCAGTGCCAACAGACATCAAAGTTCTGTTGGTAACGTCTCCGGCTTGGCCTCCTGTCAGGTGTGGGAGGCAGGGTTGGGCCATCGTGGTGAATCAAGCAAGCACCTGAGGAAATTCAGGGTGGGAACACTCAATGTGAACACTCTGAGAGGAAGAGTTTGCGAGGTAGTGGAAACACTATCCCGCAGGAAAGTGGATGTCTGCTGCATTCAGGAGACCAGATACTGTGGTGGCAACTGCCTCGCAATCAAGGGCAAGGACACCAGGTCCAAGCTCTACTGGTCAGGAAATGACAAAGGCACTGCTGGTGTAGGAGTGTTTGTGGCAGAAGAATGGATAAAGAAAGGTTTTGAGGTTCAAAGAGTCTCGGACAGAATCATTGTAGTGAAACTCATAGTCAGCCAGCATGTGGTTACCTTTCTGTCTGTGTATGCCCCACAGAATGGTCTAAGTGATGGGGTTAAGGACCTGTTTTTTGATCAGCTGCGTGCTGTGACTGCCAGGATCCCAGCATCAGTATTTCTGATCCCATGTGGAGATTGGAACGGCCACATAGGCCATGCAGGCACTGGATACAGGGAAGTGCTTGGTGGGATGGGGTATGGCAGGCCAGAACCAGATGGTGAGGGTGAGAGAAGCCTAGAGTATGCCCTAGCATTTGACCTGCTTCTTGGGAACACATGTCATCTCATCACGTACAAGTCGGGAAACATAGCCATGCAGATAGACTTCATTCTTTTCCGTAGGACCATGCACAAACTTGTCACAGATGTAAAAGTGATCCCTGGTGAGGAAGTAGCTCTGCAACATCAGCTTCTTGTATGCGACATGAGGATTGATGTGTCACCAAAATCCAAGCGCAAGTTCACCCCTTGCCTCAAAGTTTGGAAGCTTAAAGACCTTCAGACAAGCAATCATTTCCAGGAAGTCTTCAACTTGCATGTGAGCACATTTGCAGATGTAGATAGTGGGGCCACTGAGGATATCTGGAACAACATCAAGACTGGACTGCTCAAGACAACTGAGGAGGTGTGTGGCACAACTCCACCACACCATTGGCATCGTGAAACCTGGTGGTGGAAAGAACACATGGAAAAAGCCATTGCTGCCAAGCGGAAAGCTTTCAAGGCCTGGAAGGCTGGTAAAGGCACTAGGGCATCATATGATGCAGCCAAACGAAATGCCAGACATGTAGTGCACCATGCTCGTCAAGAAGCTGACAAGAAGGTCTACGAGAATATTGACCCCAAGTCTTCAGAAGTCTACCACCTTGCTAACCACTTTAGAAGAGAGAACACTAATGTTGTTGGCGACAAACCTATGAAGAACAATGCAGGAGAGATGTCAATGAGTGAAGACTCAAAGCAGAAGGCCTGGCTAGAGCACTACCAAAGGCTTCTCAACGTTGTTTGACTGGGACCCAGACCATCTGTCTTATAAACCACCAGTGGAAGGCCAGCCCATCCCAATCACCACTGATATGATTATGAAGACTATCTCACAGATGGAGACTGGCAAAGCACTGGACCCATCAGGCATAGTGGTGGAGATGATACGAGCAGCCGGTGACATGGGTGCTTCAATGATCCGTGACATCGCAGCTACAATCATTCATGATGGCAAGGTACCCTCTGACTGGGAGCAGAGTTTAATTGTCTGCCTCTACAAGGGAAAGGGGGACGCATTGGAAAGGGGCAACTACCGCGGTCTCAAGCTGACAGAGCAGGTTATGAAAATCCTGGAGAGGATTGTGGACAGCCTCGTCAGACAGTTGGTGTCAATCGATGATTCCCAGTTTGGCTTCATCCCAGGCAGAGGCACTACAGATGCAATCTTTGTTTTCAGGCAGCTGCAAGAGAAGTATCTAGCTGCCAACAAGAGATTCTAGATGGCTTTCATAGATCTGGAGAAGGCATTTGATCGAGTAACTCAGAAGGTCATCTGGTGGGTGCTGAGAAAACCTGGTGTGGAGGAGTGGATTGTGCAACTGGTGCAGGGGATGTATGCAAATGTGCAGAGCTGTGTCCGTGTTGGTGTGGGAGGACCTCTACGCTGATGACCTTGTTATCATCGCTGAATCGCTGGAGGAATGTGTCAGGAGGCTCTTGACTTGGAAAGAAGCAATGGAGATGAAAGGACTGAGAGTAAATGCAGGAAAGACAAAGATCATGATCTGCGGTATGGGACTGGACCTCCTGCAGAGTTCAGACGAGTTTCCATGCGCCGTCTGTCGCACTGGAGTGGGCAGCAACAGCATCTTCTGCAATGGCTGCAATCACTGGGTGCACAAGAAATGCAGTGGGCTCAAGCGCTTGACAAAAGACCCTGACTACAGATGTATATAGTGCCAGGGAACTGCACGCCCCTTGGATGGCAGACTACAGAAGGAAGTCCAGGTTGGACCTGACAAGCTTGAGGTGGTTTTGTTTGTTTGTGTTGAGGTTTTACAGCCCAGTCAACCCAATGGGGTCATGTCAAGCGCGATCAGTTTACCTAACCACACGTTTACTGGGCAGGCTTAGTACTCTAAGAGGTTAACCAGTATTGTGCACATTCTTTCGCCAGAAACTGACAACTGCCCTTCTTGAATCAGCGGAAGGGAGAGAATGACCGTAGAAAATATTTCGTGATCAATCTCCACGAAAGAATGTTGCAGACCTCGGTGGGGGTTGAACCCGCGACCTCCTGGTTTCCAGTCCGACGGCGCATCCAACTGAGCCACCGTGGTAGCTTCCTTTCTGCCCATCTGCCTAGGAGACATGCTCTCAGCAGCAGGTGGCTGTGAACTTTCAACCACAACACGTATGAAAACAGCCTGGAAGAACTTCAAGGATCTGCTACCAGTTCTCTCTTCACGCCACCTATCTTTCAAAACACGTGGCCGTGTGTACAGTTCTTGTGTGTGGAGCGCAATGCTCCATGCCAGAGAGACTTGGCGATTGACAAAGCCAAACCTCCAGCGTCTGCAGCAAAATGACAGGGCAATGATCAGACAAATCTGCAATGTCAGGCTGCAAGACATTGTCACCACGAGGTCCAATGAGCTACTTGTGTGGCTTGGCACTGAGGATCTGGACCTCATTCTGAAGGAAAGACTCCGATGGTATGGACATGTGGAACTCTCCAATGGTGCAGTCAAGACAGCCTTTGACATACAGGTTGATGGAAAGCGTGGGCCTGGGAGGCCCAAGATGACATGGAAGCAGCTGACAGAGAGGAATTGCAGAGAGTGGAAGCTCTCAGCTATCAACCCTCATGATAGACATACCTGGAGATCTGGTGTGAGATCTGCCATGCATGCAGCAAGCCAGCTATCTGGAAAGGGGCCCACTGATGTGGATGTTGCCCCTGTACCTGCATGTTAATCAAAAATCCGATTATGATGATATGATTAGAGTAAACCTTGTTCCAGAAGGGAGGCAAAAACAAGTTGACAGTTACATCCCCTGACACAAATTTTGACATAAAAGGCAAATATACTCACATTCATATTCTGATCCTTGTACTGTGGACATCCAGGGGGCATAACTGAATATTCACCTTGGTGTTCAACCAGAAATGCCTGTCTCAATGGCTGAGTTTGATTACTATTTGGGTGCAATACTGGCATCAGGGTAATGCCATCAATATTCGTAAGATTCACGTGACCAGCTATGTCAGCAAATGTTGGTGCAAAATCTATGTTCAGGGCAACCTCCTGCAAGAAAGAAAACAGAACACTAAATGAAATCAGAAGTCAAAAAATCAAACATTATTTTTGCATAATAATGTATGATGTGAGTACTCATTAGAATTACATTAAGGAGGAAAGTTTATTAACTCAAAATACATGTTACTGCGCTAAAGCTGAATGAATTCTAGTGAACACCCTCAACATGATTTTGTGCAACAAGAACAGAATTAACTAAAATTGTCAATCCAATTATCAGCACTTCTAGCTCTGTGGAAAAGAAAAGGCATGTCTGACACAGTTCCAGAAATGGTACTTTTTTAACTCTTTCGGTGCCAAATTTCAGACGACAATTGTCTTTTTTTTTTGTCTTTTTTTTTTGAACAAACTATCGCTTGGAAAGAAGAATACATGTAAAGATGAATGACTGAATGTCAAACAGCATAGATCCTGATGAGATAGCTCATTATGAGCCATCAGGATCTACACTGTTTGCAAAAGCCTATTATTATCGTCTGTGGCAGTGAAAGAGTTAACCTAAAACTGATATTTTTTCTTATATCTCCATGAAAAGTTATGGTTTGGACATTGATTAGAAGTACATGAGAGAGGTGCTTCTAATGAGTATCCATAATATGATTTCAAGGAGACATGGCAAAAGTAAAGAAAAAGCATTATTCATTCAAAAGCAAAGTAAAAAGGAGTCTTCTGTCAAATTACAGAGGCATTCATGGTTATTAAATAATAAAACAACAAAGGTATGTCATGCTTAATTTGAAAGAGCATTGCAATAAATAAACTTTCTCAGTTTTGTAAGCATGTGTATTCTATCTTATTTGTCCACTCATATTTCAAGTTGTCTTTTCGTTGTCCACCCAAGGCTAGGAACTCAGTCATGATAGTCTGAGAGCTTCCGTAACAAGTCAAAGAAAAAAAAGGTCTACAGAATGATATTAAGTTCAACATCTTTAATTATACCCCTATGAATTCAAGCTAAAACAAGAGGTCAATAAGCAATACTTATTAGATACACCCCACAAGGTAATGACTGCCTTAACCAAAAACATAATGGACAGACGGACATACGGACAGACAATGTGTTAACAGTGAATATCTGGCTACAAATATAGTTTGTGGGGTGGGGGTATAATTATCCATAAGAGTAAAAAGCAGGAAATCCAGGACCCATCTGTGTGTCAGCTGACAAGGCACAACTGTACATCTAATACCAGTGGTATATGAATAATGGCTTGCCGCTATTGTTGATGGCCCAAAATATCAGTTATGTCTGTTCATTTACAAAATTTAATTGTCATATACATACATGTATATAAATATTACCTTAGATATCTGACCTGGTTTTATTCCTGGACCTCTCACCATTAAAGGAACTCGAATGTCAAAGTCATACAACTGTCTCTTGTCATACGGCAAACCAAACTGGCCTAAAACAAGAATTATCAATAAACAGTGCTTATAAGATACCTCCTGCAAGGTAATGACTGCCTTGTGGGTACTGAATAGCAATGTATTAAAATGCATATTTGCTTCAGGTTAGATATGATTTTTTGGAAAATCAATACAGACTGACATATGGAGAGACATAAATGGCAAAGTTGAAGTGGCAGTCATTTGTCAAAAAGATTTTTTTCCAGTAGCAAACTTCTTCATGTACATGTTCAATATACCTTTAATAAATCTACAAAGCATCAATAAATTCTTAGAGTCAAGCTGATTTCACCAATGATAAGTTAACCGAGTCTTGACTTCTCCCTCATCCTATAAAACTTCTCCCTGTTTTGTCTGGAGGCAGAAGTCACTTCTCCCTAAATTTCTGAGCCAGCTTGACCCCTGACCATGCACGCACCATCTCAGATGTACGATCTCAGAGCATACAAAACCCAGAAACAAGAATTACCAAAAAATGGCAAAGTAAAAGAAATTGTCATTTTGACGAAAATAATTTTTCAGCATCATACTTCTTCCTGCACATGTTCAATATATCTGTAATGAGTCTGCAAAGTATCAGACTGCTTCAACAAATACTTTGAGACGAGATGATTTCACTGTACAGTCATGCCAAAGCAACTTTTCAAGAAGAACAAAACAAATACTTTGTGATGAGTAGATTTCACCATGCATGCACTATACCGTCATGCCAAAACAACTTTTCACGAAGCACAAAGAGAATTAAAGAAATGAACCCTAGGCCCTTATTTTTCTCTACAGCAACATGTCATCAGTATTAACATTTATGCAAAATATGAAAAGTGTCCTTTAATTATTTAGCAAGATAAGGAGCAAAAACAAAAGCTCTTTTCAAGAATAACCAAGGGAAATAATTCTAAAGAAATTAACATATAGGCCCTTATTTTTCTCTAACAGCAACATCTCATCAATACCAACAATATGCAAAATAAGCAAAAATTGTAAATCCTTAAATTATTTAGCAAGATAAGAATCAGAAATCAAAACACCTTTACAAGAACAAGAAAGGGAAATCACTGTAAAGGAATCAACCCCTATGCCCTTTTTTTTCTCTGACAGCAACATCTCATCAACATTAATATTCATGCAAAATATGAAAAAATTCCTTAAATTATTTAGCGGGATAAGAAGCAGAAACTAAAACACCTTATCAAGAATTACAAAGGGAAATACCTCTAAAGTAATTAAGCCCTAGGCCCTTATTTTTGTCTAACAGCAAAACCCCATCAATATGAACATTTATGCAAAATATTAAAAGATTCCTGAAATTATTTAGCAAGATAAGAAGCTGAAACCAAAAACACCTTTTCAAGAATTACAATGGGAGATCACTGTAAAGGAATTAATCCCTATGCCCTTATTTTTGTCTAGAAGCAATACCTCATCAATATCAACCTTTATGCAAAATATGAAAAGATTCCTGAACTTTTGTGCATTCTTTGTTTCCAAAGGCAATCCTTTTTGACTTTTATTTTAGATAAAAGGCAGAAACTAAAACGCCTTTTTAAGAATTACAAAGGGAAATAACTTAAAAGAAATTAATCCCTTGACCCTTATTTTTGTGTAACAGCAAATTCTTATCGATATTTATGCAAAATACAAATGAAATCCTTAAATTATTTAGCAAAATAAGAAGCAGAAACAAAAACGTAATGGACAGACGGACATATGGATGGACGACATGAAAACAGTGTACTCCACCACAAACACAGTTTGCAGTGGGTGTCATAAATGATAAAGTTGCGTCATGAGAAAAAAGTCCTTATTACAGATGCGGACAATGATGGCCACTGCACACTGCACAGTCTGATCAGAGCCTTTCTTGTCAATCTGCAGAGTCAGTGGATACTGTTGTATATGTGACACGGAAACTTATCTCATGTGTCAGCTTATATAAATCCCTTAAGAGAACTGGATACACTTAGTAATTTTTCCATCATATTTTACAAGGGAGACTATATTTGTGGCTTCCTGTTTGCTTTCTTTCACACCAAGCCCCTTCTGAAAAGGAGTCTACTCTATAAGAAAAGACTTTGCTCCCTTTGAGAGAAAATTCTTTCCCTACAGAGTAGACCATTTTTCAGAAGGGATCTAAAACATTTTAAAAGAGTTACCTCCTTAGAGAAGAAATCAACCATATTGGTCTAGGATAGCAAAATTTACAGAGGCATCAATGGATGGATGAGATAACATGATCCTAGCTTTTTTCCAAACAATGCAAGGACAAATATAGAAGCTTAACTTTAACCCTTGTCCTGCTGAATAAATTATGATGCCATGCCCACTTCTAATTTTCAGCCAATCAGATTTCTTAATCCGGATGTTTGCTATAAATTCACATACCTAATGGCAAACAGTGCAGATCCAGATCAGTTGGCTTCTTCAGAAGCTAACTGATCTGGATGTACACTGTTTGCAAAGGCAGGATGTTCAGCAGGACAAGGGTTAATAATATCAAGGATAAGAACAGTAGTTTTACCTAAATGATATCCATTATCAGAAGAAAAGAAAATATAGGTATTGTCTAGTTCTCCTCTTCTCTGTAGAGTGTCAATTACATCCTCTACCATATCATCAACAGACAGTAGAGTTCGCCATCTGTAACAAACAAAAGCTACTTAACTCATTTTAGTCTGGAGACCCCAAAGGGTAATTGGCAATAGTTCAGACCCAGATGAGATGCTGCAGAATGCGCCATCTCATCAGATCTCCACTGTTTGCAAATAGTTTAGCTCATTTGCCTCTAGGAATATCTAAATGACATAGCCTGATATACCTAAAACTGAAATTTGCCTCTTCTAATATATAGTGTGGGGGAGTTTATTCAGTCCAAAATAGGTCAATGATTTACAATGGCCATAACTCCAGATAAGAAGTGTACCCACATACATTTAAATATTTTTCTAACTTCTCCACAAAAGTGTACATTGTGAACATTTATCAACAGTGCCTCAGTAAGGTATTTCTAATGAGAATCCTTTACATGTTTTCATGGAGAAATTAGAAAATATCACCTTTTTTTTTCATTGTAAAAAAGTGGCTTACCTGGAGCTATGAATGACACTGATACCCAAAACTGCAAAACGCTTAGCACTCTGGGTAAATTTTTCAGCAGACGACATTTTGAAATAATGTTCTTACTTTTCCCAGAAAACAGGTTTTGAAATGTTAAATTCTGTTTTCTGGGAAAAATAAGAAAAGTATCTCCAATTTGTCATCTGCTGAATCAGCCCAGAGAGTGGTAAAGGTCAAAGCATCTTTGCAAAGGATCTCTGATTTTCAAACACATATGAACACCTCAACGAAGACAGTTTGCATGTAATGCCTGAGCCTATTTTCTAGGAATAATAAAAAAAAATATATTCAGTTTGTTTTCTGCTGTATAAACACAGACAGTGATGATGATGATTCAGTGTTTCACATCCCTTTCAACGTTATTTGCGTCATGTCAAGACGCTGAAAGGATGATAATGAAAGGCTCTGTGCTGTGAAGCAGGAGTGCTAAACACTCAACTATCTAGACACTTCTAGACCACAGAGTGGCAATGGTAAAAGCATAAAGCAAATATGTAGAGATGATGTTCTAAAATTGATTTTGTAAGTTTTCAGAGAAATCAGATGACATTTCATATGAATCGTGCTAGGCAAAAAATTTAAAAAATATATATCAAAATGTCATCTGCTTAGACGTGATCAGCATCTTAAGGGCCAATACACAACCTCTTTCTGAAGATGTCATCTGAGAGCTCCACAGTATCATCTGGCATTGGTACTATTGGTTGTCGTAGTAACCAGTGTTTGTTCTGTAAACATACATAGGAAAACATAAGTTCATTTGACAGGGATAGTCAGAAGATAATTTGTGCTCAAATTTGCCTCAAGGCAAGTTCAATGAGTACCCACAGGATATGTTTTGGTGCAAAAATAACAAGAAAAACATCCTAAATTATTGTCATATTTAGACAAAAGGAAACTTACTATCACCCTCTGATAAATTTGACTTATGCACAACAATGAAGCACACTCCCAGCAGGCACATGACATCTATACAACATCGCCTCAACGAATAATCATGACTTTGCATCGACGTTGTATAAACATCATGTGCCCGCTGGGTATGGTTCATTTTTTGCCCTTTAGATTTTTCCTTTTATGCTTTTTTACATCAGCTAAAGCTCAATATTTTTGCTGACCTTTCAGCAACAACATCAAATTATTGCAGTGTTTTTTTTTTTTTGTTTTTTTTGTTTTTTTTTGTTTTTTTTGTTTTTTTTGCTGGCATCACTGAAGATGACCTTAAATGGCTACAAGCTACACAGGATTCATCAAGCACACTAAGGGCCATGAAAAGGGGTGCTGCTGCCTTTCGGAAGTTTTTAGGTGACAATTCTGAGTTTGAACTTATTTTGTTGTTAATATTTCAGGGTGGTAGTACATTTTAAAATTTCAGTGTCATAAAATAAATACTACATTCCTGAGATGGTGATAGTAGGAATGTTCATCCTTCAAACATGATTATCAAAGCCTTGGTTGATAATCCTTTCTTCAGGGATGAACATTCGTACCTTCACCATCTCTGAAATATAGTATTTATCTACAATAACTTTATTACATTTAATCAAACAAGACAGATGGCAATCAGGGCCCAGTTGTTCAAAGCTAACGATGTCGTTAGTTAACGATTCGTTAAAATTTAAATCGAGTGATACACAAATATGCTGAAATTTTTTGCTGAAAAAATGTGAGTAGCTTTTGCATTGCAAAAGCTACTCACATTTTTTCAGCAAAAAATATCAGAATATTGTATATTGAATCTGCTAAAACAGTTAACGAAATGACCCTTAACGAGCTCGTTAAGCTAATGACGCTTTGAACAACCAGGCCCTGCTGAAAACTAAATGTTACTTGTCCAGAATAAGCTTTAAGTGTCTAAATACATCATGGTCAAAGGCTGCAGGGATTACAGAATTGGAATGCTGTAATTTTATAATTAATTCATATTTTCAACAAAGTATTACTAAATGGGTGGAAGTATTTGAAGTCTTTTTGTCAGTTATAATTTAGACTTTGTAATTGAATGCTTACATAACATGTTTTTTTGTGTGTTTTTTTGGTATGACCTAGATGTACTGAAAATCACTGGCTACTATTGAATCACTGGCTAGGCTACCATAGAATATGTTGAGAAACATAGAATGCCTAGTCAGACTGAGTGGAGGTGCAGGCTGATCTGAGCTTTAGCTGTTCACATATGACATAATGACACTTTCCTCTTTTTTCACCTCATGGTCATGATTATTTTTTTTTTTTTTTTTCTCAAAATCAAAAGATTAAAAGTATAGTGCAACTCCCTACAACAGCTACCCTTTGGAAGATACAAAACTAGTCTGTAGAGAAGTGACTATTATAGTGATGTTAACCATTAAACTGCCAATCACAACAATTGTCGTCTGCTTTGCCATCTGCTTGTGATTTTAAAAGTCATTTTTGCAAACAGTGTGGACCCAGATCAGACTGCTTCTCTAGGAGCAGTCTGATCAGGGTCTACACTGTTTGCCTGTATGCAAAAATAGGTTTGAAAAGTTTGCATGAATATTCAGCAGACGACAAAAACAGACAACATTTTCAGATGTAGGTTTTCTTGGCGTTTTAAATATGAAGTAAAACAGCACATTTGGGAAATCAGAAAAGAGGCTATTATGAGTAGGTTGCTGTTATTGAAATGTGACCATTCACTAGGTTCCACTTACTGTAAATATTAAACTCAAAAGATTAAAAGTACTGTTATTGTCAAAATTAAAAGATTAACCCATCGTAGTCTGGAGACCTCTAAAAGGGTAATTGGCAAACAGTGCAGACCCAGATCAGACGTTGCAGAATGCGGCATCTGATCAGGGTCTCTTCTGTTTGTAAATAGTTTAGTCATTTTTCTTTTATGAATATCTAAATCGCATAGCTGGACATACCTAAAATTGAAAGTGGACTCTTTCAGTATATAGTATGGGAGAGTCTATTCAGTCTACAATGGGTTAAATGTACTGATGTGGTGAAAATTAAAAGAACCTGAGCTTTGACATTATAACTGCCATTTCTTGGTGCTTGTTTATCAGCGAAACTGCTATTATACTGTGGAGCTGATGTAAATGGTCCATGGCAGGCTGGTGTTGACATCATCATGAAAAATGGTTTCTCCTTGGACTTTGTGTCCAAAAACTGTCTAGCCCTTTTATGCTAAAATAAAAAATACATTTACCCGGGTCCTGCTGAACCTGGATATGCCCTGCCTTTGCAAACAGTGTAGATCCAGATCAGCTGGCGTCTGAAGAAACCAGCTGATCTGAATCTGCACTGTTTGTCATTAAGTACAAATATATGTGAATTTCTACCAACAACCTGGATCAAGTAATCTGACTGACTGAAAATTAATTTATTCAGCATGGCAAGGGTTAAATTGAAAATAAAATAATTCAGTACATTCAAAGAAATATGAATATAGAATATTTTAATGATGCCATATATTGAACTGATATAAAACTGAATTTTAACATTAAAGCACCAATCACAAAAGCAGCAGACATTTTAAAATATTTTCTTTTATTAATTTTCTGGGAAAATAAGGCCTGACATTACATGTGATATATTTCAAATAGTCAGAGGAAGCTAATTGCTCACTTTTTTAGTGTGCTATATGTACCTCATTGAACTATTAATGCATAAGACACACGAAATTATATTCCACCAAGTAACACCATTCAGACAGCAGGCTAACCAGTTCTGATTACTATCTCTCTTGATGCTGAATACCAAGCAAAAGAGCAGCTAGATCATTTTTTAAAGTTTTTAGTATAACTCAGCTGGAAATCAAACCGGTAACCGCCTATACACAAATATTCTTACATTAACCCAACATGGCGGTAAGTTGTTTGTGTAGTGAATAGGAGCTAGCCAAGTATTGTTGGTGGAAATGTGTCCAAAACTAAATGAAAAGAACAGAGCTCTAGATAAGAGGGAGTAAAGGGTATTTCAGCATTGTTTTGTTGAAAATCAGCATTGACACTGAAGCTGATGGGGTAAAAATGAACTCAATGAAATTTGGATTTCAGTATTGAAATCAAATAGCAAACTTTACATCTTTTGCACATTAGTTCTTTTAAGCAGTATAAATACATTAGATCAGAAAGGATCTTCCCATTTTGTACATGGGAGGCAACTTTTGTGACTTCCTGTTTGTCTTTCTGCCTACCAAAACCCTTCTGAAAAGCACCTGCTCCCAATTCATTCCTTTTAGAGTAGGCCCCTTTTCAGACGGGAGGCAGTTTTGAAAGAGTTACCTCCCCTAAAACTTATCAATGCCCCTTAAATGATGAAACTTCTACTTACAATTACATCTGTAAGATAGTCTGAGGGATACATACTGCCATGTTTCTCCAATTTACCATCTACCGACAAATTGTAGTTGTAGTATACTGAATTACCAACCTGAAATATACGTATGGAAATTGAAAATCATGAAATACAAAAATTATTACCTAACTGTATCAGTAGAAGATAGGGTAAACCAATACTATATTTATCCTAAGTGTACAGACTAACATTCCTGATTTAATTTGGAGTTTTACAACCCAGTCAACACTGTTATGGCCATGTTAAGCCAGTCAGTTAACCAACTTACTCTTTTCCTTGGCTGGGTTAATCGTCTAAGTGGTCAACTAGTACTTTGTGCATATACTTTGCGAATAACTGACAATTGCCCTTCTTGAACTAAAAGAAGGGGAGAATGATCCTAGAAATTTTTTTCATAAACAATTTCCATGAAAAATTGTGGCCAAGTTGGGAATCAAACTTGCGACACCTGGTGCCGAGGTTGTAAAACTTTTTTCGTGCTCAACTCAGCTAAGCATGAAATTTATTTTGCTTATAAATCTTAAAATACTGATTATTTTTTAAAAAAATTTTCATGCTCAACTCAGCTGAGCTGAGCATGAAAAAAAGGTTTAATTGTTGGTATTTTTATTGTTATGACAAAGTGAAATTTCATGGTCAGTTGAGTTGAGCATGAGAAAAGTTTTATAACCTCGGGGCCTGATTAGCAGTGAGATGTGCTACCAATGCACTATGAAGCCTCAGCAAACAGTGCAGACCTAGATCTAACAGTTCCATGGTAGCAGTTTGATCCACGTATACACTGTTTTGCTATTAAGCCAGTACTTTTTGACACATCATCAGGAAGTCAAACAGACTTGTTCAATACTACGGACAAGTAAGTTAAGACAGTGAAGTAAAACAACACCTTGCCATTTTTACTCTTAACCCTTGTCCTACTGAATAAAAAGATGCCACGCCCATGTCTAATTTTCAGCCAATCACATTACTTGATCCAGATTGTTGATATAAATTCACATACTTAATGGCAAACAGTGCAGATCCAGATCAGTTAGCTTCTTCAGAATCCAACTGATCTGGATCTACACTGTTTGCAAAGGCAGGACATATCCGGGTTCAGCAGGACTAGGGTTAAATTTTAACAACTCTATTTGACTACTTTGTGATATGTGTAGAAAGTAACTGCTGAATTGCAAATGGTGCATCTCCAGATCAAACTGCTCTTCTAATTTGATCTTGATGTACACTATTACCTCAGGATTGTCTATCTCAATTTTGGGGCAAATTTTGTAGTATCATAAAAAGGAAAAAAAAAAAAACACAATGCCATATTTACCCTAAGTATTTGTATACCTCAACTCCTTACCATACTTTTTCTAAAAACTTTTGCTGGTGTTGAGGTTTTACAACCCAATGGGGTCATGTCGAGCGTGGTCAGTTTACCTAGCAACACGTTTACTGGGCAGGCTTAGTCCTCTAAGCAGTTAATCAGTATTGTGCACATTCTTTCACCAGAAACTGACAACTGCCCTTCTTGAATCAGTGGAAGAGAGAGAATGACCGTAGAAAATATTTCATGATCAATCTCTACGAAAGAATGTTGCCGATCTTGGCGGGGGTTGAACCCACAACCTCCTGGTCTCCAGTCAAATGGCGCATCCAACTGAGCCACCGAGGCCAGCCTTTCTAAAAACTGAACAAACACAATTTACTACCCAATGTTGTGTCTAAAAATTGCTGGATGAGTGGCTAACAGTGTAGCCCATGATGAGACGCCACATTCTAGGTCTTCACTGTTTGCTCAGGCCTGTCTGTCCAACTAAAACTGTAAATATGGTAACATGAATGGTATGAGGGGAAATGCAACCACATTAGCTACATTGTCTGCATACAGGTGTGCTGAATGCTCAATGCCATAAGAAGATTTTTAAAATGCACAGACAGAAATTAGAGAAAATCAAGTACCGACAACAAGCTGTTATCAACCCTGTTTAAAATTTAATAAAAAAAATATGGTTTTCAATATTTTTTTTTCACCAATATTTTTATCAAAAATATATTCTAGTACATATTCAGTGTTGGCCTATGTAATCAAGGTGAAATTCAAATGTTGTTTATAATCTTTATATCTTTTACCCCTTATAAAAGGCTCAAGGCTTAACTTTAGGTTCCAAAATGCATTCCTGATTCAATACAGGAACAGATAAGGCCAATAACATCACTCAAAGCAAAATGTAATTACCGTATTCGACCTAATTACTGCACTGTGCGCTTAGGTTTTTCAAAATTACAGGGAACACTCGGCTGTGGTAAAATACGTATCTACCTGCTAAGGATACACGATTAAAAAAAAGTCAGAAAAGGCCTTGTTTGATGATAATTATGCATTTTTTTTCTAATTTTATTTATAAAGGCATACGTTGTGGGTACTCATTTGAATTGCATCGACAAGTCGATGCAATTCACATGAGTACCCACAACATATGCCTTTATAAAGAAGTAAAGAAAAATTACATTGGCTGTAATCTGAAAACTACGGAATTTCTCGATTGTGCGCTTATAAGGGTATGTGCGGTAATTAGATCAAATACGGTAGTTTGTACACATTCTTCATTAGTTATCTACAGGTACATGATAGCAGCACTGCTTACTGAGGTCACAAGGGGGTCAACGATCGCAGATAATCTGTACAGGTTCTGCTATTATCAACCACTAATCTGCTTTTACTGAAAATGCCACTCATCTGGCATAAATGTAAATGTATCTGTAGCATTTTCCCTAAAGACAAACATATTTCCCAGTTTTATATATTTTATTTTATGAGAAATACTATATGTAGAACCTAGAAAACTGTTCTGTTAAAAAAGAATCTAGCACAATTACTGACTTTTTTGAAAAAAGATTTTCTGAGTTTGCATTGTTGATGAAAGAAAGCATAAATGGACATGTTTGCTGCACTCAGTGACTTTTCAAAGCATTTTGCATATTTTGTTATTTTGGCATAAATCTGAACACTGTACATTCAAGGTCACTCGGACATCATCATATTAGTGCTACACATTGCTGCTCTTGAAACATATCAGCTGAGAAGGTGAATTATAAAATTACCAGTCCCATCCAGGAGTCCCAACCAGGTGGTACATGCTCTACTCCACCAGCCGCATGATACCCATACTGTAAACAGAAACAGCATTAAAAGATTAAATGACTGACAACAAATATCAATTTAAGCTTTAGGTCTGATAAATCAATGTAGGTGAAATACTAGTAAACCAAAATATTGTATTCACCTTCAGTATTCAGACAGACAGTCCTGAGCAAACAGCACACTGTTTGCTCAGGACTGTGTGTCTGAATACATATGAGACACTGCTTCTGATCAATGTACCATATTTACTCTAAGTATTTGCACACCTTATCTACTTACCATACTTGTCCTAAAATTTGAAATAGTCCATTCTACTACTTGATGTGTATAAAATATTGCCGTATGTATGGCAAACAGTGTAGACCCTGATCAGATGCCGCATAATGCTGCATCTCATCTGGGTCTACACTGTTTGCAAAAGTCTATCTGTCCCAATACTTAGGGTTATTAGGGTATACACTATTTACAACTTATACACATCAACAGGTAGTAAAAGGGACTTGTTCAGATTTTTGGACAAGTGCGGTAAGGAGTTACACAGTTCCAAAAAAGAATATTTAGGGTTAATACTGTAGTAATTTTTCCTAGAAAAATAAAAAAAAACTGCCCCTCATGTATGCTGACCTTGCATATTAGTTCAAGATCATCAAAAAAAAAACTTTTTTAGGCATGTATTATTAATCTATGACAGATTAAAGAATGAAGAATATGTCTACTGTTTCAAGAGACAGCTGGTAGGCAAGAAACTCTACCTACATCAACAGGATCTGCATCTAAACCTGTGTTTTCCCTAAAATAACTGCAAAAGAAAATTTCCCAAATATCTGTACTACTGCTGGAAGCAATGTTTTAACAAGGTAACTTATAATAATGCATTTTTACCCTTAAAATGGCTTTCAAAATTGTAGAGTTGTCATTCTAGAATAGTCCATTTCTCCGAAAAATAATAAAAAAGTGGAGCAAGTGTGCAGATATCACTCGGTATTAGCACACACTTGTTTGCTTTCTTTCACATAAAATCTGTTTCTGTAAAGGGTTCTACTCTGAAAGAATTATAGAGAGCAAATTCTTTCCTGTTAAGAGTATGCTCCTTTCCAGGAGGGAGATAAATAACTCTGAAAGAGTTTTCTCCCTTGAAAGTGTACCTATATACCCTTTAATTCAGCATGTTGAAATACAGACAACTCTCTTTATACTAACACTCAATACAACAGCAAAATTCATTATAATGACAATACCACTATCACAAAACCGTCACTGAAGAGGTACATTGTAACAATTAGTCACAAATCATACAAGAATACTGTATTTAATACTTTAAAGAAACATATGTTTTGGCTATTTGTTAGAATTGCCTAAACGAGGTGATTCTAACAAATATCATAAATATATGTTCTGTGAGGAAATAAGGCCAAAACAATACCTTTCTTACAAATCATTCTGTCCATTAAGGATTCTTTACAACAGCATTTCATTATAATGGCAACATCTTTGGGAACAAATGCTGTCATTGTAACAAGGGTTCACTGTACACGTACACTGAGGTTTACCACCCAAACCATTACCTGGTTCAAGTATTTTCCAGCAAAGAATGTTGTGTATCCTTGAGCTTTAAGAACTGTTGGAAAGGCTGAGCTCTCCTGTGTCTGCTGCCAGGCTGGACTGCTACAGTTACCATTGACAGAATTGTTTACAGCGCCATGGTTATGGACATAGCGGCCAGTAAAAATACTTGAACGACTCGGACAGCACAGTGGGCTTGTGGTAAACTGCAAAAATGACAAATTGCAAGTAAAACCTGAACATAAAGCTGTTGGCAATATTAATTAGACATACAATAAAAAATCATTTTGTTTCAAGAACGAGACTTATTGAAATTTTACAAGTTATCAAGTACCTTATTTTATGATTGTACATGTACATATATTAATACCATATATCAATTTATTAAAACTTTCTTGGAAAATAAAAATGACTATTTTTGAGGAATATGGAGCCTTTAAGGCTTTTTCATATGACTCTTCTGCTAAGCATATGAGTCACATGAAATATCAGGGCCCAGTTGTTCAAAGCTAACGACGTCGTTAGTTAACGATTCGTTAAAATTTAAATCGAGTGATATGCGAATATGCTGAAATTTTTTGCTGAAAAAATGTGAGTAGCTTTTGCAGTGCAAAAAATATCAGAATATTGTATACTGAATCCGCTAAAACAGTTAACGAAATGACCCTTAACGAGCTCGTTAAGCTAACGACGCTTTGAACAACTAGGCCCATTTTCTTGGTAAAATAATAATAAAAAAATATTAAAAAGTCACCTGCTGCCCATGTTACTGGTGCTTTAAGGATTTACATTTTACTAAGATGGTGTTTTGAAGATAGTAGGATAAATATCTGTATTATGTCACATTCTTACCACTTTGCAGTATACATACCATATTTTCAAAGATAAAGCCCTGATCTCCAATCAACTTCTTTGTTTTAGCCATAGGGGTCTGGAAACATAAAAAGAAGATTTTTTTTTTTTTTTTTTTGTTAAATTATTACATTTTGGGGAAATTTAAGGGAGACTTGCATATTTTATTTTTCATGCAAATTCATATCTAACTATTAATCTTCCTAAAACTGGATAAATTTGAACAAGCCCTACTTTTTATAAATACAATGAAACCTTACAAGTAGTATGCATAGAAACTGGACAAACAAACTGGGCACTTATGGTAAACAGCCTAAACTGCTGAACAGATAAATATATAGTTTTCTATGTGAAAACTTAGATGTATTAATGGAAAATGCATATCACCTGATATCTTAATGAACAGAAAACCAAGGACTGCACGTTGAAAAGTAAAGGAAAATCAGTCTCCAAATTAGAAAATTATTAAGTTTGAAAGCTGAACAATTTTTATTGAATTATTGAACAAATGACCATACATTATGTGAATATATACCATTATTTTAATAGTGTGTGGCAAATTATTTTGGTCCCGGCCTGGTCCCGGGCACATTAATTAAAAAACTGATGCACAACTACCAAAATTTTCAGTTTGAGAATTCCCTAGAATGATTTTGGTTAGCATTGTACCACAAAAACTACTTATCATTTACTATTTTGGCAATACTTGCAGAAATTTAGGACACGGTTATTTGGGCAAAACTTTGGTCCCGTCTTTTCTCCGTCAGACATGGGCAAATTCAATTGGCAATGTTTCCTTAATAACGGGGAATATTTGAAACTCTTGATATGCATTTTGAAGAAGACTTTATAACTAATATGCTGGCCAAAAATTATTGAATTCCATGAAGGATAAAGGACTTCTCCTAGGCGATCAACTTTTGGTTCCGTTTTTTGGTCCTGTCCTCTTCCGCGCGGTCCCTTCAAATGCGACTACCAGTCCTATGCTGTCATTCTTCCATCTCTAGATAGACCTTTTTAAACACTACTTCACAAAATAAACATCATTCGAAACCTCTCAGTCTTTAACCCAGAGTACATTCTAGCCTCGTTCCTATTGGATGGCAGAAAGTTGTTGTTAACGTTTACTGGACAGTATAATTGCTGATGTTTATTCAGAAAAATAAAGCAGTTTCATTCGCCAAAAGTTTCTTTTCAGAAGAGATTCTCATCAAGTGATCATTTAAATGTCATAACCACAAATATTAACATATATTTTGACTATATGGCATAAAAATGGTCACCATAAAACAATATTATGGTTGTGCGCGTGCCTGCTGATATCGGAAAAACATCATTGAAACGATTGTACTTGTCTTAGGAAAAGCAGTCAGACTGCTTCTTAAAGCTGTATTTAAAAATGCTAGATAAAATTTACGATTAAATATTAACCAAAAGTGATTTATTTTCCAAGTAAAATATGGCTTGAATCAATTGGTATCAGTGGAACCAGAAATGTTTTTGCCATCCACAATTTTTGGTCACATGGCATAACATTGTAATCATGTGGTCAGTACTGACTCAGTAGCCCGGATGAAAACAATAACATCAAAAAAGGTCTATACTGCCATACACACTCTCGGACATTCTACACAGATCCAGGTTCCAGGATGAAGGCCTACGCCTACAAGTAACCATTTTGAATTATCGTAGAATTCTTTTACCTACACAGGAGTGGGAGACTTTTTTCATCTGTTCATGCCATCCCTGCAAATGACTTGAAGGAAAGGTTGTTTGGACACCATAATTCCCTTGCCTATGCCTGTGATCAATCCCAGTATCTTTAGCTCTAGAGGCCAGTGTGCTCACCACATATCATACATATTCTGACAACTTAATATGTCTGATTATATGCTTAGTAGCTTGGCCTAAACACTTCCTATTTGTAAACCATGATCCATTTGATTGATATAAACAACAAAATTTTCGCATACCTGTCCGCCAAGTGCAACATCTTGATCGTCTGTTAAAATAAAAACAATATTTGACTTGCGCGCTGTAAAGCACGGCAAAATAATCACAAGAAGTAGGAAAACTCGGCCTACAAGATTAGAAACCTTCATGATCAGGCATCTATCAGTGACACTGGCAACCATATTGTTTGATCACATGATAGTCACATGATACACAGCTAAATGTAGCACACGAATGTTGATTTGCAATTTATTTCGATTAATATCAACAAATATTATTATTATTATTATTATTATTATTATTACTATTATTATTATTATTATTATTATTATTATTAACTACCCTTAAGTGATGGCCAATCATCAAAAATCAATCGAGTGCTCTCTATCTATCTATCTATCTATCTATCTATCTATCTATCTATCTATCTATCTATCTATCTATCTATCTACCTACCTACCTGTCTGTCTGTCTGTCTGTCTGTCTATCTATCTATCTATCTATCTATCTATCTATCTATCTATCTATCTATCTATCTATCTATCTATCTATCTATCTATCTGTCTATTCAGTGGGTCCGAATTTACGGCTGAAGACAACCCGATTTAAATCGGGAATAGGGCCGGGGAAAAGTAAAATAAGCTCTCTCTCTCTCTCTCTCTCTCTCTCTCTCTCTCTCTCTCTCTCTCTCTCTCTCACACACACACACACAATTATACACACGCACGCACGCACGCACGCACGCACGCACGCACGCACACACACACACACACACACACACACACACACACATCGAGTAATATTTTGTTTCTATTTGTTTAACTTTTTTGTTGTTCTATGACATGTGTAAATGTAGTTTTTTTTTTTGTTTTGTTTTTTTCTGAATCCCGTCACATTTTTATGATCATTTTATTGTGTCATATATATGATATATGTAAACTTTTTATGAATAAATATGTCAACCCCAATTTCAGATGTTACGTTAACATTATCAAACATTTTCTGTACGTCCAAAAATGACCAGGTACATACATTTTATACAAACACACAATCTTTTGTTCATATTTGACAGACTTTCAGAAATTTCGGGGCATTTTATAGATGATAAGTGATTTTCTCATGTTTTTTTTTATTTTATTATTTTTTTTACGTAATACACCACCCGGTTGGTTGTGTTTGATATATCGGATTTTTAGCGCAAAGAAAGAAAGTAACCCTTATACCATACGCAAACAGAGAAGACACAGATCACCTAAGTATTCACACAGTCTAATCAGGGCCTTCTCTGTTCGTCCATATGTGCTACAGAAATTCTGGCGACGAAGATACTGACTGCGAGAATGCGTCGCTGATCTGGGTCTCCGTTTCCCGCATGTGTAATATTGATCCTCTTTTTTTTTCATGTTGAGCTTGAATTAATTTTCATTCTTCCGTATTGCTATACTTTGGCAAACTTAGATAAGATCAAAACACTGAGAAATTAGATAACGTTATTATAGCATTTTTGCTTTGTCGCTCTCAAATCGGTTCAAGACCTTAAACATGACATACCGTGTATTCGTTAGTGAGCCACAACATGAAAAAACGTACCGCCTGACATGTGCGCCCAACGAAGACTCCGATCAGCCTGCGCATCCGCGCAGTCTGATCAGAGTCTTCGTTCTCCGCATGAAGATACTTTGAATCATTAACTATCCAAAAAGCGCCCAGGAAAGATTCTGATCAGACTGTGCGAATGCGCAGGCTGATATGTCTTCGCTAGGCGCGCATATCCCCCAAAGGTACGTTTTCCGACCTTGTGGCTCACTTGAACTGTGTTTGTTCTAGATGAAATACAGGTAATTGCAAAAAAAAAACAAAAAAAAAAAAAACAAAAAAAAAAAAAAAAAACTAATTAACCCTTAAAACGCCAAGATAACCTGCATCTGAAAATGTCGTCTGTTAATGTCGTCTGCTGAATATTCTTGCAAACTTTTCAAACCTTATTTTGCATACAGGCAAACAGTGTGGACCCAGATCAGACTGCTCCTAGAGCAGTCTGATCTGGGTCCACACTGTTTGCAGAAATGACTTTTAAAATCACAAGCAGATGACAAAGCAGACGACCATTGTTGTGATTGACAGTTTAAAGGTTAATCAAATGAACCAACGACAAATGAGGAAGTAAAATCACGGATATAATACAATAATCATGATACGTTATTAAACAATTAAGTTAAAATATGTTTTTGGGCATAAGGGTACGGCGATAGTGCAGCTTAGTTTGCCCGAACACAGGTCTATCAAGGTCCTCGTTGCCCGCTTACGGAATTGTTCGATATTGTACTTTGTCGGTCAGTGTCAAAGACCATGATACAGACCTGCAGATACGCAGGATGTTCTAAATCTACGCTTTTCGCATATCGAAAACACCTTTTCGCTTGGCGATGCCCAAGTTTTTTTTTAACACTGTTTAACCTGTCGAATTTAAAAATAAGCATGTGGAGTCGCAAACTTTTGTGTATTTAAGAAAGCGTAGCTTAAGCATTCACTTCGTATCCAAAGGGACTATCGATTTGAATAATATTTCAAGCTCCGTTTTAGGAAAAAGTAAATAGCATGATTAAGTTTTCATCTGCTTCTGTCTTTTGCCATCAGCATGTCAAAGTGAAATTGCGTTTAAGTAGACTAGATGTACCTGACAGGTTTTCTACTATTTTTGGGAAGGGAGACAACTTCTGTGATTTTCCTGTTTGCTTTCCTGCGCACTATATCCATTCTGGAAAGGACTCTACTCTTAAAGGAAAGAATTTGCTCTGGAGGGGAGCAAAGTCTTTCCTTTTATATTAGACCTCTTTTCAGAAGAGAGGCAAAACTATTCGGATAGAGTTATCTACCCTTAAAGCGTATCCGTTTGTCCTATGTTTTAATGTAAGAAGTGTGCATATGAAGTACGCATGGAGAGACTGTTGTCTTGCAATTTCAGAAAGTTCGTCGTGGTGAAATCTATTACGGTAAGAACGATTACAAAATACCTTTTTTTTTTTTTATTATTATTATTATTTAACTTCTTTATTTGCCTACTTATTTGTGACACATTTGGAAAGGATAAAAAGTTAGTTATATTTTTTAAACTGGCGAATATAATTATGGTCGCATTTGATTTTTAAAGTATGTCTATAGTATGACTTAGTATCTGAGAAGCATTTCTAATGGTCAGTGTAGGTTTGTTTTAAAGCAAAGAAAATTGCCTCGAAAATTTAAAACAGTAACTATACTATTAACATTCTTTGTTTCTCTACCTTAAATATACAGTCGACTCGTTATCTCGAATTCCAAGGGACTCACTGAAATACTTCGAGATATCCGTACCTCGACATATCAGAGTTGAGAGAGTGAGGAAAACAATAAATTGAACAATCACATTTAACAAATGAATGTGTAATTTGACTCCTGAAGTTAGAAATATATATATAAAAAATAATGTGGAAAAGAGGAGAAATTGCTCCTCATCTTTTCCACATTATTTTGTTACCTGTTGTCATAGTTTCATGTTAAAACAGGGACCAGATTTTCACTTCGAGATAAGCGATAATTCGAATAAGCGAGATAACGAGGTTCGACTGTACTTTTACATTCGCGCAGGGTTCTCAGGGCCTTTGTTGTCCGCTTACAAAATCAATGGATACTGTAATATATGTCGATGAACAGAGAATACCCGGATCAGACTGCACGGATGCGCATGCTGATCTGGACCTTCACTGCTCGCATATGACACGAGCCCTTTTACCATCTACATCAGTCATCGATTACTTGCATTATATTTTACGATAATTGTGTCTTTTTTTTTTCTAAAACAACTGCGTACAGTTTGACTTATTAAATCTGAAGCATTTCTAATAGCAAAATATGAAAAATGGGTGTTAACATTCATACTCCATATCTCATAGTTCATACTGTCTCTGATGTGCCAGTCTGGCCATCGGGTCTTTCTCTTACTTGTATGGCTTGACATGAACCCTTATCATGCTGAATAAATCAAAATGCCACACACACTTCTAATTTTCAGCCAATCCGATTAGTTGATCCGGGTTGTTGATACAAATTCATATACTTAATAACAAACAGTGCAGATCCAGATCAGTTGGCTTCACTGATCTGAGTCTACACTGTTTGCAAAGGCAGGGCATATCCAGGTTCAGCAGGACTAGGGTTAACGAGTGATGGGAGGTCTTTAAATTTTGTTGCTATCTACGGATTTCGTTTCCGATTACTTTTGAAAACATAACAACCACAACAGAAACACACACACACACACACACACACACACACACACACACACACACACACACACACACACACACACACACACACACACACACACACACACACACACATTTTATGCCAGGTCACTGTCCAATTTTCTTGGTATTGAGCAATACATGTGGGAAACCCTGTAGACATATTCGTGTACAGCAACCGTTGACATATCTGCATGTTTTATAGTCATGATACTTGGCCTGGTGGAATTTGTTTTACAGTTATTATTGACATTACTATACGATTAATATTTTAAAATGAGTTAACAACCATGCATGCAGTTCGCCGCATAGCATTGATGTTATAATATCAGCCAGCGCACGACAAAACCTACAATATGACCTGTGTGACAGCCTGTACATCCACCCAGTATGCCAAGGATTCTCGTTCATCCCTCTTTGGATAGCCCGGAGGCTGTAGAAGGCACGTGCGATCAGCGAAGACTCTGATCAGACTGCGCGGATGCACACGTCTTATTGTAGGTTTTGTCGTGCGCTGGCTCATATATCTTTTTGTAACGATTGATAATATTTTTAAATTGAAAAATCGGTATTACCAACAATTCTTCTGAATTTATAAACAAGGTCGCCATTACAAAAGAGGCAAGAAGCCATTGACTAGCCTACTGTCCCATCAAAGGGACACTGGCATACAGTGTAGACCCACTTAACGCGGCGTCTGATAAGGGTCAAAACTTGTTTGCATTAAATTCAGAAATTTCTACAAAACATGATAACAATAAAAAAAAAACTTATACAGGAAATCGACATGTCCAAAGAGTTAAAGTAGAAGAGTTCACTCAGCTTAATGGGTTAATATACGTATTCGTTGATAGAAACGTCCGTTAGATGTACCTAAAATGCTGTATGAGTGGCAAACAGTGTAGACCTTTGTATGAGTGGCAAACAGAGTAGACCTAGAACGCGACATCTGAAGTTTGCAGTCTGTTTCAATACTCTGAAAAATGTGTAAAAATCTTATTCCGGTTGAGGCTATCCTTAAAGGAAAACACATAGCAAATAACAAACATATATGACAATAAAGAACCTATTAAGCTGAAAAGTTTGGCAAAAAAAGTCTGAAAATCGGCCAAGAATTAAGAAAATTATTGGGCATTAAATATCTAGAAAATACTGTCACGTAAACTGCCATTTTTGTAAGTAAGTGACATCATAACCGCCTAATTAAATAAAATTAAATACGTACATAATAAATACATAAATTAACTTAAGAAACAATATTTTATTGCTATATACAAGTAAATGTTTTCATTTGCATGTAAACTATCAAATAGCTCATGTAAGCAATTACTGTCAACGGACAACTTTTATTTGTGTCTTAAAAAATAAGTATGTAATTAAATATTCAAAATGGCGGCGCACATACTCACATTTGTAAAACCTTCAGACTACAATAATTTTCTTATACCGTAAGCAATTTTGATGAAATTTGCACGACAGTGCTTATTTTCTAAAGCTGAATATTTTTAGACATACACTGCATTTTTGGGGTCTGTCCCTTTAAGAGACCCTGGATACACTTAGTATGTATTCCGCCATATTTAATGGAAACAACGTTTGTGACTTACTCTTTGCTCTCTAGTTATCAAGCCCCCTTCTTTACAAGGAGCGAATTTCCTACCCTTTAGAAACAAATTTCTTTCCTTGAAGAGTAGTCCCCTTTTCAGAATAGAGGCAAAACAATTTCGATGGTTGCCTCCCATAAGTGTATCCATTTCTTTTAATGGGGTTTAATACATTTTCAAGGGAGACAACTATGTCACAATTGTTTTTGCTGCCTTCCGAAAAGGGGTCTTCTCTAAAAGGAAAGAATTTGCTCCCCATCTTTCCTTTTAGAGTTGACCCCTTTTCAGAAATGGCATGGTATGTAATAAAGCTAACAGGAAGTCACAAAAGTTGTTTCCCTTGACGGAAATGGTGAAAAAGTCTACCAAGTGAATCCACTCGCCTGAAGATAATTACGGTATTCTCGTTATTGGTCGGAATTGAGATGCTGTCAAACTTTTGCATATTGACTAAATATTATTCTTATCAGCAAACAATATAAAGCCTATTCCTACAGCCATTTATGCTTGTTAATATTGATCTCTCGGGAGCTTTTAAACATATAGATGCATTAAGCTTCAGATTCACGCACTTTGATAATTGAATATTTCCAAGTTACCAAGAAGGCAGTCTGAAGGACAGCTATATCCCCCCGTCCACCCACTCACCAACCCCGCCGCTGTGACCTTAACCTTGAGTCGACTTGCCTGAAACATAAGTTTTGCAGTCTCACTGAGGTGAACATTTGACTAAAGTTTAATAAAAAAATCCTTCCAGTGGTAAAGGAGATATGGAGAGGACTAGAAAACAAAGGTTCAATCTCGTGACCTTTAATTGTGACCTTGACCTTGAGCCAGCATGCTGAGTCATGGATTCTGCACATCGTTTTATTGAGCCGAATATTTGACCAAAAGTTTACGAAAATCTTTCCAGGGGTAAAGGAGATATGGAGCGGACACGATATTCAAATCTCAAACTCGTGATCTTCAATTGTGACCTTGACCTTGAGTCAGCATGGTTGAGTGATAGGTTCTGCACACCGTCTCACTGAGGCAAACATTCAACCGAAGTTAAATGAAAATCTTTCCAGTGGTAAAGGAGATATGGAGTGGACACGAAATTCAAGGCTCAATCCCTATGACCTTCAATTGCGATATTGACCTTGAGTCTACATCGTTGAGTAATGCACACCGTCTTGCTGAGGCAAACATTTGACCAAAGTTTCATGAAAATCCTTCCAGAGGTAAAGGAGATATGGAGCGGACACGAAATTAAAGGATCAAACACGTGACCTTCAACTGTCACCTTGAGTTAGCATGATTGAGTTATGGGTTCTGCACATTGTCTCACTGAGGCAAACAGTGACCATAGTTTAATGAAAATTCTTCCAGGGGTAAAAGAGATATGGAGCTGACATGAAATTTAGGCTTAAACTCGTGACGTTCAATTGTGACCTTTACCTTGAGTCGGCATGATTTAGTTATAGGTTCTGCACATTGTCTCACTGAGACAAACATTTGACCAAAGATAATGAAACTCTTTCAAAGAGTTCAGGAGATATGGAGAAGACACGAAATTAAAGGCTCAAATTCAAGAAATTAAAGGCTCAAACTTATGACCTTCAATTGCGACCATGACCTTGAGTCGGCATGGTTGAGTTATGGGTTCTACACATCGTGTCACTGAGGCGAACATTTGACTAAAATCTTTTAAAGGGTTCAGGAAGTGTGGCGAGTACACGAAAGTGTTATGGACTGACAAATGGACAGTTGGACGGACAGACAAACAAAGGCTTCGCGGCGGGGGATATAAAGTGGCACTAACATAGCTAGTATCAATGAGAAATAAACAGCCTGTGTATTTACACTGTTACGCGTTTGCTGATTCATTACGTCACATAATGTAAACAAAGGGCAGTTTATATGAATTAATAACTATCTTGTAAAGTATTTATATACAGAAATAATATAGATAGACCTTGTGCTGACCTTAGAATGCCAGGCAAACTTTTTTAGACTATAAATCTCTTAAACTACAAACTTAAATTATCAGTGCTACAAAATGACACAGAGTAGCTCTCTGCAAGGGACAGTGTTATCGTGCTATTTCACTGTCAGTTACATTACACTTATTCGCAAAATATGGTATCATATATATATACTAAAAATACAACAACTATATTTTCAGTCTAAATGGTGTTGATATCTGCTTATTGTAATTTACGTTACATTTTCATTGTATGTTATGAGGGTATGTTTTCACCGTTAAAGCTGTGTGATTTCTCAAAATGACCCTAACCATTATTGCTCAAAAACAGAGTAAACTTTATCTAGTCCATTTCAAAAACACTTTTCACACTTTGGCTGTTAACAAACTGCTCGTTTAGAGTGTAATCCAGGCTGAATTACACAGAGGATATGCATGCTCCTTCGTATATTGATTTTTGACCGGGTTACGAAACTTGAAAAAAATAACTGTATATTAGCAAAGAATGAAACACATGAATGTTGAGGAGACGTACTGCTTTAAACCGTCTGTGAAAAAAAAATATGGTGGTGTCATGCTGTCTAAACTTTTATTTTTTAAAAGCAACACTGTCTGGCTTTAGGAAAATTTACGTGAAATGACAGCGTTCGTTTCAGATATAAAATAAAACAGCACAGGTTCAAAGCTTGACAATTGTCCATATAAATCACATTCAGTTTAGTACAATTCTGTTGGTTCGTAGCCTATTGAATGTGCAAAATATTTGATCGGCATTACAATTTTTCTCGTGCCAATAGGCGGTACTGTATTGCTTTCTAAGGTTAAAAGAAAACAATGTAACCCCTTCATTCCTACAGACCAATACAGATAACTGTACAAACAGTGTAGGTCCTGATGAGACGGCTCATTATCAGGATCTACACTGTTTGCTGTTCTGGTTTGATTTTTGACTTTTTACATTCCTGTTTGCAACAATGGATATTTCCGAATTCAATGACGGAAAAGTCCATTTCATGAACTCAGGGTACAAACGGTTAAAGGAAGAATTCTAGAAACCAAACTTCCATAATTAGGTGTAAATCTTTGAGTTTTCTGTTTCAAATTTTCACTGATCAGGATGAACACTGAGTAATTATTTTCATTCATACGTTGTAATCGGCTACACAATAGCATTTACCCTTTCAACCCTGAGTTTCTGAAATAGACTCTTCTAATCTCTTCATTTAGACACAGCCATCATTGCCAAAAGGGCGACAGTTTTAAATCACGAGCAGAATGGTAAACAGTGTAGATCCAGATGAGACGGCTCATGATTAGCCGTCTCATCTGGATCTACACTGTTTGCAAAAGTATCTGTCTTGTTCTATAGGGCTGAAAGGGTTAAACAAATCCTTGTCGAATAAAAAAATGAGCTGTTTTTTTTTTGTTTTTTTTTTTTGCATCTAAGAATTTATTACGTCATCCAAAATATGAATGACCTATCTGTGAATAAGGACTCGAGACTTTGTAACAAAGGCTAAGGTAGGAGGTCTAGTACAATCGAAGACGTTGAATATTTTTTACAAAGCCTCACATTGCTCTTCTAATCTGAACCGGACACTCTAATCCGCAACTGCAAAAATGACTGCATGGTCTTTCTCTTTGTAACATCTAACGCAGAGAGAACGCTACATTGAGACAACGTCGCATCAACGTCGATACAACGTCATGATACGACTTTATATACACGTCATGTGCCCACTGGGAACTGTTTCAAACACGTTAAAATGCAGTTTAGGCATGTATTAGACAAATATATCGCTAAAATAAGGTAATTATATCGTAGACTTTTGAACGGAACTGAGTTGACATTTTTCAAATTACATCCCAGTACGTTGTCTGAATAAATGCAAATACCAGAATTTCGACCTAGACAGCTTCAAGACAACAGAATTCTACAGCTAAAAAAAAAACAAAAAAAAAAAAAAAAACATGAAAACTGACTTTAAAAAAAAATTATCTCCTCAAAATTATTTTTTTGCGGTATCTTTTTAATATGAAGTCTGGACGCCCTAAACATCACGAAAACATACCTATATAATTTTGACCCCCTTAAACCCCAATTTTATACAGTAAAACTGGGGTTTACAGGGGTATACATTAGTTTTCTTATTTCTGCTTAAAACATAGATTATGGGGACTCGTTAGAACCGCCTCGGCGAGGCGGTTCTAACGGGTACCTACAATCTATGTTTTGAGCAGAAATATGAAAAATATTAGAATTTTTTATCTGAAAATTTTCATTTTTTTGTCGGTAAAATTTTCAGTATGTTTGAATAGGCGTGTTTTCGTAATGGAAGCTTCCAGTACATGTCCCTCATGACTTATTTAGAACGGTCGCCGACTTCTCCTTGTAGAATGGATTGTCATATTTCTGTAATTTTTGCTCTAATCAGATGATGATTGAAGACTTTAGTTCGGTTTTGTCAGTCACGCCATTCAGATGTAAATATGTAAACAGCCTTTTTCAAATCTTGTCCATATAAGGAGAAACATTATAAATTTAACGAAGTGTATATCTGGAGGTCGTTATATGAACTTTTTTACTTGCACATATGTTTCAGTCTGCCGCACGTGAATAAAGTTTTAGAATAAACAGTTCAGACACCTCTAACATTGCAGACTGGGTCCAAATTCATGTTGAGTAGAACAAAAATAGTTTTAGAAAATGTGATCTGCTCTTCAAATAAATGAAATAATTCGGTAAGTTCGTCCTTTAACCCTTAAAGCGCCAATCATACCAATTGTCGTCTGCTTTGTCTTCTGCCAGTTACTTTAAAAGTCATTGTTGCAAACAGTGTGGACCCAGATCAGACTGCTCCTTTAGGAGCAGTCTGATCTGGGTCCACACTGTTTGCCTATATGCAAAATGTAAGTTTGAAAAGTTTGCAAGAAGATGCAGCAGACGACATAAGCAGACGACATTTTCAGAGGCGCTTTAAGGGTTAAGAGTACCTGCAACGAGAAGGGAGACATGTATTTCCATTGTAAGAGCTATTTCCCTCAGAGATGCATTTTCCTTAAAACAAGACAAGAACCCTGCAACCAGGTTTTTAACTTCTTAGTAGGTTCAACCACTACATAGGCAACTTTCCGTCTGGAAAAGTTGTCTCCCTTCGCGACATGGCGATAAAATCGTTTGGGAATTATCATTCACCTAAACTATATTTATAGTGGATACTGGAAATAAGTATTTGAAAAAGTATTATCTTGTCGAGGGCTTCTGTATGACAAGTTTGACGATTATCATATTATGGAGGCTGTCATGTTTATGACCTCGAGTTATAGTTACACGCCTACCGATCACTCTCATGCGAAACCGCCGTCAAGAAAAGGGAATCCCTGAGAGGAGTTTCCGGTTTTGCAGAAGTGGAGCTCAAATTGTCAAAAAACGCAGCACGCTTCGAAGGTTTGTCTTATCATCACGAAAACATGCCTATATAATTTTGACCCCCTTAAACCCCACTTTTATATAGTAAAACTGGGGTTTACAGGGGTATACATTATTTTACTTATTTCTGCTCAAAAACATAGATTGTGGGTATTCGTTAGAACCGCCTCGCAGAGGCGGTTCTAACGAGTACCCGCAATCTATGTTTTGAGCAGAAATATGAAAAATATTTGAATTTTTTGTCTGAAAATTTTCAATTTTTCGGTGATAAACTTTTCAGTATATTTGAATAGGTATGTTTTCGTAATGGTATTTTATGAAATATTAGAATGCTGTTTCGTCACATATAGACTACTTATTCCGCACAACAAAGGGCACATGATCGTGTTTTTGTTGTTGTTGTTTTTTTTGTTTTTTTTTTTTTTGTTTTTTTTTTTTTTAGATATTTGATTAATATGGTGAAAGAGCTACTCAACGGTCTAATTCGGTAGATGAAAAAGAGCTCATTTTCTGGCTGTTTTAACTTGTGACTTTGTCAGTAACGATCGAGTGAACAGAATTACTTCATCCAAATGTCCAAACATCGGAAGTAAGCTTTAGTCGATGAACATTTCAACACACAGAAGATATACGCCAAAACATAGCATCTAAGGGCTGGTTGAGCATGAGATTATAGAAAATGTTAAGAATTTTCATGAAACCCAAATTCAGCCCCTGAAGAAACTTGGTAACTGGTAAACTTTTGTCACAAATGTGTCACCCAGTTCTTCAGCCCGCTTTTCTTCATATACACATACGAACATGGTTAGTAATACAATAACAATAGCAGCATACAAATGGGAAGCAGAAGTCAGTATTGCGACTTATATAATCTTTACTCCTATTTTGCAAGCGTCAGATTCAGATTAAGATGGAAATCAAGCCCAGAAAGTATCAACGAAGTGCAAATTTAACGCCTTGATGAGCTGGTGCAGATGCGCTGGGGCCTCTGAATCTGCACAGTTTGCATATGCTCGAAGACACCTTTTCGCTTGAATTGACCCATATCTATAATACCAACAGTTTAGCCCTTAAAGCGCTGATCACAAATACAGGAGACGACATTTTGAAATATATGCCTTTTAGTTTTCAGAGAAAATAAGGCTTAATGTGTCATTTAAATCGTCTGCCTAGCAAACGATTCAGATGAAATATCAAGTCCTATTTTCTCTGAAAATTAACAGAATCAATTTTAGACTGTCGTCCGCTACAAATCTGCATAAGCATTTTTTATGGCTATGTAATTTTAGAAAAGCCTTGTTAAACCTAAGTCGCAGACGATATTCTAACAGTCAGCTAGGCAGTCTATTCAACGTTTGAATGCAAAGTGTTATTTTCTAGAACAAAATAAAAATAGATGTTTAAGATATCGTCTGCTGCTGTGACGATAATTAATACACGTACACTCGATATTTGTACAAGGGAGACAACTTTTTAACTTACTATTGTGCTTTCATTCACACCGGATCCCTTCTGTTATGTGCTCTACTCTTAAGGAAAAGAAAATGCTCCCTTTGGAAGCAAATTCTTTCCCTTTAGGATAGTTGAAGGGGAGCAAATTATTTCCTTTAGAGTAGCTTGGGAGAAAATTCGTTCCTTTTAGAGTAGGTCCCTTTTTATAAGGGAGACAAAATGAGTTTGAAAGAGTTACCTCCCCAGAAAATGTATCTGTTCCCTAAACTCTTTCGGCGCCAAATTTCAGACGACATTTGTCGTCTGCTTTTTTTTTATTTTAACAAACAAAATTTGGTGTAAAGATGAAAGAATGAATGTCAAACAGCGTAGATCCAGATGAGACGGCTCAGTGAGCCGTCTCATCTGGATCTATGCTGTTTGCAAAGCCCTATTATTATCGCCTATGGCAATGAAAGAGTTAAGAAATAAGATCCTATGTCATTATCCATTCCAGGATCCTTTCTAAACAATTACTCAAGTCCATACTCGTGTGCAGAAATCAAACAGGAAGTCACAAAAGTTATCTACCATGAAACAAAATGATGAAAAATCAACCAAATCAACCCAGTACCCTAAACGGGTTGCATATCATGCAAAGTCTGCCATAGCGTGTCACCCGGGAATTCTGATCAAGGTTTTCATTGTTTCGTCTACATATTTTATGGTAGAAGCAAACGGCGAAGGCTATGATCAGATAACACAGGTGCGTAGACCAATTTTGGTCGTTACTGTTCTCAACGCAAGGGTCAATATCCCTTATGCGAACAGCGAATGCCCAGATCAGCTTGCGTATGTACGTATTACAATCTGGGCTTTCTCTGTCCATCGACAGATTCTACAGTACAATGTAAGTGGACAACGAAAGCACTGATCAGACTGCGCGAATGTGCAGGCTCTTCCGGGCCTTTTAGTGATGACAGCTGAGAACATAAGATAAGGGCCTTCTTGATCATATCGCGGCTCTGCACGGTGGGTAAAAAAAATAAGCAGGTGACAGTTGAAATATATTTATTTTTATTTTTTTATTTTTCCCAGAAAATAGTCCGTATGAGACAATTTGCATGAAATGTCAAAACCTGCTTTTCGAAAAAAAAAAATGTCAATTTGTCGTCTGCCGCTAAATTAGCTCAGAGAGTGGTAACGATTACCCCTGTTTACGCCTGGTGTCCCATAAAAGGGACATTGGCAAACAGTGCACACCCAGATGTGCACTGACGCTTCAGAACGCAGTACAGGGTCTACACTGTTTGCATAAAGTACGAGAAATTCTCTTAGCCATGGTAATAATAAAAAAATAACCAGACACCCCTTCTACAGGAAACGGATCGATCAACAAACTTAAGATAGAGGAGTCCACTCGGAATAAATGGGTTAAAGGGATTGGATACACTTAGTAGATTTTCCGCCATGTTGTACAAGGGAGATAATTTTTGTGACTTCCCGTTTGCTTTCAACCACACCATGCATTTCCTAAGGGAGGCATTTTTGTTCTTTTAGAGTAGACCCCTTTTAGAAGGGAAGCAAACAAAATTTACAGAATTTCCCTTGAATGTGTAGTCATTTCCCTGATTCTGCATGTAAGCGGACATTGGGGCCCGCAAATTCGTAGGCTGATTTCTGCGTGTTACATAAGGGACAGTTTCTCGTGTTACGGTTTCATTTTTATGCGATCTCCAAACGAGGGGACATAATCAATAGTCAAGTAACATGAATATGATAAACATTAGTTTTTATTTGTACAGTGAGAAATTGTGATAAGCTCTTATACAACGAGATAGGAACTTAGTATTTCATGGATAGGTCATCTCCTTTCTGACTTTTGAGGATATATAATATAGCTAACAAAAGGTATGACTTTTAAACCTTTATCACAATGTAGTCAAATTCAGCAGACGACAAACTGATATTTTTCTTATATTTCCTAGAAAACAGGTTTTGACTTCTTATGTAAAGTGCCAATGGAGACACTTTGGATATAATGTCAAAAACTGTTTTCTGGGAAATATAAGAAAAATGTCAGTGCTGGGTTTGAAAATAATTGAAAAATAAGAAAATATTTCAATGTGTTGTCTGCTGATAATATTACCATAATAGCATGCTAAGGGTGAAGTATGGTTTGTTTGTTTGTGTTGAGGTTTTACGGCCCAGTCAACCCAATGGGGTCATGTGGGTATAAGCTGGTGTGTCAGTCTGCTATTTCTAAAATTAGGCGACAACTATCTTGTACATTGTCATTCCTACAAAACAATATTGTGTAGTATGATCTTGAACCACCTGTCTGTCTGTCTGTCTGTCTCTCTCTCTCTCTCTCTCTCTCTCTCGCTCTCTGTAGAATTTTAGAAACCTCTCTATCTCTTTCTTTATTACTCTCTGTCTCTATGTCTGTCTGTTTCTCTCTTTCGCTCACCGTCTTTCTCTCTGTCTCCTCGTCTGTCCCTCTGTCTGTCTGTCTGTCTGTCGGACTATCTGCGTAAAAATTCTCAATCAAATACTTTGGCTGATATGCAGGTTTGTTTATTTATTATGTTGACAGACATTTATCGTCTTCACATAGGAACAGTAATACCTACTTTCTTCCTGGTTCCTTCCTGGTAAATATCAACGTTAATGTAGGTTACCGTATTTGAACTAATTACCGCACTGTGCGCTAAGAGGCAAAAACGTATATAAAAATATCCACCTATAAATGACAACAGAGGACTTCTCGAGAGGAGTACCTAGTTAGTATTCTTTTTAAATCTATATCAGACCGTTATCGGCCCGACAGGATTCCTGTCGGTCCGATAACGGTCCAATATAAACAGAATTCTAGCTGATGATTTCATGATGCGTATGCGATTTTTTTTCTAATTTTCTTTATCCAAATCGAGGCGATTCAAATTAGAACCCACAGTATATGAGCCATGTAATGACAAAATCAACAAAATGGCATGTGCGCCCAGTGAAGACTCAGATAAATCTGGGCATCCACCTAGTGATCAGAGTCTTCGCTGTCCGCATGAAAGCTTGGGTCCTTATTACCCACTGAGCGCACAGCGAAGACTCTGATCAGACTGGGCGGAAGCCCAGGCTGATCTGAGTCTTCGCGTGGCTCACATCCATGACAGTTCGCTTAGACAAATGACAGTTCGCTTTAATGGGGAGGGGGAGGTGAGGTGGGGGGCGGGGGGGGGGCGGGGTATGTGCCGTAATTACGGCGATTACGGTAGTAGGAGTAATATTTAATCCTTTTAATCCTTTTAATCTTTTAAAAAGATTATTTCTTATATTCAAACATGTACACAATTAATACCTCTATGTATTCGGAGAGACAGGCCAGTGCAGATCACAAAGAACGCGGTGTCTAATCAGGGTCTACAGGGTTTTTCATTAATCAAGCAATTTTAGTATATATATATATATATATATATATATATATATATATATATATATATATATATATATATATATATATATATATATATATATATATATATATATATATATATATATATATATATATATATATATATATATATATAATAAGAAGAAGAAGAATTCTAGCTACATGTACATAATTTATGTCGAAAATATCAGCTGATCATAAATGTGACAGAATATTCCAGCTCACGTATACCGCGACATTATTGTATACGTATAAAACAATTACCGTTACAGCCCTAAGTATTGGAGCAGAGAGGTCTGAGCAAACACTGTAGATCCAGATTTGAGGCCACGGAACGCGGCGTCTGATCAGGGTGAATTTTGTAGACCATGCCGTTACGGGATCAAAAAAATGTAACGTATCACGTATTTGTAGATTGCCTTTCGTGTTTAGAATATGCTGTATGGCTTCGAAAGCATGTCTAGCTACTATGGTAACAACTAATTTTAGAATTAACATTTGCTCATTTGTCATCGGAGAAGCTGCTGAAGTTTCTGAAGATCATGTTTATGAAATAGTGAAAAAAAACAGCGACATTTTTTCATGCTGTTCATCGCGAGAAAAAGAGCCCTTATTGCGCATCTGCAGTCTGATCAGGACCCTTTCTGGTCGTCGATATATTCGTCACTTTCCTGGGATCCTGAAAGCGGGCAATGAAAGCCCAGACTGCGCAAGGATGCAAAGTTTCGTCTTGCGGACAACGAAAACTCTGAACAGACTGCTCGGATGCGCAGGCTGATCAGAGTCTTCGTTGCCCTCAAATGTCAGAAGGTACGTTTTCTCAAGTTCCGGCTCACGTTTTGTTTCAGGAGGAGGCCAGTATTTTACTGATACAGAACCATGCTGAGTACCCACCATCATTGGTTACCCGTTATATTGGCCATCTTTCTCCCTATTACATTCATAATCACGTAAGTTTGTGTGTGTGTGTGTGTGTGTGTGTGTGTGTGTGTGTGTGTGTGTGTGTGTGTGTGTGTGTGTGTGTGTGTGTGCGTGTGTGTGTTTTCTTTCTTTATCTAAATTAATCTTAGAATCAGAATTATCTACTCATAATCAAAATTTCATCACCTCAAGCCCTTATCATTAGTCTCCTCTGTTTGTTTTAAACCATCCTTTTAAACCACAGGCCGATTGTCTGTTCGTCCGTCTTTTATCGATAGAGGCGACTCGCTGTACTGTTGGTATCTATTCCGCTTAAAGGGACGTATATCCAATTTCCGCCATTTTTTGACGAGGGAGATAACATTTGTGACTTCCTGTTTGCTTTCCTACAAGCAAATCCCCTTCTAAAAAAAGGGTCTTATCTTAAAGGAAGCTTTTTTGACGACACATGTTAATTCTAAACAGAAATGAGCCGAGGATAAGATTGCTTGAGCGAATAGCGAAGACGCAAATCAGACTGCGAATTCGCATATTCTGATCAGAGTCTTTTCAGGGCACTTAGGGTAGCCAAGGATCCAAAGCGTCTTCAGGCGAACAGCGAAGATTCTGATCAGCCTGTGCGAATATGCTGGGCGCACATTTAATTTTGTTAACAATATTATGCCTACTCAAATGTGATCCATGCTTTTTGTGAAAGCTAATACCTGGTTATATAGAACCAAGTATTAGCTTTCACAAAAAAGCTTGGATTTCGTGGCTTGCTCTAGAAGGACTTCATGAAAGGACGACCTTTCATGAAGTCCTTCCGGAGCAATCCACGACCTTTCATAAAGTCCTTCCGGAGCAATCGCAAATATTAAGATTGTCTACGCCTTGTGCGTTGGCAATAAAATGGTAAATTGTTGCAGTTTGTCGAGGGTTTGCCTGAATGCTGAATAAATGTAGCATTGTTTTTTTTTTTTGTTTTTTTTTTGTTTGTTTTTTTTGTTTTTTGTGGTTGTGTTTAAAACCTCAGAAATACTTTGCCAAGCTTGTTTTATTTATCAGTTAAACCGCCCACAGACAATGAGCGGAGGCTAACTTTGCGCAAGCACAACAGAGAAGTTTCAAAGTTGAAAGCTTAAACTTTGACCTGCTCGTTATAAACCTAAACAGCTAGATAGTATTTCAAATGTTTGCTTATTGTTTACAGAGAGTAAAACTTCACGTATTATTCAAATTCTCTTTGTCAAGCCTTATTTTCTGTGAAATTAAAGAAAAAATATCTCTAATTATCATTTTACAAGTTAGCTTACAGTGTAAAAGCTTAAATATATATGAGACGAGTGTAAACCGTTTTTGCCAGGGACAGTCGTTGCCATAAAATTTAAGAAAGAGAGAAGACAACTTGATCCAGTCGATTTGCATTTTAATAATAACTCAATATCTGTTTTACTAAAGAAATATGAGGGATAGACTATAGCTGAACTCTTGACACTCTCCGGATTATTTTAGCAGACGACAAATTAATAAAATAGGACCCAAAGGAGACAATTTGCATGAAATGTCAAAGTAAGGAAACAATTTGCATGAAATTTCAAATTTAGGAGACAATTTGCATGAAATGTTAAACCCTATGCAAGGTTAAACGTCGCATTAACGTTGCATCGACGTTAATTTAATGTATTAACGTCATTTGCCCATTGGGTATATTCTGAAGAAAATTAAAAGAAAACACGTATATTTGTCGTCTGCTGAAATTGTTACCCGACATGCTAAGTGTTAATTTCTGTCCTTTTTTTTTATTGCAGATATTCTATAGCTGTCGCCAATGATCATGTGGAACCAGGATTCCCATATATAAGGTACATATATAAGGTATAAAAGATAAACCTTGACCAAGCTTTTTGTGACAGCTAATACATGGTTATATTAACGTTGAGCAGTCCATGGAAAAATAGCATTGGACCAGTCCATGACCTTTTTTAAAAGTTTTTCCGGTACAATGACAAACATTAAGACGTAGTCAGAAATGTAAAAAAAAAAACAAAAAAAAAAAAAAAAAAAAAAAACACTATCTTGTTACTCCATCCACATTTCAGAAGCACTGGCTATATGATTAATAAATAGAGGATATTTACTCTTTTGCTGTGATACCATAAATATTGTCATCGAGTGTAATGAAAACATCAGTATTTTCACGAGTGCGAAGCACGAGTGGAAATGTTTTCATTACCCGAGATAAAATTTTTTTGGTATTCACTGAAAAAGAGTAAATTTTATTTTTTTTACACACCAATACGCGTTTTTGACGTCATAAATAACGTCACCAACAAAACTTGAACGTCATGGCGTCGACGCTCAGTGCTTAACATGTGAAACGCTGGAGAGACAAAAAAAAAATCAAAAAAAAATCGGCAAATCGAAATAATTTTGATACCAAAATATTCCTTACATTCTAACTAAGAAAAATCTGAAGTGGAGGTAAGATCCACATCCGAATCAATGAAGAAAACCGAAGTCGCCCAAAGCGAGGAGTGAAAATATAAATCGTATCAGTCACTAGTGAAATGATACGATATCAATTCACTATAGTGATTGATACCACTTTTATTTTCACCAGATATACACTGATTTCACCGCTAACAATAAAATAAACCAATTTTGTTAACCAGACCCATCTGGGCCCAGTTGTTCAAAGCGTCGTTAGCTTAACGAGCTCGTTAGTGTTCAAAGTGTTAACTGTTCTAGTAAGTATAATATCTAATTCACAGGTATTTTTGCTGAAAAAAAATGAGTAGCTTTTGCAATGCAATGCAAAAGCTACTCATATTTTTGTAGCAAAAATATTAGCCTATATGCCATATTTAATGATCAAAGTTGTAACGATACGTTAACTAACGACATCGTTAGTTTTGAACAACTGGGCCCTGGCATTCACCATGAGTAATGCTGTGTAGTGCAAGTTATTAGAAGGTCAAAGACTATTCAGTCTAGAAGATTAAACACTTCAAAGTATCTCAAATTTTCATAGACCTTTTTAGCAACCTTTTGGCCAAAAAATATAGATGACGTTCCCATGGCAACGGAAACGGAAATCAAGGATTTAAGCATGGATTATTTCTTTTTGGGTGAAAGCAAGCGAGTACATAAAGTTTTATTGAAATCTGTGACTAGGCGTGAACAACCTTGCTGTACTGCAGTGACTTAATTATTGGACTAAAATAAGGCAGTGCATGAACTGCTATTAAAATTTGACCCATCAAAAGGCGGATGATGATGATGGTGATGATTACGACGACGACGAAAACAGGATTTGATATTTCTTACAAATTGTCTAAGACTATTTTCATGGAATACCAAACCCTCTTTTCAGGGATATTGTCACCATACAGCTAAAGTTCTGCCCGTCTTATTCAGTGGCGAAGTGTAAAACAGGGCCCAGTTGTTCAAAGCTAACGATGTCGTTAGTTAACGATTCGTTAAAATTTACATCGAGTGATACGCAAATATGCTGAAACAGTTTGCTGAAAAAATATGAGTAGCTTTTCACATTTTTTCAGCAAAAAATATCAGAATATTGTATATTGAATCTGCTAAAACAGTTAACGAATGACCCTTAACGAGCTCATTAAGCTAACGACGCTTTGGACAATTGGGTCTGTACTTTAAAATTTACTCTGTTTCAGTGATACGGGTACTTTCCCACCCGAGAGTTGTGTGTTTGGACAACTTCTGAACATTGGAGCTGTACTTTGTGAGTAATTAAGATCGACCCTACTTTATTCAAATGTTAATAATAACGACATATGACTGCATAACATATCCCTGATATGGACCTTTGCAAGCAGTGTAGACTCAGAATGAGGTCTATGAATAGGCCGATATTAGCTTTTTATAAATACAAAAAGAATCAAATCAAATTAAACCGTTGCAGACACTACATGATACCCGCCACTGCGGACGAAAAATATGTAACATTTCAAGGTATTAAGCAAAATTACAAGTCGGTGTAATATATTGATATATATATTTCCCACTCCTCTGCATCCAATTAGTTTCATGTGTGCTGTTTCCCGCCTAACCCCGTTTCCCCTCCTACCAGAGTTTAAGGTCATTTTGATTTTTATCTTATTTCCCACACATGTTGATAACATTCTGTATGGTTCCCCGTCAGAGGATGGTTCCCAGCCAGGAACTCCTTCTTCCATATTTGTAAAGCAGCATACCTGATTCATCAGTTTTCCTGAACTAACTCTGACCTCCCTACTGACCCTGGGAAAGTATTCACTGGAAACATAGTAGCCTTATCTTGTATCAATTTGTGAATAAGAAGAGCGTGGTTTGAGAGAGAAAAAAGCAGTAAGATCTTGAAGCTTCATAGGAGAACATCATTATATATTTTGGACTGTAACATCTTAAATTATTGTGTTTAATAAAATAGTATTGTTATAAGAACTTGAAGAACCTTAACTATAGAACTATCATATATATAATAAAGTGAAGAAATTGTTATTAAAAGTTATTTTTCATTTATTAAGTAATGTCATCATGTCATTAACCTCTCGCTAATTCCCCAAGTTAGCAGGACATGAGTAGACAATCCTCATGAGACATTACATGGCGGAGAATCCAACCTCTATGCAATGGATTATTCTTTTTCGGATGGAAATATCTTGATAAGTGAAATTAATCCATTTTTATCTACCAGTCAACTGGACATTTCTTTGGAGTTGCCTGTTACATCATCGCAACTACCTGTACCGGACAAAACTAGAGACATGAATCTACCGACAGGACAGATTAAACTACAAAAATTTTCTGGGTATCCAACTGAAGACCCAGAACGTTTCTTGTCAGATTTCTGTGCATATTGCACATTCAATCGTATCAACGATGACGATCCCAGAAAGCTTGCGGCCTTCCAGCTTCACCTAGAAGGCCCAGCCCAAGTATGGTTTACCTGCTTGGAAGATGACAGCAAATCGTCGTGGGAGTATACAGCCAATGCGTTCAAAGTCAAGTACATGAGCACGGACAACAAGCCAGTTCTATTGGTGGAAACCGAGCAGTTTCAAAGTTTGACGCTTCTGCCCAACCAACAAATTGAAGATTACTATAGCAAAATAATCGAAAAAGGGCGAAAACTTTCAAAGAATTCTCAGGAGGTGTTGTTAGAATTTATTCAGGGTCTTCCACCCCAACTTGCATTTTTTGTGCGGGCTGGTAATCCGGAGGACGTACATGCAGCCATGACGTCTGCGAAGATGGGTGAGGCATACGGATACCGTGCTTCCACCACCTCCGCGACCCCAGCCGTAGGCTCTGTCGCAGCTGCATCACGGACTCCGGATGCCAGCAAAATACATGCCCTTGAATTGTCTGTTCAGGATCTAACACATAAGTTGGATAAACTTATTACCAGTTCTAGTGGTGCTAATTTTCACCAAACTTCACATGTGTGTAACCCAAGGACAAATGGACAAGCAAGTGACGCACTATCGCGCCTATGTTATAATTGTCAAGCCCCAGGACATATTCAAAGACGATGTAATTGGGCAGCGGGGCCCCCAAATCCAAGTTCAGTATGTCAATTATGTGACCAATTCGGACATGTGGCCCGAGATTGTAAACTTTTAAAAGATTGCAAACCCAGTTCGGGAAACGGGAGACACCCAAGGGGCACAGAGCGCGGTCCCTTGGGAAAAAGGAACTAACAAATCGCGCTAGAAGTCGCCCGTCAGAGAGACATGTAAGTCGTACCTCTTCTTTTGATACAACTGAACATACCGTTTTCAGTAAAGACTCCAGTTTTATGTTTTTAGAGGTTATATTTGACAAGTCCTCTATTTCTGCTTTATTAGATACGGGTAGTTCGATCAACCTCATGTCTCAAGATTTATTTAATTCAATACCTAGGAAATACAAGTACAATGTGTCTTCTTGTAATGAAAATATTGTTTTAGCAAACAATCAGCCAGTTAACATCAGTTGCACTGCTGGGGTGTCTGCTACTGTAAACGGGTGTATACAAACGTTTGATGTGTATGTTTTAGACCAAACTTCACACCCTTTGATATTAGGGACCGACTATTTGAAAAGGAATGGTACTGTTCTCAATTTTGATAAAATGTCTGTTTCTGATAGTCGATCTTTAATTCATTCCCAGCAGAAGTTATCATTGTCACCAAATTCTGAAACGGTAGTCTGGGGTAAAATACCACAGCATATGAATGCAGGGTCTCAGGGTATTTGCACTGGCAGTGCTCATGTGTCGAAAAAAGGCTTAATGGTTGCTAGGTCAATTGCTTTTGTTTCAAATACACACATGGTTCCTTTAAAAATTCTGAACCCCACCTCAGATACCATTACAATTTATAAAAACAAACCTTTAGGTTCATTTCAATTCACTGATAAGACATTTACTGTCAGTCCTGTGGAGAACTCGGGTCATTTAAGTTCACCACTGCAGCAGCATAAACAAACTTACCAGACTGATAGACTGGCAACCAGACACACCTGTTCTAATGTAAATGTTAACTTCGGACATAGGTCCATTCAAGAACACGCAGACAGTGTAGATCGAGACAAGTTACTTTCATACTTTCAAATTAATTCCCAGCACTTATCCTCAGCTGAAAAATGCCAGCTTGAGGAATGCTTGTACAGAAATAATGATTTATTTGTCACAGATGAAAACCCATCACTTGGTCTTACTTCTGTTGTTGAGCATCAAATTCACCTTATCCCAAACGCACAGTCTAAACATCAACGGCCATACCGATTATCACCTGAAAAGCGTGAAGTTTTACGTCACCAACTGGACGAATTGTTGCGCCAGGGCATAATAACACCTGTTAGTGAGAAGGAAGATGTTCCAATCTCTAGTCCCATTGTTCTAGTGTCTAAGCGTAGTAAGCCTAAATCAGGAGTCACACCTGGGTCTAAAGAGGCAAGTTTGTCTATGTACCGTTTCTGTGTAGATTTTCGCTATTTGAACTCTCAAACACAAGATTTTCGATATGCTATTCCCCATGTTGACGAACTCACCGAGTCTTTTACTCATAGAACTCCAAATTATATCTCATCGATTGATCTCAGTTCAGGTTTTTTCCAAATGGGTATTTCACCTGAATCTTCCAAATACACAGCTTTCAACACATGCTTTGGCACATACAAGTTTCAGCGGTTACCTCAAGGCCTGAAAACCTCTCCTAATAGTTTTCAGATGTTGATGGACAAAATATTGAATGGGTTGTCATTTAGATCCACTCTTTGCTATTTAGACGATGTCCTCATATTTTCTGAAACTTTCGAACAGCACTTGTCAGACTTGCAGGAAGTGTTTAATAGGTTTCGAGAAGCTGGTATGAAACTGTCACCTTCCAAATGTACATTTGCACAGGAAAGTTGCCTTTTTCTTGGACACGAACTTTCCCGGTTTGGTATGCGCCCTCCCGCCGATCGCCTTCAAGCAGTTTCAGATTACCCTGTTCCGAAAACTGCCAAACAGTTAAAAAGGTACCTTGGTTTAATGAACTGGTTTCGAACATATATTCGCAATTACAGTGCAACGGCCAATTGTTTGTATAGACTGTTACGAAAAGGGACTTCATTTCTTTGGCAAAAAGAACACCAGAGGGCTTTTGACAAGTTAAAAGAGGCTTTATTGTCATCAGAAGCTTTAGCATTCCCAAATTACAATCTCCCTTTTCATCTGGCCGTTGATACCTCCAGTCAAGGTATTGGTTATATGCTGTATCAGCTACACCCATCTAAGATGGATGATTCTGAAACACCACGTGTTGTTCGGTTTGGTTCAAAATCGCTATCAAATTACCAGAGATCATATGGTCCAACAAAACTTGAACTTCTAGGCGTTGTCACAAGTGTTCTTGATTGTGCGTCCTATTTGAGAGGTCGTAAATTCTATGTTGAATGTGACCATCAAGCTCTGAAACCCTTATTTCAGAAAAGTTTAAAAGGGGCTATCTATGAACGTTGGCTTGCAATACTGCAGGAGTTCAATTTTGAAATCAACTATAAATCAGCAGCACAAATGGTAGTTCCTGATTCTTTATCTCGATGTAGACCTGCTAAAAATACAGACTCTGCTGAGTCCAGCCCAGATGAAAATGACCCATATTTTCCCTATGTTAATGAGGAAATTGGTAAAATAACTTTCCCTGATGGGACCTGCTTACAAGAGGTTATAGGTACTGGTCAACAAAACAAGCAAGCAGTCAATCATATTTTACTGCCTCCCCCTACGTCACTGTATTTACATAATGAGGCCTATGATGCTGATAGTGAAATTCCTCAGACAAAACAAGGTCATAAATTAGGGGATTCCCCTTTGAACAGGAAAAGAAAACTTTCTAGATCTGCCACAAAGGTCACTTTCTCAGACTGTGACTTGAGTGCTGATGAGCAAAGTATGACAAGGGCGTACGCCGCGTTCGAACACAGAAACACTGACTGGTCACATACTGCTGACACTTGTACACAACACACCATCACACAACAAAACAATACAGCTGACAGTCAAAACAAATCGGACATGACAAGCCACAATAAAGAAACCACTGATATATCACAACAGGGTAGTACTGATTCTTCTTTAGAAGAAGGGCCATTTAACAAGTCTGCACGCAACATTGATTTGTTTAAATCGTTCGATTTCAGTCTAGAAAAAGTTCAGGAATTACAGCGTACTGACTCGTTATTGGGTCCGATGATAGTCTATTTAGAAACTAATGTTTTACCTAAGAGTCAGAAGAAAGCAAGGAAGTTATTATTAGAGTCAAGTGATTACACACTGTTAGATGGACTGTTATTTCATTCCCATGTGTCGAAATCATTGCGGAGTCGTAACATCAATCAGTATCAGTTGGTTCTCCCAGAAATAATGATTAAAACTGTCCTTGGTTTATACCACGACTCGCCCATGAGTGGACATGCAGGTATACATGATACTTTGGACAGAGTTAAGGAGCATTATTTTTTCCACAGAATGGGACCAATTATTACTGATTATGTTCGGTCCTGTCCCGACTGCCAAAAACGTAAACAGACCAAACATCACACAAAATCCACCATCACTGCATACAGGACACCTAGCGGTCCATTTCAAGTTTGGCAAGTGGACTTGTACGGACCTTTGCCTGTTACAACACAGGGTTTTTCATTTGTTTTGACCGCTGTTGACTTTTTCAGTAAATATCTAGTGACAATTCCTTTGGCAAATAAAGACACGATTACAGTGGCGGCTGGTCTCACACAACTGTTTACCAAATATGGCGTGTGTGAAACACTTATCAGTGATCGTGGGTCTGAGTTTGTCAGCAAATGCATGTCTGAAGTGTGTCGACAGTTGTGCATACCACAGGAGTTCACACCTGCGTTTGTACACAAATGTTTAGGTGCAGCAGAACGCGTGCATAGAACACTTGCCGAACGTTTAACACCTTACGTACAAAAACGTCGCAACAACTGGATTGATTTTTTGTCACCTGTCACATTTTCAATCAATCAGTCTGTGCATTCAAGCACTGGTTACTCCCCGCATGAAGTTATATTTGCGGAACGTCCAAAATTTCCTTTAACGCCACCTAAGCCTACAGACTTTGACACTATTCCAGTTGATATGCGCACCTACATTCGCAAACACACAGAAATACTGAATGTCATTCGTACTGAATTGAAAACAAATGCTTTAAAATCACAGCAAAACATACAAGATCGTGCAAACAAGGACTCAAGCCCATTACACATTAAGAAAGGTGACTATGTGTACTTACTGACAGAAAGGACGGGTACTGGACAAAAGTTACAGAACAAATATACTGGTCCATTTGTGATAGATAGATTTACCAGCCCACATCTTGTTCTGTTGAGAAACCCAGAGACTGGGACTATACAGAAGTCGTCAGTACATCTTGATCGGCTGAAAATGGCATACGTCAGACAGCCAAATCCATCTTCATATTTTCTTGGTAAAGTTGTCACATGTGAAAATGGACAACATCATGACCCAGAGCCTTTATCTCCAAATGTGCAAGCCAAGAATAATATGGCTGAATTAAGTGACAGACAGTCAGCAGTCCCACGTGATGATACTGACCATCCTGGTCAACTTACGGTGCGACGTTCATCAAGGACACGCAAGCTGCCTGATCGTTATGGTGTTGCTCTTGACAGCATACCGAGCGATGGGACTACGACTGACAATAAAGACTATCACAAGACTAAGAGGGTACTTGGCCAAAGAACAATCGACGGCACAAACCAGTATTTAATTCAGTTTGCCGGTGAACCTGCGGAAAATGCTCTTTGGTTACCCCTCTCAAATCTGAATGAAAAACTAAGAAAATCAGTTCAAGAAAAGCCCCCGCCTGTGATAGTTCAAATAGAATAGTTCAAGTTGAAAGACCAATGGATATTGTAAATGTATTATTTATTACTTATTCTTCATAGGAAGTGTCCCTGTGGGATGGGATAAATTATTCTAAATGGGTTTTTCTTAACCGGTAACCCTTGTTTACATTATCAGAAATAAGCCTTCATGTGTTTTACATGGTAAATCTGGTCATCCATAGGTGTAGGCAGCCACTGATAACACTGGTATTTAGATACTATTTCATAATAGTGTATACCAGAGGGCTGAAGAAATCTGCTTGCAAGATAGCAATCATTCATTCAAGGTTAAGACCCCATAAGTAAAATAGACTTTTCTAGAGAATATTTGGATAGAGAAATGTTGATGTTCTTATAAATAAAAATTGTTTGTTTTCTTTGGCGCCATGTATTTACACTTTTAATATGCTTGTATTATTGCAGCTCGTACTTTTTTCTTTAGTTGATTTATGTTTTAGTCTTTGTAAAACGTACCTGCCACTTGCCTCAGTCACTTCCATTTCCAAAGTAAATTTATATAAAACATAAGATTATAACTCAAGTTTTCCATATGTAGATCTAGTTTTATTTTTCTGGAGCTGAGAATAATACCTTCGCAGAGTACAATAAGGTCCATTTAAATGGCACTGGCAGATATGTTAGAGATCAGTTTTAAGTGTTCTTTATTATATAAATCACCATCATTTATGTGTGTGTGTGTGTGTGTGTGTGTGTGTGTGTGTGTGTGTGCTAATTCAATGCTGTTATCTAGCGAACAGTATAGTGTTCATTTGTCCTGGACACTTGTTTTGTGTTTCGTTTTGGCAAAGCAGAGCCTGGGAGACATGAGAATGTAATTTGTTGCACTGATTTCAAATGATCGTATTTGTTCAGAGACATGACGAAAAAAAAAAAAAAGATAATTATTGCTTAGTGAATATATGCTAGTGTTTCTACTATGTTAGGTGAGCTGTGAGTGGACTGTCGCATTCTTTTAATTGTTTATAATGTTTTATATAATCTTAAAATTTGTTCGATTATTGTGTTGGTATGAAATGTTTTATTTGTTTGTTGTTTTTTTGTGATAATTTTTCATGTGTGGTATTTGATTACCTAATTTCCTACCAACATTAACCACTGTGTTAATATTTGCTATATGCTATATGTATGTCATGTTGTTCTAATGTATGTACACTGGTGTGAGCAAGGGAACTGAAGTGAAATAAGAACTATGTCAAATTGTTATCATTTAGTCGTCATGTATTGATTTAATTTAAGTAAGAATTTTATTTATTTTTTTGTTGTCTAAAATTCACGTATGTAACAGCCTTTACAGATTTTATTTTGGCAGCGCACAATAAATAATTTCCGGTTTTTTACATATATGATAAAACAATGTGTTTTTTTAGCCTTTTTATAGCATTTGATAAAATAAAGAGACATATTATGACTTATTTTGTAAAAAGGTGATTTACTACATGTGTTTCAGCACATCCATTTATATATTTGTCAAGAATGCAAGAAAATACTAGATAATGCTACTTGTGTTCTATACTATTTTCTGTGGGGGATATATTATTTTTCTGTGGGGGATGTAATATATTGATATATATATTTCCCACTCCTCTGCATCCAATTAGTTTCATGTGTGCTGTTTCCCGCCTAACCCCGTTTCCCCTCCTACCAGAGTTTAAGGTCATTTTGATTTTTATCTTATTTCCCACACATGTTGATAACATTCTGTATGGTTCCCCGTCAGAGGATGGTTCCCAGCCAGGAACCCCTTCTTCCATATTTGTAAAGCAGCATACCTGATTCATCAGTTTTCCTGAACTAACTCTGACCTCCCTACTGACCCTGGGAAAGTATTCACTGGAAACATAGTAGCCTTATCTTGTATCAATTTGTGAATAAGAAGAGCGTGGTTTGAGAGAGAAAAAAGCAGTAAGATCTTGAAGCTTCATAGGAGAACATCATTATATATTTTGGACTGTAACATCTTAAATTATTGTGTTTAATAAAATAGTATTGTTATAAGAACTTGAAGAACCTTAACTATAGAACTATCATATATATAATAAAGTGAAGAAATTGTTATTAAAAGTTATTTTTCATTTATTAAGTAATGTCATCATGTCATTAACCTCTCGCTAATTCCCCAAGTTAGCAGGACATGAGTAGACAATCCTCATGAGACATTACATCGGATGTCAATCAATCTCCGTCGAAAAGTAACAATATGGACCTGTGTTCTATTTCAACCTAGTTCTGGTCAATAACAAAGTGTATAAAAGTTTTTAAATCCACGAAGTCAAGCAAAACCTCAATCGTGAGCCATAACTCTGTTGGAAACTAGTCAAATCATATTTTCAGTCCTTACCTGGATTTAGTCAATATCAATGTGTACATAAAAATGATCAAATCCATTTATTAATTCAAGAGATACTAATCAAAACCTCAATTTTGGCGTCAGTCGAGTTGAAAACTAACGAAATAGTCAGTATCAATGTGCATATAACAGGGGCGGACCCAGGAGGATTTCAGAGTGGGGTCGATTTAATCAGATTACCGTACTTACTCTACGTATTCGGACAGACAGGCCTGAGCAAACAATATAGACCCAGATCAGACGCTGCAGAATGCAGCGTCTGATCAGGGTCTACACTGTTTGCCACTCATCCAGCAATTTTACACACATTCATAACTTGTAGTAAAATGGACTTGTTGAAGGGAAGTATGAGGTAAAGAGTAGGGGATGTGAATATTTCGGGTTAATATGGTAGGCCCTATCCCAAATTTGTCCTATGAAAATGAAATTTTGAGTCAAAAGGGGGTTCGACTAGACCCCCCCAAACCTCTCTGAAACCGCACCTGTATAAAATAAACTTTGATTAAAGACGAGTCATTTGTTAACACGATATTGAGCGAAAACAAACTTATCTGCGTATTCTTGTCAGGGTCCCCACTGTCCGCATGAAGAAACTTTGCACCCTTGGGAAGAGCACCCAGGGAAGATTCTGATTTGACTGCGAGAATGCACAGACCGATCATAATCTTCACTGGATGCACATGTCCGAAGGTACGTTTTCTGACATTACATGCATGCATGGCAGTACATGCATTGTATGGCAGTACATGCATTGTGTGGCAGTGCATGCATTGTATGGCAGTACATGCAATGCATGGTAGTACATGCATTATGTGGCAGTACATGCATTGTATGGCAGTACATGCATTGTATGGCAGTACATGCATTGTGTGGCAGTACATGCATTGTATGGCAGTACATGCATTGTGTGGCAGTACATGCATTGTATGGCAGTACATGCATTGCATGGTAGTACATGTATTGCATGACTTACTGGACTAAAATAAGACATTGCTTGGATAATCGTGGCAAATGATAGCAGTGTATGCAAAGACGGGTTTTCAACCATTGCGTCTATTTCCGTTTTGTCTATTAATATTTCGTGCGCTATTTTGACATTTTTTTTCCCATTTTGTCTACTCACACATTCCCATTTCATCTACTGGTTGTATTTTCACTCTTATGCTGCCTACTCATAATTCTGATTGTACGACAGTATTAAATCGGGCCTCAGAGTGAATGACAGCTGCTTCCTCAATCTATTTCAGAAGGTTGGCGACTGACTATTGCTGTTAATAATGATAAAAACTAACCAGACACCCCTTATACAGGAAACTGACCTGTTCAAAGAGTTGTGGTAGAAGAGTCCACTCGGCATAACTGACTTAAAACTATTGCCACTAGATCTTGTTTCTTACAACGAATCTTATCACTGGTATATAATGACAACATTAAGGCTATATTGTCTCTTGCAGTTGCATTAGCCCTTAAAGCGCTAAGCAAAATTATAGTAGACGGCATTCTGTTTATTATTGTTATTATTATTATTATTATTCAGAGAAACATAGGACGACATTTCACGTAAATCATCTGCTAGGCAGACGATTCACGTGCAATATCAGGCCTTATTTTCTCTTAATAATAATAATAATAATAATAATAAAATGGTCGTCTGCTGCAATTACGATTAGCGGTTAGAAGATTAAGACTTATGAATAAAATGGTGTGACGTGCCAAGAGAAAACAAATGTCTAATATCAGGCATCCATCGCTATGATCGCTGGAATCTGATTATCTTATTTCTTGTACGCTAACATATGACATATCATGCAGCTTAAAAATACCCTATAACAGAACAATGAATGCATTTATCAGATTGCACAGGTCTCCTGTGCATTAAGGTCTCCTGTTTTTCGCTTGGAAGGACTCTCATGTTGATAAAGGTTACCTTAAATTCACATTTATACCCTGTAGCAAAAACGAGTCGCCATTTGGGAAAAGGGCTATTGTGTAGATACACTAAACAGGGGAGATCCCTGTTAGACTGCGCATCCGCACAGTCTGGCCAAGGTCTAAAAGGTTCGTCAATAGACAGTCAAACCTGTCTTAAAGACAACCTCAATGTCATTAAGTAATCTCCTCTATTTACAGGCCATTTTTAGACCCTTTAAAGTCGAATAGGTGTAAAGTTGTCTATATTAAGCAAACACCTTTTGGTTTTCCCAGAGGTGCTTGCTTAACACAGGTTAGACTGTATTCTACAGATCAAGTGATTCCGTAAGCGGGCAACGAACGCCCAGATCAGGCTGATCAGGGCATTCGTTGCCCGCATATGCCATAAGAACTCTTTTACCACGATAATGCTCAGATCGTTCTGAAATTGCCTCACTGCTCCCAGTGTCAATTTACGATGGTTTGAGAAGAGATAATCCTCCTAGTTAGGGAAGTCGAACAGGGGAATTGATCCTAATGATAGCTAGAAAATGACATTTACAACTGCGCCAGTGTGTCACCAAGATATTTACCTAATTTGCAAATACAATATCTACATTGGCTGAGAAACATCAAACAAGTCAACAGCAAAAATCAGTGAAAAACAGTCCAGCAAAAGAGAAAGCTGAAAACATGGCTTTAAAAGTCTTCGATTGTATCCTTTGATATTTAACCTAACACTTAAAGCGCCAATCACAACTATAGCAGACGACATTCTGATTTTTTTTGTGTTGTTTAAGAGTAAATAAGACTTGACATTTCATGTGAATCATCTGCTAGGGCAGATGATTCACATGAACTGTCAAGTCTTATTTTCTGTGAAAAATAAAAACAAATTGTGAATGTCGTCTACTGCAAAATCACTTGCCGCTGTCAGGGTAAGATACTCATTCTAGTCAAGCTAAATTGTAATCACTTAATGCTATACTGACTTTTACAAAAGTTTGCTATGATCGGCAAAAATCTGCAGTGGAACCTCCACTATAAGGGTCAACTCTCAACAACAACCATCTTCTTACAACACCTACCGTCTTTCAACACCCACCTTTTAAATCCCTACGTAACGTGTTACTATACTATATACATACTGGACGAAATAAGCCGACATTAGTTTTGTTTTGTTTTCACATAAAACGTCTTGAAAATTGTCTCTTAAATAAGGAGGATTCCAGAGGAGTGGATTTACATAAGGGTCTGGATGGATGGGTGGGTGAGTGGGGACGGGGTCTGGAATTCTCTAATCAGTAAAAATTTAGCCCATATATATAATTTAAGATTTAAACAAACTTCAACA